>CM053623.1:439103501-439140888 GCA_028646595.1 Phalanger gymnotis
ATAGACACATATGTATATATACATATATGCATACACACACACACACACACACACACACACACATATATATACATATATATATGCCTATTCCTTTCAGCTGCTATGACACCGAGGTCTCATGAATCATACACATCATCTTTCCATATAGGAATGTAAACAAAACAGTTCAACTTTAGTAAGTCCCTTATGATTTCTCTCTTGTTTACCTTTTCATGCTTCTCTTGTTTCTTGTGTTTGAAAGTCAAATTTTCTATTCAACTCTGGTCTTTTCACTGAGGAAGCTAGAAAGTCCTCTATTTTATTGAAATTCCATATTTTGCCTTGGAGCACAATACTCAGTTTTGATGGGTAGGTGATTCTTGGTTTTAATCCTAGCTCCATTGACCTCTGGAATATCGTATTCCAAGACTGTTTCAACAATCCGGCTGGCAGCTGCTGTGGAGGTGTAAGATCCACCCACAACCAGCACCCAGAAAGCTGCCAATGGCACATATTCTTTTGATCTGCTTAACTAAGGAAATTTGTCCCCCTGCAGCTTTTCCCACTAACCTTCTCTGTTGTCTTTGGTGTTCGTGGGTTGAGAATTCTGGTAACTGCCACAGCTCACTGATTCAAGGAACTAGGGCCTGTGCTGCCTGGCTCCTGGTCTGGTTGGTCCTGCTGCTGCCCCCCCTGAGTTCTGCTCCCCTCCACTCTGTGCACGATAGACCTTATCCAGCGACCATCCGGGCTGTCCTAGGCTGGATACCTGCTTCCCTCTGCTATTTTGTGGGTTCTGCAGTTCTAGATTTTGTTCAGAGCCATTTTTTATAGGTTTTTGGAGGGACCTGGCAGGGAGCTCACGCAAGTCCCTGCTTTCCAGGCACCATTTTGGCTCTGCCCCCCTTCAAAAACATTCTTGCATCTGGCAGGGCCAATTTATATGTTTATTTGTTTCTTTAAATTCATACATTTATATGCAGCAGAGCACTAGATTTGGAATCAGGTGGATTTGAGTTAATATATTGCCTCAGTTGCTAGCTTTATGACCCTGGGCAAATCATTTGACCTTCCTCAAGACCCAATTACCACATTTGAAAAAATGGAGATAATTATAGCAACAACCTTTTAAAGGACTGTTGTTAGGATCAAATGATATGACCTATGGGAAAATATTTTGCAAGCATTAAGGTTGTCTTATAGATTTTCAATATCATTTATTTTTGTGTTTAAATTTGTTACTTATTAATATATTTCTTTATTTCTTATTGAATAATAATTATCATACAAATGTGAGGCAGGTGGCAGACAAACACTCCTTCCTCTTGCACACAACAGGGGCTTAAAAATGAAGAGTTTTCATGGTGTTGCTTGGAGACAACTCAATTCAACAAATTTTAATTAAGAAAATCCATATGGGCAGAGCCAAGATGGCTGAGTAGAAGCTGGGATTTGCTTGAGGTCTCCTCCCAAATCCCTCGAAATACCTGTAAAAATTACAAACAAATTCTAGAGCTACAGAAGCCACAAAATGAGAGACTGAAACAGATTTTGAGCCCAAGACAATCTGGAAGGCCCACAGGAAGAGTCTCTTGCACCAGGCTTAGAGCAGAACACAACCCATTATGGGCTGTGCCAGTACAGACTGGTCTGGAGCAGGCCTCAGGGCACTGAATCATTGGCAGGTGCAGCAGATTCTAGACTTCTTAACCCACAAACTCCAAAGACAGCTTTGAAGGTCAGTGGGGAAGGTCTCTTACCTGAGTGAGAGAGGAGGGTAGTCTGGCCCCAGGCCCAGCCCCAGCCCCAGCCCCAGCCACAGGGTGGCAGCCACTGGCACAGCTGCTGCTGCTTCTGGAGCTCTCATACTACAGCAGGGGAATTGAGTGGTCGATCTGGGTCTCAGTCCTGGGTAGCAGTCCTGGGGCAAGGAGGAGCACTAGTGTGGCGGATCTTATGGCGGCTGTGGAGGGGGAGTCCTGCTTGCATTTCTAAGGCAGAAAAAAAAAAGTGTTTGTGGTAGCTCACAGACCAGAGCCCAGGCCAGGAGAGGAGTAAACACCTGTCCTTTCACCATACCACTTTGGAAGAACTGAAAATTTTCAGCTTCCTAGAAATATCTCTGAAAATAGCTGCACAAAAACTATGAAGCTTGGGGCAGTATGCCCACCACTTAACAAAGAGCTCAAATGTCAAATAATTGGCTGAGAAAATGAGCAAGCAAGGGGAAAACTAAGACTGTGGAAGGTTACTTTTTGGTGAAAAGGTATTTTCTTATGTCCTTGGTGATGAGGAACATCAAAGCATACAACCAGAGGACGACAAAAAAAGTCAAAGCTCTTACATCCAAAGCCTGCAAGAATAGATATGAAATAGTGTCAGGCCATGGAAGAGCTCAAAAAAGAATTTGAAAATCAAGTAAGAGAAGTAGAGGAAAAATTGGGAAGGGAAATGAGAGCAATGCAAGAAAATCATGAAAAATGAATCAACAGCTTGCTAAAGGAGACCCAAAAAATGCTGAAGAAAATAACACCTTTAAAAATAGACTAACCCAAATGGCAAAAGAGGTCCAAAAAGCCAATGGGAAGAAGAATGCCTTGACAAACAGAATTTGCCAAATGGAAAAGAAGGTCCAAAACGTCACTGAAGAAAATAATTCCTTAAAAAATTAGCATGGAGCAAATAGAAGCTAATGACTTTTTAAGAAATCAAGAAGTTATAAAACAAAGCCAAAAGAATGAAAAAAATAGAAGAAAATGTGAAATATCTCATTGGAAAAAACAACTTACCTGGAAAATAGATCCAGGAGAGATAATTTAAACATTATCTACCCGAAAACTATGGACTACCTAAAAACTATGATCAACAAAAGAGTCTAGATATCATCTTTCAAGAAATTACCAAGGAAAACTGCCCTGATATTGTAGAACCAGAGGGCAAAATAGAAATGGAAAGAATCCCCCCATCATCTCCTGAAAAATATCCCAAAAGGAAAACTCCTTGGAATATTGTAGCCAAATCCAGAGTTCTCAGGTCAAGGAGAAGGTGCTGCAAGCAGGCAGAAAGAAACAATTGAAGTGTTGTGGAAACACAAGCAGGATAAAACAAGATTTAGCAGCTTCTACCCTAATTGATCAGAGGGCTTGGGATACGATGTTCCAGAGGTCAAAGGGGCTAGGATTAAAACCAAGAAGCACCTACCTAGCAAAACTGAGTATAATCCACCAGGGAAAAAATGGAATTTCAATGAAATAGAGGATTTCCAAGCATTTTTTTTTTGCAATGACCAGAGCTGAATAGAAAATTTGACTTTCAAATACAAGAATCAATAGAAACATGAAAAGGTGAACAGGAAAGAGAAGCCATAGGGACTTATTAAAGTTAGACTGTTTACATTCTTACATGGAAAATGATATTTGGAACTCATGAGACCTTTCTGTATTAGGGGTAATGTAAAAGTAAGGCAAGATTCACGTTATCCATAGTGACCATGAATATGCCTGCATAGTTTGGAATCACAAAATATAAGAGAATCTCTGTATAGAATGTGTAAGAAGTAAAACTTTTACTCAGATACCAGAGGATCAAATCCAAGAACCAATAATTCTAATTTGACATAGGAATAATTGTATCCCAAAACCAGAAGGCCCACTTCAATATAACAGCAAGGACATTAAAACACAATATCACAGTAAGGATCCAAGCCATTCCATAACCTTGCTTTCTACTGGGTCCTTCCTATAAAAATTCACAAATCCTAGCTGTCTGCTTGCCTGTGTCTACTCTTCTACCTTTTCTAAGAGCTAATAGTTCTGAGAGTCCATGCAGTTCTCCAGGCCCTTGGGGATCTTTATCTCTCCCTCTCTCTCTCTCCTTCTCCTTGGGCAGAATTCTGAACTTAATGGCAACCCTCAGGGTATATATACCCTTCTTAGTTCCTGAGGGCTTTATACCTAATCAGCAAAAGGGTGTGGTCCTGGGGCTTAGCACCTATTTAGCAAAAGGGTGAGGGCCTTTCCACAAACAAGCCTCCCTTAATCAAGCTCCCCTAAACTATCTCCACCTGAGGCCTATTAAGAGGATCAATGGGTGGGGAAGATCTTTAATCATGATTAGCATCACAGATAGTCAGAAGGAATACATGCACACACACACACACAGAAGCATGTATGTATATGAATATATGTTTGTACATATGTGTATCTCTGTGTGTGCGTGTGCGCGCGTGGGTGTGTGTGTGTGTGGACAGAGGTGATAGAGTGAGTTGAATATGAAGGGAGGATACCTAAAACATAAAATTAAGTGTTGAGAGGAATGTACTGGGAGAAAGAAAAAAGAAGAGGTAGAATGTAGTAAATCGTCTCGCATAAAAGAGGCCAAAAAGAGCTTTTACAATGGAGGGGAAGATGGGTGAGGTGAGAAGGAATAAGTGAGCCTTACTCTCATCAGATTTGGCTTAAGTGGGGAATAACATACACACTCAATTGGGTATAAAAATCTATCTTACCCTACAGGAAAGCAAAGGGGGAGAAGATAAAAGAGGGGGGTAACAGAAGGGACAGTAGATTGGGGGAAGGAGTAATCAGAAGCAAACACTTTTGTGGAGGGACAGGTCAGAGGAGAGAATAGAATAAATGGAAGGCAGGACAGAATAGAGAGAAATGTAGTTAGTTTTTCACAACATGACTGTTATGGGAGTGTTTTGCATGTCTACACATGTATAACCTATATCAAATTGCTTACTTTCTCAGTGAAGGTGGGTGGGGAGGGAGGAAGGGAGAGAATGTGGAACTCAAAGCTTTAAAAGTAAATGTTAAAATTGTTTTTACATGCAACTGGAAAATAAGATATACAGACAATGGGTTACAGAAATTTATCTTGAGCTACAGGAAAATAGAAGGGAAGGGGAAAAGTGAAGGGGGGTGATACATGGGAGGGCAAATTGGAGGAAGAAGTAATCAGAATGCACACTGTCCTGGGGTGGGGGTGGCGAGAGATGGCGGGGGGGGGGGATTTGGAATTTGAAATCTTGTGGAAGTGAATGTTGAAAACTGAAAATAAATAAATTAATAAAAAGGAAAGAAGATATATGCTAGGCGCTATAGAATTACACACACACACACACACACACACACACAGGTTGAGGGGCACATAAATGCACACACAAGGACAGCCCCTACCCTTTAAGAATTTATAGTTGATATGGAGTAATATAGATGAAACCTGTATGCAGATAATAAAATCCAAAGCATATTAAAATTAATAAAAATACTTTGAGAATAGAAGGAGCACTAACAGTGAGTAGCAGGAAAGGCTTCTAAAGATTGTGGTCTCTGAGCTGTGATTTGAAGGACGATGAAGATTTTAATGAGCCTTCCCTTTAGCTACTGTGTTTCCAAGACAGACGGTCCCTTTTCTGAGCTCAAATGTCCTTGAGAAATCTTTCAGTCCATCAGTGATGCATACGCAGCATACAGTCCACAACAAAGCCACCTAACAATGTAGAAGAGGCAGAAAAGTAACCTTATTCGTGACTTTCAGAAATGTCTTCTTTTAGGGCATATTCTTTATTTTGAAACTGCCATTTTGTGGTTTTTCTGGAAAGAGAAATTATTTTAGATTAGTAGATTTGACTTGAGGAGACCCGAAAAGTCCATCACCAGCTCTTTCAAGTCACCTTCTTCCTGTGTGTGTCTGCAACTTTTCACTGCATAGATGTAATTTATACACATATATAAAATTTATACATCATTTCAATAACAAATTAAAACAGCTGGTTTGGGCTTCCCAGGAACTCTGTGAGGTAAATAAATGTTGAAATATCAATTTTATGCATGGTTAAACTGAGGATCAGAGATGTGGCTTGAAGGACAGTCACAAAGGCAGCCAGAGGCAAAAAGTAGCAGAATTGACAACTTTTGGCTATTTGCCTCCCTACTTCAGAATCCTTCCAAATTGACTACGTCTTCCTCCCTATTTCAGGATTTAGGATCCCTGAATAAATGCTGAAGTATAGAATAAAATAACTAAGAAGTTATCCTCTTAGAATGGTGGAATTTAGTCTGTTGATGTCAATATCAGTGCTTGCTATGGAATCAAGGCAGGAATTCTCAATTTGCTTGGCTGTTCCATTGTTTCAATTCTGCCTTCCAGCATGTTAACAGACACCCCCTATGCATGGAATGCTAACATTTTTATTAGTAGCATTTAAAATTTTCTGCAGCAACTATACTATTTCTCTCTATTAGCCAACAGCTGTTAGATGTGTTTTAATAATTTTCACAGGGTCTGTGAAAATGCTGGAGCTAATTACTTATAATTTCACATCAATTTACTAATTTCCAGCCCAACAGGATGTCCCCTGTCATAAATGAGCCAGGAGTGGCTTTTAATGGCCTCAACCCAGCTGGCTGTTATTGGGCCCTAATCACACTTAATCCAGTTTCATATCTGCCTATATGCCTATGTTCCCCCAATGAATGAAATCCATACTGCCCCCCAAATATTAAAAACTATCATTAACAGGTATATACCCCTTATACCTTGACAGAAATTTACAGAGAACACAGTTCTTTAAGGAATGATAAAAGATCAAGAAATCTAAAATGTTTTCTTAAATTCAATTCAACAAGCACCTTTTTACATCATGGATTATAAAAAAAAAATTTACTTTGTAGACTAAGTCAAAGAATACCATACCTACTTCCTGATGAGGCATTTAGCATTCCTTTACTGTCTTGGAGAGATCCTTTTTGAAATGATTTTCTCATTTCTACTTTATTTTAAATGTTACAAATAGATATCATAAGAAATAGAAAATCAACAAATCTCAATAGGTACTTAAATTTGACTAAAAGCAGAGTGTTTAGGCTCAAGTATTATCTATGGTAAGCTGAGGTAGGTTGAAATACAATTTGCTTGATAATAGCCTGAATAAATGACAGGAAGTGACCATCTTTAGATTTGTGGATTTAAATTAACCCAGAGACATTAGATTCAGATTTCCATTTTGGCTTCAATCTCTTTGGTCAGAGAAAATTCAGGGATTATACATATAAAATACCACCATTCAAACTAACTATGAATAGCCCAAAAAAGATTTTTTCAGATATTCAGTGCAAGCAGGGGGTCACTACACTATCCTTTGTTCAAAATAAAACCAAATTGTCTAAATAATTCAAGGACAGATCATTGGAATTGCATCATTGTGTCCCTGAAATAATTAAATACAATTTTCCACAGACTTCACTATAAGTAGATTGCCAGTGAGTAGTTCTGCAGAACTCCATAAAGACAAAGGATTGGCTGTAATGTCAACATTGTTGTGTGTGAAGGTCCTTCATAGGGCATACGTGGAAATCAAAAGAGTTGAATTTTAATGGAGCTCAGAACAGTTTTAGACATAAAAACGAAAGATTCCCTAGATGGAAGTCATAGGCTGGTGTGGTTAAAAAAGTAAGAGGAAAGATAATACTCAGCCTATCTACTGCATTTGAAAAATAATCAGTCCTACTTAGATGCCAAAGGACTTTAGTGAGATCTAGCCTGTAAACCAATAGGCTGAATTCCCCAAGAACACCCTTTCAATTCCGTTTCCAATTCTATAGGGAGGATTAGTGAAGGCTTATCCTTTGATGGACAGATAAAACTAGCAGGATGTGGAGACTTACTATTTAATAGACGAGATCTAGAGTATCAGCTGAAGTGAAAATAGACTTTCAGCTAATGCAGTTAGGGAAGAAAAAAAAATTTTTTGGTTGTTGTTCATTTCCTAAAGTAAGAAATTCTTATCAGTCTCATTTTTTGGAGATTTCATATTCAAAAATTCAGTAGAACAAATATTGATTAATTGCCCACTATGTTGCCTGCAACAACAATTCAGCTAGCAGCTACTGTCGGGGTGGAAGACCAACACAACCAGCACACAGACCTTTCAATACACGTTCTTCGATCTGCTTTTCTAAGGAAAGCAACCTTAAGGGGTTAACAATTTCAGTCTAATCAAACATACATATATTATCCCACTTAGTTCAGGGAGAAAAGATCAGCCCCCTGAACTTCAGGGCAAATACAAAATAGAAATTACAAACATCAACAGACAGACTTTGTCTGATTCAAATAACAATTCATAATTACCAGGGAAGCACCAATATCTGCCTGGGTTATCAAAGCTGGGGGGCAGTTACAAGGGCTTGCCCAGAGTCTCAACACTCCTTCCATGAGTGAGCCCCAAAAGTCAAACACCAAGCTCCCCTCAATTATATCCTGTTTGGAGCCCTGAGAGCTCTGACTTCACCAAAGCTGTGTGTGTGAAAGTTCCCCATCCCCAGTATCACATCATATACAAGTCGATGACTCCTGATTGCCTCAGTGCTGAGAAACACCTGAGAAATTTTCCAAAACAAAGACAGCAAAAGATTTCCCACCGATTCAAACAAAGGGGAGACTTCATAGTCTTAGCATCCCAAAAGGAAAAACAGGGAAAAGTCTGATTGCAGTAACATTCCATCTCTCCAGGATCCTTGGCTTAACATAAACTAAATAGCCATGGATCCTGGGAAACATAGAGACATTACACATTGCAATCACATTCAGGTAAATATAACCACATATCATTCAGTATTGTACCCCCAAATACTTATTTACAATACACCATCCATCCCTAGCAAGTACCAATTTCTTTAGTCAATATAGAGTGTCCAAGTAAAGTTCTTCTTGAGGGTGTGTCCTCCCCACACTGCCATTGCAGGCTTCCTCCTGGCACCCTCAGGTAACTGCATGCTTTAATTGGCAAAGTTCTAAACAAAAAAGTCCAAATAAAGTTCTCTTGGGGATGTGTCCTTCCCAGACATTGCTCCAGCACCCTGCTTCCAAGTCTTTAGGGGCAGCTGGGCAACAAAGCCAACAGGGTGGGATCCTGGGGCATCTTTGGCACTTCCCCCCACCCACCATAGTCAACTCCACCCCTCCCTCTTGGGTCCCAAACAGTCCCAGAAGAAGGCAGCAAAAAGCCACACTCAGCACCCTGCTGCAGTTTCCATCTTGCCCCAGGGCTGAACTCCAAGCTCCTGCATTCCTAGTCCTCCAGCTCCAGCTGGCCACTCTTGGCTTCTGCCAGAATCCTGATGCAGGTTGCTCAGAGCTCTCACCTTTCCAAAGTTCTCACCCAGGCAGTCTTCCTCGTCACTGTTGTCCACTTCTTCTCTCTCCTCTCCAGCCTCTCCCACTCCCACTCCAGCTCCAGTTGATTCTGCAGGAAGGCCATTCTCCACTCCTGTTTCCAAACTCCAAATACAATACAATCTCAAGATATTCACCCTTACAACACAGTCCTAAATAGCCAGGGTTATCAGCTCAAGTCTCTGCTCCTGACATCCACACCTCCCCCAACTCTCTGCTTGTTCTCCTCCCACAGCCTCTGCTCCAGCCTGTTTCCTCCAGAGTGCTAGTGGGGTAGCGAGAGGGAAGGAGAGATTATTTCCCAGGGCCCATGCTGTGGGTTCCTGAGAAACCACCCTCTTCATTGCCACTTGCCTGTTCTCCTTCAGGCCTCTGTTGCTCCATAGCCACCACAAGTACAAAGAGCAACCGCATAACTGGGAAACATTCAGTCACCATCTCAGTACCCCAGAACTCCATACTTTACTTTTAACCTGCAGATCCTATGATAACTACGCCATTTGTAACAACAATCTGCTAGCAGCCACTGTGGCTGTGTAAGACCAATAACACCAGCATACAGAAGGACTGCTAACACAGGTTCTTTGATCTGGTTTACTAAGGAAAGTAACTTTAAGGGGTTAACAATCTCACTTTAGTCAAATATAAATATATCGATCACTTAGTTCAGGGGGAAAAGATCAGCCCCCCTGAACTTCAAGGCTAATACAAACAGAAATTACAAACATCAAGAGATAGACCTTGTCTAATCCAAATAACAATTCATAGTTACCAGAGAAGCAGCAATATCTGTCTGGGTTATCAAACCCGGGAGGCAGTTATGACGGCTTGCCCAGAGTTTCAACTCTCCTTCCATGAGTGAGCCCCAAAAGTCAAACACCAAGCTTCCCTCAATTATATCCTGGGACACATAGAGAGGGCTCTGACCTCACCCAAGCTGTGTGTGTGAAAGTTCCCCATCTCCAGTATCACATTATGCACAAGTCAATGACTTCTGACTGCCTCAGTGCTGGGAAATAGCTAAAAAATACTCCAAAATTAAGACAGCAAAAGGTTTCCCACCCATTCAAACAAAGGGGAGACTTGATAGTCTTAGCATCCCAAAAGGGAAGAACAGGGAAAAGTAACAGTGCCAAGCAGTGTTTGAGGCTGAAAGTACAAAGACAAGGCTGGACTCAGTCCCTGCTCTCAAGGAGCTTACATATGTGTGTATACATATATATGTGTGTGTGTGTGTGCGTATGTGTGTATTTACACATATATACATATACACACAGACACATATATATACACACAGACATATATACATATAGGCACAATACATATTATATATATACACATATATGGATATATGCATATGTATATATGTAAATGTGTATTTATATGTGTATATATGCACGTGTGTATATATGTGTATTTGTATATGTGAATATGTCTGTGTGTATGTGTATATATACACATATATACACACACACACAGACACACACACACACACACACATATATATATATACACAGACATATATACATATAGGCGCAATACATACACACACCTATATGGATACGTGCATATGTATATATGTAAATGTGTATTTATATGTGTATATATGCACATGTGTGTATATATGTGTATTTGTATATGTGAATATATGTGTGTATATGGTTATATGTATATATGTGTGTGTATGTATATATACCAGTATCAGAGGTGACACCCAATTATCTAAGGGTAATTTTTGGATGTATCCTCTGTCAAAAATCTGTCTACACAGAGTCCTAATCACAGTCATCAATGATGTCATGAAGATGGAGCTGTGCAGGTGGGCAGCAAAGTGGGGTTTTACCGAGAAATTAAAGAAGGTTTTGCTGCCACTTTGAGGCCACATGTTTGACTCAACCCTATATTGGTTGGCAAGTTCACTTCTTAGAAGTGGTTCATTTAATGGCAGTACCTGAACTAATGGGATTAAATCTTATAGCTATGCACAGTGATCAAATGAATATGATGTTGCAAAAGTTACTAAGAATTTAAATGCACAAGACTTCCTAACACATAAGCAATTCAGCTCTTTTTTAAGCCAAATAAACTGGAGTAATAATTGGGAAGTATCTTGGTGAAGTTGGAGAAAATGATTCTAGAGTTGGAGGAATTGTATTCAAGTGATAACTTTGCACCTTACAGGTTCTATAATCGTGGGCAAGTCATATCACTTCCTTATGCTTGTTTCCTCATCTTAGAAATAGGGTTGGAGTAGAGCCTCTGAGGTTCTGTCTGACTCTGATCTCTGGCCCTATAAATTGGTATTGGTTATTGGTAATGCTTTGGAATATTGTACTATAGTAGACAAAAAAACCAGCCCCAAGTTCAAGTTCTGATTCTGATCCATATCAGCTATGTGATCTCAGGCAATAGATTTAGGAACGCCTGGGTTCAAATCCTGCATCTATGATTTATTAGCTGTGTGATCACATGGAAAGCAGATCCTGCTTGAAATTCAATTTCCTCATCTGTGAAATAAAGGGGCTGGACTAGATGGTATCCAGAAGGTAGACCTTCTAACTCTGAATCTTTGATCCCATGCTCATTTGTTCCAGAACGCCAGCAAGATTTCATCAAGAGAAGGTAGTCACCAGGATTTACCTACCTACATCAATAAAATCACCAGTCTATACAAAAAATCCTTTACTCTCAATCAGCTCACCTGCCATTGACTATCATATTGTTTGCTTAACTTTCACCTTTGTCAGTTGTGTTAATTTCCTTCCCCCAGTCACCTCTGAACAATTTGTAACCCTAACCTTTTTTTTTCATTTTCAATTTCTCTAGGTGAAGTACAATGCATACACACATACACAAACAAGTACATGCCTATGTATACATGTATATATGTGTATATACATGTATCATCATTATCATAATCATCATCATTATTATTATCCTTGTGTTGCATATTATAATAGGGTTTCCAAATTATCGTTTGTCCTTCCTTCTTGAAGAGGACCAATTGCGTCATGAGGGTAATGTCTTGACTTACAGGTGAAGTGAATTTAAGTGAGGCATAGCTGTGCTTTCATTAGCCTCACTCTCAATAGTTATTGGAATCAAGTGGCAGGATAAATGTCAAGATGACTAGTGATAGTCCATTGGGTAAATGCTAGCAAAACAACTACATGAAAATTGAAAACCTAGGTCCGTACCATTGCACACATACACATCTCTTTGGTTTCAAGATTTTCATCCCTTCAGGTCTTTATATCTTTTGAAATCCCTATCCTTTACACTGGAAGACAATATGGTAGAGTGAAAAAGAAGATGATATAAGAAGTGTCCAGCACAAAGGGATTCCGAGGAGGAAAATCAGGAAGTAAAAAAAGTCGTCAAGATGGAGATATTGATTCCAGATTGAGAGGAGCATGGCTCAGATGCTTACTACCTGCCTGACTCTCAGGAAGTCACTTAACCTCAGGTACATATGTTTTTTTTTCAATATTAAGAAGAAAGAATAGAATGTAGTAATTATTGATAATCTTTATATTTCCAGAGCTATGATTCTTTAACATCAGAAATGGTCATATCTTGAACTTATTAGTCAAATGATCGATAACAGATTTGCATGTTCAACTATAGTTTTATATATGGTGTTAGGTATGTGATTTTGCATTTTTGATATTCTGTAAACTATGTTTTTGTCCTGGTTTTGATACACTTGAAATAAACCAGTGTTAGTTAACAAAATTAAGTTACATAAGACATTGATTAGAATCTTTATCTATATATTTCTCAGATATTCTGGTTTTAAAGTTTCTATTAGAAATATAAAATTTAGTATTTTTGGAATTAATGACTATATGATTAACTTTCTCTGAAGCACAGCAATATAGAGCAGAGAGAAGATGGAGAAGAAAGAAATTTGAAGATTTTCATTAGATTTCAATTATCAGTGAATAAAAGGTTTGGCAAAGATAAGGAAATGGAAGATACTAGCAGTAGTCATAATGTACAAGACATTTCCCTTTACTTTCCTCACTCCTCAGTGGAGTAGATGAAGCTGTCAATGGAAAGCAAAATGGGAAAAATATAAAAAGAACATACAAATTGAAAGTGAGAGAGAAGTCATGGGACTGGGTAATAAAAAAGTAGAAGACAATAAATCATTAAATGTTTCCTATGTTCTAAATGATGTTATTGTTGCTAGCAATAAAAGACAAAAAAGAAACAGTACCTCCCCTCAATGTGCTTAATTCTTGCCTTTCTTCATTCATCAGTAACTTCATCATTGTCAAGTAATATTTTCTTAGTTCATAATCTAATGCATCAGCTTCATCCTGCAATAAGTTAATTTGCTTTTTGAGCAAGCTATCACATTTCAGAAAATTCTTAATGGACTGAAGCAATGGACTAATGATAAAATTGATGAGTCTAAAATGCCCAATTTTACTCATTCACCTTTGGATTTGGAGGATATCTCACAAAGTTTTTTTTTAATGTACTTTTGATTTGAGAATGACAAAGTAGATGAAATTGGAAAAGATGATAAAAACTTCCATGAAAACATTGAATTTTCACTATAATATGGTGAGTTGCCAATGACTGAGAGAGGAAGAAATATTTTGTAATTATAAATGTCATGTTTATCCAAGTCGGCTGCTATAAGTGAGAATTAATTTTGATATTCGAAATTGAGCTCTCTATCTACTTCCCATGCCATTAAACTGGCGTTCCTTCTATTCAGCAACATGACTTCTTAAAATGGTTTGCTAAAACTTTCCTTTGCTCCGTGCCTCATGGTTAATCTCTTATTGAGACAGTCTTGGAAAATCTAAACACATCAGGGTAAGAAAATTCAATGAACACCCAAATCAAATAGCTACTTTTGTTCATCATGAACATTTGGTCTTGCTAAATGTACTCATAAGTATTAATAGCATCTTGAGTCAAAATCTAATAACATGAGGCTTGGAAGCAGGTGAGACCTCAGTCCCATTTCCTTCACTCAGCATCAGTTTCAAGGCTCTCAATTGTGTTGACCTCTACCAAAGCCATAGCTCATGAGCCCACACCAGCATGTTTAATTTTACAAAATCCACTTAAAGAGTCATATTATTTCCAAGATAAAGTTGTTTAAAGCCATAACAAGATAAGTACTGAGAAAGTTTTCTCCCTGTGAGAAATGAATATTTCTCTTGTATTTAATAACTAATTATCAAATCAAGAAAAAGGGTTTTTGCCTTTTTTACTTCCTCTTCCAGAAATCAACAGTGTGGGAAATTTCTCTTAAAGATTTACCCAGGCCAAGAACTAATCAGGCATTAAAATTAATTCTAAGGTTTGAGAAATGGGTGTATTCCTGCTCAATGTCTGCTCAGACATATCTGGGGGAAGTACTAATTCTCCTTTTTGGTAAGACAGGTGACATGGAAATTGATGTTTCTTTGGCCAAGGTTTGGGTGGCCCAAGCCACATACCCCAAGACCCTCATTTTAATATAACCCACCTCCCATTGTGATAACCAATCAGAGTTGACTGGTACCCCTCAGGAACACTTATTCTTCAAAGGGCATATAAACTGTAAGCCCAAATCCACAAGGGGTATTTGGTCTAAGAAAGACGGCCAAAAGGCCATTCTCTTATTAATAAATGTGCTGGCCTTATTAATACAATGATTAAATTATCCAGAAACTATGCCTTCTGATCCCTTTTAATCACCACATCCCATACACATATTTATACTCTATCTCATTGATTGTCACACCGCCATGGAGGAAGAGACTCACAAAGAGCAAAGGAACACATCCAGAGCAAAGCCCTGAGGACCTACTAGTAGTTATAGTTCATGTAAGAGAAAAAGGAAAAGAAAGGAATATAAATAGATACTGGCTGTTCGAACAATGATGAGGTATTTAGAAATCCACACAATACCAACAGTGTTTTAATATGTTCCATCATCAAATTTTCCCCCTACACCACTCTCTTTGACCAGAAGTTTAAAGTTATGTCACAAATTCAAATTAGATTTCATTTCAAAAAAGAAACTTTGGAACATCCCCTATAACTTATCTGAAACAACTCCCTGGCTGCCTTCCTGAGTGCAAGCCTTGTACAAATGTTACTAACACCAGAATAGGGCAGAAAGAGAATGTTTACTGAAGTTCCTTTTCTGGCCTTCTGGGAAAGATTCTGACTTTCCTGGTCAGGCTTGTGTTTGACAATTTCACTTTTCAAGATGACTTTTTTTGTTCTTAATCTAGCATAGCCTAAACTACCCAGACAATTTTCCATCAGGAGATGGCCAGAAGACAAATGTTTGTGGCAGGATGGGTTTTCATTTTCCTTCCTATTTGAGATTTTTTTCTTCTGTAAGAGAGTTTTGATTGCTGAAATATACCTGGCTGATGAAACACAGTATTGAAGTTCTCATATGGCAAACAGAATTAAAAAAGATTTCATCATTATTGTAATTTTTCTCCTGGCCTTCTGTATCCTGGAACCTAATTCAGAGTTAACACAATAGCAGATGAAGGAAAGATAGCACTTGATAGAATATTTGATGTTTCATGTGATTATTTGACTCAGATGGATCATTAAGTCTGTGCATCCATTTTTATCATGATCGATAATTGCCTTGAGATATACTTCATTTTTCCCACAACATAACAGAAGCAATTCAATCCAACAAATATTATTAAATGCCTATATGTTCAAGACACCATAAAGGATGATGGAAGTACAAAAACAGACACCTTCTCTAAAAATTAGTCCTTGACTTGACAGACAGAATCTATTTTGTTGGGTAGATACAACATGACTTCCTTAATTTGTAAAATTTTATATCTCTAGATAGATAGATGGATGAAGATATATCTATATCTATATCTATATCTATATCTATATCTATATCTATATCTATATCTATATCTATATCTATATCTATATCTATATCTATATCTATATCTATATCTATATCTATATCTATATCTATATCTATATCTATATATACAGAGAGAAAGAGAGAGAGAAAGAGAGAGAGAGAGAGAGAGAGAGAGAGAGAGAGGTACGTAGATAGATATCACGCATTTACTAATTTTGTATACACTACCTTATTGTCACAATAGAATTCATACTCCTTGACTTCAGGGACTTTTCAGCCTTCCTTCCTTCCTTCCTTCCTTCCTTCCTTCCTTCCTTCCTTCCTTCCTTCCTTCCTTCCTTCCTTCCTTCCTTCCTTCTTCTTTACATCTTCCTTTCATCCTTAATGCCTCAAAAAGTTCCTGACAAAAAATAGATATTTAAATGTTTGAATTGTGCTGCCTCTGATTCTTCTGCTTTTCTTTTTTCTATTTGACACAATTGCAGTTCTAACTAGGATGAATGGCATAAAGTTCTCCAGTTTAAAAATCATGTTCCTTGATTGTCTGATTTAGAGTGTACGCCTTCAAGCTACCAGTTAATGGCCTAACTGACTAGGAGTTAGTAGCTTGTCCCTTCGAGTGGGTTGTTTCCTGGAAATATTATAATTTATTTTCATTCAAATGTAATTTTAATTCTACTTTTATGACTTGTTGAGATGTCCCTCATGTTGCCATTAGAGCAGAGATAACTGAAGGAATGACAGTTGTTGCTGCCTTTATTACAGATCTTTCATTTCCTTTAATTCTCTCAGCCAGTTAAAACTTATCCCTTTTAGAAAGGTAAGTTGTACAAAATTATGACTTTAGACTTAGAGGTAAGAAATGTTTGAAACTATTTAGTCCAAATGTCTGAGTCTACAAATAAGAAAGTTGATTCTTAGGGAACTGAAACAGATTGACTAAATTAGGAATTCGTAGAGCTAGATTTGAACCTAGATTTGTCACTCTTTTCATAAGTCTTTGATTTTGATAACTAAAATTCAACCCAGATTTGCAGGGAAATTTGTCCTTGACTATACTCAGGCCAGAAATTAAATATTACAAGAAATTTGTACTAAGTCGATATCTATCTGTCTATCTTTTGTCTATTGTCTATCTCTGTCTCTATCTCTGTCTATATCTCTGTGTGTGTGTGTGTGTGTGTGTGTGTGTGTGTATTCTTGTCCATTGGGAAATGGGCATTCTTCAGACACATGGGGCCAATGGCAATCATTATTAGACTATAAAATGTTATGGTTCCTTTGCAAGGCAGAGTTAATACTAGTTCTGGGAAGACCTGAAACACCTAAGCCTCATAGTAAGGTGCTATAAGTGTGTGGGAGGCAGTAAATAAAATGATTGATTTTGGAGATAATTTATATCACCTGTTCAATAAATCTAGAATCTTTCCAATTTGAAAATTTTACAATGTTAGCAGATTGCGCCTCATCCATACTCTTTCATTTCTTTTCATCAGTTCTCCATAGAGGATCCACCTAACAAACAAGAGACCTCTACCTATGATTATTTGACTGTTTTATGGAAGCTACTGCAGCCTTCAAACTATTGATCTGCCTCTACTACTATCTTTTTCAGGAATTCTTTTCCTTGATAATGACTTCCTGTGTTATTTCTCACCATCATTTGGGAATATGTCATGATCATTGTGTGTGTATGTATGTATGTGTATAAGTATATGTGCATGTGTATTATGTATATACCCATACACATATGTGCATGATCATGCATACATACATATGTATGCGTGCATAAATACTCTATAGAAACACTTATATGTATATGTTTATTCCTCTAGTTCCCCTCCAGCTTTAAATCCGTGCTCTTATGATCCTTTGGATCACCTTGACTTGTGCTTCTTTTGAGATATCAGTACTCAAGGAGACAATAGAACTCAAGAGATTTTCCTTTGAGACTAAAAATGTTACTTGGCATCTAAAAGTAGCAAGTTGAATGTACTTTCCAAAAGAGTGCTTTCTCTGTATGTTATTTTTCCTTTTCTCTGAAGATAAACCCATTGCTTTTCACTCTGATTTGAATGTTTCACTTTCCCATATACATATCACCATACTTCTTAAAGCTAGGGAGCTCTAAATCCAGGCAATTCGTACTTAAGCAGGGAAAGATACAAAATGAGAAGTTTGATATTACTTCCACATGGTATTTAAGTCAGAAAGTGCTTGAATGATTTGAATACCTCCTTCAACAAAGAGTGTTGATGATCATGGAAGACAGATCTATTGCTGATGAATGAAGGTCTCTCCCGTGATTTATTATAGCTTTGCTCTGGCAAGAATGGTTTTCCTGTTGTCTCGCTATCTTTCAATGATTCAATAAACAGCTCATTTTCTAAACTTCAAACATATCACTGACACTTTTCACACATCAGTACTTTCAATGTTTTTGAAAACACTTGGTTATGATTGAACAAAGTGATTTTTTAAATGAAAAATGAAAATCCATTTAACCTTACATGTAATTACATATGTATGTGTGTATATATGTATATTTACAAATATACATGTACACACATGTGTGTGTGCTTGTGTGTTTGTATAAAGGCCCACATATTTACATGTAAACACCTAGGTCAAATCAGTATCAAATATATTCAAACAAATAACAAGGATATTAAATATACATACATATGGGGCAACTAGGAGGCACAGTGCTGGGCCTGGATTCTGGAAGACTCCTCTTTGTGAAGTCAGATCTGGCCTCATTCACTAATTAGCTATGTGACCTCAGGCAAGTCATTTAACCCTGCTTGGCTCAGTTTCCTTATATTAAAAACAATCTAGAGAAAGAAATAACAAGTCACTTCAATATCTTTGTCAAGAAAATCCAAAACAGGGTGACAAAGAGTCAGACATTACTAGGACAACTGAACAACAACAATACACGATGCACACAAGAGTTGTGTAAACATGCACATATGTTGATAAGAATTAACAGATATATTCGTGCATCATTCATAAATATATGTGACTGAATTGAACTCCTTCTTTATCACAATTGCTACCTCATAGAGTCCCTCTCTTCCTTAGAGAGACAGCTCATGCATCATTTTCTACATTCATCTCTTTTTGTGTCTTACCTCCTAAATGACCTGGTTTTTAAATATTGGTCTGGAAATATCTGTATATATTCACTTTGTAATTATGCTGTATATATTTATATCTGGACTTGCTTTGCCTATTAGAACAGAGGTCCCCAGAGAATAGAGATTGCTTTATTCTTTGTACTTGTGTTGCCAGTGCTGAACACAATTCCTGCCACAGAAAAAGGGCTTAATAATCACATAATGATGGATTATGTGATATATGCTGCATGATACAATGGAGAGAGGGCCAACCTTGGAGTTAGGGCAACTGAGTTCAAGGTACTGCTTCTGACACAGAGTCTATGTGACCAAGTGCAAATCACTTAATCTCCCAATCAATAAAAATATCAAGTCATTATTAATCACCCAGTATGGATGAGGAACTGTGCTAAGCCAAAGGAATACAATAAAAAATGAAATAGTTCCTGCCTTCCAAGATGGTGAAATACTACTACTAGACTCAACATGTGCATATATAACCATATGCAAAATGAATGAGAGGGTTTTTTCTCTTGGGGTTCGGGGTGGAAGAGGATAAGAGGAGACTCATGTCAAATTTAATATTACAGGTGATCATTGAAGGCAACCATATATTTTAAAAGGCAGAGGTGAAGACAGAGGACATATAGGGTATATAGCATATGGAAAGGTATGGACACTGGAGGTTCAGTGTCATGCAGAGTCAAACAGTTTTCCCAAGAAATTCTCTAAGAATATAAATAGAAAGGTAGTGTCAAACTGCTCTAGCAGAGACTTTCCTTGCTGGGCAATGCTCACACCAGTGAAGTAACAGAACACAAGTAGATAGATAAATCCATTGATTGATAGTAGGTGCTTAATAATGTTTATACCCGTCCTTTTCTCTTTCACTTTCCTCTTTCCCTTTTCTTCCCCTCCTTCTTATTCCCTTTCCTTTTCCTCCCCCATTTCCTAAACCTTCTCTTTCTCCTTCCCTTTCCCTATTTCCTTCCCCTTCCCCTTTCCCATCATTTTCCTTCCTTTCCCCTAGTCCTTCTTCTTCCCCTTGCTATTCTCTACCCCTTTTACTTCCCCTCTCTTTCTTCCTACCTCTCTCCCCCATTACCTTCCTCACTTTCTAGCTCCCTTTTAACAGTTGCTTTTATTAGTATCTCTGGAACTTTATCTCAGTGCTTAGCATATCAAAGGCACTTAATGCATGTTCAATATACCTACTGATACACACATTATCTTCCTGTCATGAGGATAGTTTTTTTTTTCATTTTTCCCCAATCCTCAGCAGCTAGCTCATGGCCATGGACCTAGTTATCACTTAATTTCTTCTTGAATGAATAATTCTTCCAAGTGTCTGATCATCTTTGAAAAAAATGTCCAGATGACTCCGTGGATGCCACATTGGGGCTTAATGTAATGTATAAGGAATTTGATCTAAGGGTGAGAAAGTATGTTTGCTTTTCAGGTCAATGAGCTCAACAGTTTGGGGCAAACAGCCAAAGAGATATTATGGGAGAAAGAGTGGCTGCCAGGTCTAGGAGAGCTGTCACAATCTCTTTGTTCCCAATTTCCCAGAACAATTTTTAGTAGGTTCTTCCAATCAGTACCCAGACAGCCTTTGCTGGATCCTTCAGTTGTTCATTACATAGCTTTTGAAGCTCATTCTCATCAGAAAATTATTGCTATTGGCACCCGAAAATGGCAGAGAATCCCAGGCCTCTCAACACAGGACAGGAGTTTGTCGAGGCGATGAGAGGCAGCAGTGCAACGCCTGGCTGTGAGACATCTACTCCTGAGGCTTGCAGCCCAAAGGTTTGAAATGTGCCTTCTTGAAATTCCAGGAGACATGACAGCCAGGTAAATGGCTCTAATCCCTCCCTCCCTGACCTGGAGAATTCCTTGGGAAAAACGCTGGAACAGAGGAGACAGAAGTGGGACTTCAGTGGCTGAGCAGTGGGAGTTCCTGAGTCGCAGAAGGGCAGAGCCAGCAGAGGTCAACACCAGGAGCCCAGACATACCTTTGCACAGCCAGGGGAAGTGGCAGACACCAGTACAGACAACAAACAGCTGAGACCATTGCTGAAGAGCAACAGTGCTGGAAAGCAGCCCCAGGGGAAAAGGAGACTTCAGGCAGGCAGATCCCTCTCCCACATCTCAGGAAATTGAAGTCTATAATACACAAAGGCAGTAACTACACTCACAATCCCAAGAACAAGAAACCTGGGACAGAGATCCCTGAGCCCCAAAAGCAGAAATCCACCGTAAAGCCAGGAAAAAGCTAACCAACATGAAGAAGAACACAAAAAAGGTGAGGACTATTGATTCTTTTTATGGAGACAGGGATGATCAAAATACCAATTCGAAAGAGGGTAGTATTCACACCATACTCACATCTGATACCTCAAAAGGAAATGTGGACTGGTCTCGAGCCCAAAAATCATTACTGGAAAAGCTAAAGGAAGATATTAAAAACCAAATTAGGAAGGTAAAAGAAAAAAATGAAAAAATGAAAAAAAACTGATGAAGTTAAGTCTTTAAAAAATAAGATAGGCAAAATGGCTATGGAGATTCAGAATCTAAACAGAAAATGACACCCTGAAAGGTAAAATCAACCAATTGGAAAAGGAGAGTCAAAAGCAAAATGAAGACAGCAACTCATTAAAAATTAGAATTGAGCAAGTGGAAGCTAATGACTCTATGAGGCATGAAGAAGTAGTAAAACACAATGTTTTTAAAGAATGAAAAAATAGAAGAAAATGTGAAATATCTGATTGGAAAAGCAATGAACATGAAAAATAGATCCAGGTGAGACAGTTTAAGAATTATTGGTCTACCAGAAATACACAATGAAAAAAAGCCTTCACAGTATCTTTGAAGAAATTATCAAAGATAACTGCCCAGAGGTCCTAGAACCAGAGGGTAAAAGAGTCATTGAAAGACTCTACCGTTCAACCCCTGAAAGAGATCCCAAGTTGAAAACTCCAAGAAATATTATAGCCAAATTTCAGAATTAAAAAGTGAAGGAGAAAATACTGCGAACAGCCAAAAAGAAACAATTCAAATATCGTGGAACTATAGTCATGATCACCCAGGATCTTTCAGCTTCTACATTAAATGACAAGAGAAAGTACAATATGATACACTGAAGGGCAAAGGATCTGGGACTACAACCAAGGATCAACTACACAGCAAAATTGAGCATAATTTTTCAGGCAAGGAGGTGGACATTCAATTAAATAAGGGAATTCCAGACCTTCCTGATGAAAAGTTCAGAACTCAATGGAAAATTTCATCTTCAAATGCAAAACTCAAGAGAGACATAAAAAGATAAAAGGGGAAAAAACCCTCAAGAACGTTATCAATCAATAAGGGCAAATTATAGCTGATATATTTTTATATCTTCTTATGTATGTTATATATGTATATATATATGTATATATATATATATATGTCAATCTTGAGAATAGTACAGTTATTATGGCAACTGAAAGGGATACATATGGACCGTGGATGTCTCTATAAAATAACTGATATAAGGATGAAAACATTGTTAAGAGATGTAAAGGGAGGGTTATTGGAGAAGAGGTGCAGAGGTAGTAGAAGGGGTAAATAATGTCAAATGAAGAGGCACAAAAACACATTATAGTAGAGGGAAAGAAGGGAGGGAGAAGAACAGTATTTGAGCTTTACTCTCATCAGATTTGATTCAAGAAGGGAATAACATACCCTGATAAATCTAGAAATCTTACTTGTCCTATGGGCAGTAGGAGGGGAAAGGGGAAAAAAGGGAGGGGGGGTCAGAAGGGAGGGAAAAAGTAACAAGTAGAAAATGGTAAGATAAGGGAGGGGAATCAAGAGGGAGGGTAAACTGAGGAAGGGAGTGGTCAAAAGAAAAACTTTGTTGAGGAGTGGAAGGGGAAAGGGATAAATAAAAGCATAAACAGGGGGAAATAGGATGGAGAAAAAGACACAGATAGTAATCAAAACCATGAATGTGAATGGGATGAATTCTCCCATGAAACGGAAGCAGATAGCAGAATGGATTAAAAACCATAATCCTACAATATGCTGCTTACAAGAAACACATTTGAAACAGGTTGATACACACAGGGTAAAGCTAAAAGGCTGGAGTAAAATACATTGTGCTTCAGCTAAAGTGAAAAAAGCAGGGGAAGCAATCCTAATCTCAGACAAAGCAAAAGTAAAGATTGATCTAATTAAAAGAGATAACAAAGGACACTACATCCTGCCAAAAGGCACTATGAATAATGAAGCAATATCATTGTTTAACATATATGCCCCAAGTGTTATGGCATTTAAATTCTTAGAGGAGATGTTAAGGGAGTTACAGGAAAAAATAGACAGCAAAACTATAATAACGGGAGACCTCAACCTCCTCCTCTCTCAACTTGACAAATATAACCTCAAAATAAATAAGAAAGAAGTTAAGGAGGTGAATAGAATTTCAGAAAATGCAGATATGATAGACCTCTGGAGAAAACTGAATGGGGATAAAAAAGGAATATGCTGTTTTCTCAGCGGTGCATGGCACATACTCAAAAATCGACCATGTATTAGGGCATAAAAACCTCACAATCCAGGGCAGAAAGGCAGGAGTACTCAAGGCATACTTTTCAGATCACTATGCAATAAAAATTATTTATAATAAAGAACTGTGGAAAAAATAAGCTAAAATTAATTGGAAACTAAATAATCTAATTCTAAAGAATGTGTAGGCCAAAAAACAAATCATAGAAACAATTAATAACTTCATTCAAGAGAATGACAATAATGAAACAACATACCAAAACTTATGGGATGCAGCAAAAGCAGTTCTTAGGGGAAGTTTTATATCTCTAAATGCTTACATCAATAAAATAGAGAAAAAGGAGATCAATGAAATGGGCATGAAACTGAAATAACTAGATATAGAATGAAATGATAATCCCCAATTAGATACCAAATTAGAAATATTGAACATCAAAGGAAAGATTAATAAAATCAAAATCAAGAAAGCTATTTAATTAATAAATAAAACCAAGAGCTAGTTTTATGAAAAAAAATAAAATTGACAAAACCTTTGGTCAATTTGATTAAAAAGAAAAGAAAGAAGAAAATCAAATTACCAGTATCAAAAATGAAAAGGGTGAATTCACCTCCAATGAAAAGGAAATCAAAACAATGATTAAGAATGATTTTGTCCAATTGTGTGACCATAAATGTGTGATAACCTAAGGGATAGAGATCAATATCTACAAAAACATAAATTGCCCAGGTTACCAGAAGAGGAAGTAAAATTTCTAAATAACCCCATCTCAGAAAAAGAAATTGAGCAAGCCATCAATGAACTCCCCAGGAAATAATCTCCTGGGCCAGATGGTTTTATATGTGCATTTTATCAAATATTTAAAGAACAATTAATTTCTATACTTTATAGACTATTTGGGAAAATAGATGAAGAAGGAGTCCTGCTGAATTCTTTCCTATGACACAAGTGTGGTAATAATACTGAAACCAAGAAGATTCAAAACAGAGAAAGAAAATTGTAGATCGATTTCCCTAATGAATATTGATGCAAAAAAATTTAAATAAAATATTAGCAAAAAGATGGCAGCAACTTATCACAAGAATAATACATTACGACCAGATAGGGTTTATTCCAGGAATGCAAGGCTGGTTCAATATTAGGAAAACTATCAGCATAATTGATCATATCAACAACAAAAATAGCAGAAACCATATGCTCATCTCAATACATGCAGAAAAAGCCTTTGACAAAATACAACACCCATTCCTATTAAAAACACTAGAAAGCATAGGAATAAATGGAGCCTTCCCTAAAATTATAAATAGCATCTACCTAAAACCATCAACAAGGATTATTTGTAATGGGGATAAGTTAGATGCATTCCCAATAAGATCAGGAGTGAAACAAATATGTCCATTATCACCCCTACTTTTCAATTTGGTACTAGAAATGTTAGCTGTAGCAATAAGAGAAGAAAAAGAAATTGAAGGAATTACAATAGGCAAAGAAGAAACTAAATTATCACTTTTTGCAGATGATATGATGATTTACTTAGAGAATCCTAGAGAATCAAGTAAAAAACTACTTGAAATAATAAACAACTTTAGCAAAGTTGCAGGATATAAAATAAACCCACATCAATCCTTGGCATTACTATACAGTACTAACAAAGCCCAACAGCAAGAGATAGAGAGAGAAATTCCATTAAAAATTACTGTAGACACTATGAAATACTTGGGAGTCTATCTGCCAAGACAAACCCAGGGACTATATGAACATAATTATGAAACAATTTTCATGCAAATAAAGTCAGATCTAAATAAATGGAAAAACATTTCTTGCTCATGGTTAGGCTGAGCTAATATAATAAAAATGACATTTTTACCTAAATTAATTTACCTATTCAGTACCATACCAATCTAACTACCAAAAAATATTTTACAGAGCAGGATAAAATAATAAAATTAATCTAGATGAACAAGAGGTCTAGAATATCTAGGGAATTAATGAAGAGAAATGCCAGGGAAGGTGGCCTAGCCATACCAGATATTAAACTGTACTATAAAACAGCGATCCTCAAATCTACCTGGTATTGACTAAGAAACAATCATGGATCAGTGGAATAGAATAGGTACAGAAGACATAGTAGTCAATGTCTATAGCAATCTACTCTTTGATAAACCCAAAGAATCCAGCTTCTGGTCTAAGAATTCACTATTTCACAAAAAACACTGGGAAAATTGGAAAATGTTAGGGCAGAAATGGCATAGACCAATATCTTACACCATATACCAAAATAAAGTCAAAAAGAGTTCATGATTTAGGAATAAAGGCTGATAGTACAAACAATTTGGGAGAGCAAGGAATATTTTACATGTCAGATTTATGGAAAAGCAAAGAATTCATGACACAACAAGAGATAGAGAGCATTACAAAATGCAAAACAGATAATTCTGATTATGTTAAATTGAAATGTTTTCTATAAAAAAATCCAATGGAACAAAGATTAGAAGGGAAGCAGAAAACTGGGAGAAAATCTTTACAAATAGTGTCTCTAATAAAGGTCTCATCTCTAAAACATACAGGGAATTGAGCCAAATTTATCGGAATACAAGACATTCCCCAATTGTGAAATGGCCAAAGGATATGAACAGGCAGTTTTCAGAGGAAGAAGTTAAAGATATCTATAGGCATATGAAAAACTGCTTGAAATCACTACTGATTAGAAAACTGAAAATCAAAACAACTCTTAGGTACCACATCTCTCCTGTCAGATTGGCTAAAATGACAAAACAGGAAAATGATAAATGCTGGAGAGGATGGGAGAAAATTGGAACATTGTTACATTGCTGGTGGAGTTGTGAGCTGATCCAGCCATTTTGGAGAGCAATTTGGAACTATGCCCAAAGGGCTATAAAAATGTTCATACCCTTTGACCAGCAATACCACTTCTAGGGTTGTATCCCAAAGAGATCACACAAGTGGGAAAAGGACCCATATGTGCAAAAATATTTATAGCGGCTCTTTTTGTGGTAACAAAGAATTAGAAATCAAGGGGATGCCCATTAATTGAGAATGGCTGAACAGGTTGTGGCATATGAAGGTAATGGAATACTATTGCGCTATAAGAAATGGGGAAGATATGGACTTCATAAAAACATGGAAAAACCTACAGGATATAATTCTGAGTGAGAGGAGCAGAACCAGGAAAACATTATACACAACCACAGATACGTAGATTCTGTGATGACTACTCCTGATAGACTTCGCTCTTCTCAGCAATACAAGGTGCAAAGGCAAATCCAAAGGACTCATGATGGAGAGAGCTATCTACATACAGAGAAAAAACTATGGATTCTGAATGCAGATTGAGGCACACTTTATGCTCGCCTTTTTTTCCCTTTGTTTTTTCCTCTTTTATTTTTATTTATTCATTTATTTTGTTTCATTTCTTCTTTCTCATATTTCATTCCATTGCTCATAATTCTTCTTTACAACTTGACTATTGTGTAAATAAGTTCAATGCGAAGTTATATGTAGAAGATATATTGGATTCCATGCCAACTTGGGGAAGCAGATGGTGGAGGGGGGGAAGAAAATCTGGAACTCAAAATTATGTTGATTAAATTATTTATGTTGTAAACTAAAAATAAAAAAAAAATCTCAAAAAAAAGAAAATTATTGCTATTGTCCTGGCCCAGGGTAGGCCAGGCTGGGGGAAATTTGGCAGTCTTTAACAATATGAATGTCATGACAATAAATCATCTATTATAATAAGCTTGAATCAACCAACTTAAGTTGAAAAACAGAAGTTTCACTTAACAAAAAGTATTGTTTTCAAAATTGGCATGAGATTGATCTTGATTTTCGTCTGAAGTCATTGATGCAGTGGAAAAACAATTGTGAAACCACCATTGGAGGATATGGGTTCAAATGCACTATATGAACTTTGTCATTTGTATGACTTTGGAAAAAAGTCATTTAACCCCCCTTAGCCTCGGTTTCTTCAATTGTAAAACTAGATGGCTAAATAATAATAGCTAACATTTATGTATCATTTTAAAGTTTGAAAAAGGTCTTCTCAAATATCTCATTTTATCCTAAGAAAAAGCCCTGACCCTAGTAATATTATTATCCCCATTTTAGAGATGAGAAAACTAAGGCAGAGATAGATTAAATGACTTGCGCAGTGGAAGACAGCTAGGTTAGAGAGTGAGGCTGGATTTGAACGCAGGTCTTCCTGATTCCAAGTCTAACATGTTATTCACCATGCCACCTAATTAATTTCTGAGTTTTTTTTAATGAATTCCCTTATCTGCATTGAAGAAAACATGATTTGAAGATGTGTAGTAATTAACAGTATGTACCATTTCTGATATTGGGTTGTTATATGATTCACTAGTATGAAAAAGATTTTCATGCTCCATTAATATGACATACCAGAAATATTATATAAGATCAGTTTAAGAGTCTGTAAAATTGGGAAAATAAAACCCAGAGACTCTTAAAAATATGTTGTGAGAAATCAATTGTACTAACAGGAAAAGTGCTTTTCCAACCCAAATATACTATATAAATGCCAATCATTGTGATTATCAGGGCAGCCAAGGGGTGCAGTGGATAGAACACCAGCTATGAAGTCAAAAAGACCTGAGTTCAAATCTGGCCTCAGACATTTACTAGCTGTGCAACCCTGGGCAAATCACTTAACCCAGTTGGCCTTCATTTTCTCATCTGTAAAGTGATCTGGAAAAGAAAATAGCAAATCACTCCAGTATTTTTGCCAAGAAAACCTCAAAAGGAGTCATGAAGAGTTGGAGATCTCTGGAACATTTGAAGACCAACAACATCGTAATTGTTATTAATGGCCATTCTTACTGTTGTCATATAAGCTCCCCAAAACGATTATATCTGTATTTGTCTGTCCATGTAATTATCTTCTATTTAGGCTCCACGCATGGTTTACATAGAGTTTTTTCTGGTTATAAATATTTATATCTGTATCTATATGTGTATCTATTTATATATTATGTTATAGGGCATAACACACAGATATATGACATATTTGCATGGCAAATATTTTTATATGTAGTTATATATAGCATACATTATATAAAATTCATTATATACGTATAAACCACACATAATGTACAGATTGTATATGTACATGCACATGAATATGTGTGTATGTGTGTCTATATATATATATCATATAATAAGTCACCTTTTATATTCAGTAAAAGCATACAAAATACACATACATATATACATACACGTACGCACATATATATGTCTGTATATATGCAGAAATGCATGTATATATACATAACTATATACATATATATGTATATGTGTGTAGACAGATATATAGATAGACAGACATAGACAGATAGATAGATAGATAGATAGATAGATAGATGTAGTTACACACATATGCTTAGTATTCATATTAAGAGTTAAAATTTTCCCAGTATGTCTTTATTATACTATCACAAAATGCAACTCTTTGGCACAGGAATTATTGTTAATGCTGTATTTGGATGTATGTGTTGCTGAGGGTGACTAGCACTTCTGCTATGAGGGCTTGCTGAGCCCTTTTTTTCAGTATTTTTTTGTGTCTTCTTTAGCAAGCTGTTGACTTGGCTTTTTTCATGACTTTCTTGCATCACTCTCATTTTTCTTCCCAATTTTTCCTCTACTTCTGTTACTTGATTTTCTAGATCCTTTTTGAGCTTATCCATGGCCTGAGACCAATTCATATTTTTCTTGGAGGCTTTTGATGTAAGATCTTTGACTTTATTGATTTCTTCTGGCTGTATATTTTGATGTCCTTTGCCACCAAAGTAAGATTCTACAGTCTGAGTACTTTTATGCTGCCTGCTCATTTTCCCATCCAATTACTTGTCTTCTGAACTCTTTGTCAGGGTATGACTGCTTTCAGAATGGAGAATGCTCTATCTGAAGCTTCAGGGGTTTCACACTTCAGTTTTCAGAGCTACTCCTATTTTGAGGTGGTATGACACTCCTCACCTGGCCTGTGCTCTGGTCTGTGAGTGCAAGCACTCCTTTCTGCCATGTAACTGCCAGGAGGACTCACTCTCCACAGCCACCACAAGCTCTGCCACACCAATGCTCCTCCTGCCCCAAGGACCACTAACCAGGACTGTGACCCAGATACAAGCAGGACAAATCAAGAGAACCATGTCTCAGCTGCAGCCAAGAGATGCCTGCACTCCCGCTCTAATCAGCCCCTTGATTCCCCCCCACTGTGTGTGGGCCTGGAGCTCTGGAAGCAGCTACCACTGCTGTTGCCGCTGCTGCTGATGCCTCTGCAGCCACCCTGCAGCTGGGGCTGGATCATGCCCTTCTCTCACCTTTCCTACTGACCTGCTATGTTGTCTGGCATTTCTGGGTTGAGAAGTCTGGCAATGGCCACAGTTACCAATGATTCAGTGCCCTAAGGCGTGCTTTGGCCTGGTGGGTCCTGGTACTGCCCACACTAGGCTGTGCTCTGTTCTCATCATGTTGAGATAGACCCTTCCCAGGGACCATCCGGGCTGTCTAGGTCTGGAGACTTGTGTCACTCTGTCATTTTGTGTGTTCTGTAGCTCTAGAATTTGTTTAGAGTCTTTTTTACAGGTGTTTGGAGGGATTTTGGAGAAAGCTCATGTTATTACCTGTTTTCACACCACCATCTTGGCTCTACCTCTGAATTACTATACCAAACTCTTTTAAGGGATGCTCATCTGCCTTTGGTACCCATCTGCCACCAAAATCTCATCTGTGGCTATAAGAAGTTATAGCATGCACAGCAGTTACACCCCATAAAACTACATCAGGAAATGGGCTAAACCAGGTTGAGAATAACCAACAGACCTCAAGCCAATTGATGAATTAGGGGAGTGTCTCCTGCAATCATTTAAAAAAAAATAAAAAAAAATAAAAACTTCCCATGGTGGAATGGGTGAATGAGAACAATTTGTTCCACAGGGGTAACAACAAGCAGCCAGGCACACCCAGGATGGCCTGCTAGTGCAGGTTCTTTGCTTTTCTTTTTATGTTTTTATATTTATTTAATTTATTTAATATTTTTAGTTTTCAGCATTGATTTTCACAAGAGTTTGAGTTACAAATTTTCTCCCCATTTCTACTCTCCCCCCCACTACAAGATGGCATATATTCTGGTTGCCCCATTTGCCAATCAGCCCTCCCTTCTGTCACCCCACTCCACCATCACCTTTTCCCTTACTTTCTTGTAGGGCAAGATGTGTTTCTATGCCCCATTGCCTATATATCTTATTTCCTAGTTGCATGCAAAAACTTTTTTTTGAAGATCTGCTTTTAGAACTTTGAGTTCCAAATTCTTTCCCCTCTTCCCTCTCCACCCACCCTCCCTAAGAAGGCAAGAAATTCAACATAGGTCACCTGCATATCATTATGTGAAACCCTTCCACAAGAGTCATGTTGTGAAAGACTAATGATATTTTGCTCCTTCCTATCCTATCCCCCTTTATTCAATTTTCTCCCTTGATCCTGCCCCTTTTAAAAAGTGTTTGGTTTTGATTACTTTCTCCCCCTATCTGGGGTCCCTTCTATCATCCCCCTTTTTTGTCTCCTTCCTTCCTCTTTCCCATGGGGTAAGATACCCAATTGAGTGTGTATGTTATTCCCTCCTCAGGTCAAATCCAATGAAAGCAAGATTCACTCTTTCCCCCTCACCTGCCCCCTCTTCCCTTCCTACAGAATTGTTTTTTTCTTGCCATTTTTATGTGAAATAATTTACCCCATTCTATATCTTCCTTTCTCCCTCTCTCAATATATTCCTCTCTCATCCCTTAATTTGATTTTATTTTTTTAGGTATAATACCTTCATATTCAACTTACCCTGTGTTCTCTCTCTCTCTCTCTCTCTCTCTCTCTCTCTCTCTCTCTCTCTCTCTCCGTATATATCCATACATAAACATATATATGTATATATGTATGTATGTATATATATATACACATATATATACTCACACCTACATATATACATACATAGACACACATATATGTATAAATATATATACATACACACATATGCATATTCCTTTCAGCTACTATGATAATGTGGGCTCATGTATCATACACATCATCTTTCCATGTAGGAATGTAAACAAAACAGTTCAACTTTAGTAAGTCCCATATGATTTCTCTTTCTTGTTTACCTTTTCATGCTTCTCTTGATTTTTGTGTTTAAAAATTAAATTTTCTGTTCAGCTCTGGTCTTTTCACTGAGAAAGCTTGAAAGACCTCTATTTTGTTGAAAATCCATATTTTGCCTTGGAGGATTATACTCAGTTTTGCTGGGTAGGTGAATTCTTGGTTTTAATCCTAGCTCCATTGACCTCTGGAATATCATATTCTAAGCCCTTCGATCTCTTAATGTGGAAACTTCTAGATGCTGTGTTATCCTGATTGTTTTTCCACAATACTCAAATTGTTTCTTTCTGGCTGCTTGCAGAATTTTCTCCTTGACCTGGGAGGTCTGGAATTTGGTGACAATATTCCTAGGCGTTTTCTTTTGGGGATCTTTTTGAGGAGGAAATTGGTGGATTCTTTCAATTTCTATTTTGCCCTCTGGCTCTAGAATATCAGGGTAGTTCTCCTAGATAATTTCTTGAAAGATGATACCTAGGGTCTTTTTTTGATCATGGCTTTCAGGTAGTCCAATAATTTTTAAATTATCTTTCCTGGATCTATTCTGCAGGTCAATAGTTTTGCAATGAGATATTTCACATTGTCTTCCATTTTTTCATTCCTTAGGTTCTGTTTTATGATATCTTGATTTCTCATAAAGTCACTAGCTTCCACTTGCTCCAATATACTTTTTAAGGTAGCATTTTCTTCAGTGGTCTTTTGGACCTCCTTTTCCATTTGGCTAATTCTGCCTTTCAAGGCATTCTTCTCCTCATTGGCTTTTTGGAGCTCTTTTATCATTTTACTTAGTCTATTTTTCAAGGTGTTATTTTCTTCAGCATTTTTTGGGGTCTCCTTTAGCAAGTCATTGACTTGTTTTTCGTGGTTTTCTCACATCACTCTCATTTCTCTTCCCAATTTTTCCTCTACTTCTCTAACTTGCTTTTCCAAATCCTTTTTGAGCTCTTCCATGGCCTGAGACCAGTTCATGTTTTTCTTGGAGGCTTTTGACGTAGGTTCTTTGACTTTGTTGACTTCTTCTGGCTGTATATTTTGGTCTTCTTTGTCACCAAAGAAAGATTCCAAAGTCTGAGTCTGAATCTGGGTGCATTTTCGCTGCCTGGCCACGTTCCCAGCCAACTTACTTGACCCTTAAGTTTTCCATGGAGGCATGACTGCTTGTAGAGTATAGAGTACTTTGTTCCAAACCTGAGGGGCTATACTGTTGTTTTCAGAGCTATTTCTCCACAGCAAGGTCTGCCACACCAGTGCTGCTCCTCTTCCAGAACTGCCAACCCTGACCAGACTCAGATCTAAGCTGGCTCTGCACTCCCACTCTGATCTGCCACTTAATTCCTCCCACCAGGTGGGCTTGGGGCTGGAAGCAACTGCAGCTGTAGCTCCACAAGCAGCCTCAGAGCTGCACCACCTCCTCTGCCCCCAGGGCAGTAGCCGAACTGCAAACTCCTTTCACTCTGTCCCAGAAGCTTTTCCCACTAACCTTCTCTGTTATCTTTGTTTTTTGTGGGTTGAGAAGTCTGGTAACTGCCACAACTCACTGATTCAGGGCACTAGGGCCTCTTTTGCCTGGCTCCTAGTCTGGTTGGTCTAGGCACAACTCATGCTGGGCTCTGCCCACTCCTCTCCCAGTTCTGTGAGATAGACATTACCCTGCGACCATCCAGGCTGTCCTGGGCTGGAGCCCTGCTTCCCTCTGCTATTTCATGGGTTCTTCAGTTCTAGAATTTGTTCAGAGCCATTTTTGTAGGTGTTTGGAGGGACCTAATGTGGGGAGCTCACTCAAGTCCCTGCTTTCCAGCTGCTATCTTGTCTCTGCCCCCCGGTTCTTTGGTTATGTAAAGGAAATGCAACTTTTAAGGGGTCAACAATCTTACTTTAATTACATTCACTTGATCAGGGGAAAGATCAGCTCCCTGAACATGGAGAAAATAGAAGCAGAGAAATTAGCACAGAGATCAATGGACAGGGTTCCAACTATCTCAACAAAGTAATACAACCACCTACATACATCACCAGATCTGGGAAACTTTTACATCTGAGAAGTCAGGGGACTCTTAACACATGGCTACTCAGAGTCCCATCCAGGGAATCAAAATGTCCTTCTTATGAGTAAGCCCCCAAAGCAAAATGACAACCTCAGGATATAGATATACACTTCTCAGAGCCAGAAGGCATCCCAATCCTTGTGACTCAGTGCCTAATTAGTTTAGCATCAAAAGGTGTGAAACCCTTACTGCAAGCAAGCTTCCCCATAACCAAGTTTCTCCTTAGTCAAATTCCTCCCCCAGGGCTCTATGTGACTCAGTATGTATCACAGTGGTGTTGGAGTTCAAAGCATAAAGACATCTGTTATTAAATACATTTGGTCACATAGGCCTATTAATGGACAGGGAAGATCTTCCTATTCCATTAACATTACAACAGGCCATGCAGATAGTTAAAGCAAAAGCTGGGCAGTTCTTCTAGTTTCATAAGACATAAAAGACAATAAAATCATCCAATGCATTCTGGATCATCTCCAGTCTTCTTGACTTTTGTCTTGTGATTGTACTTCCATAACTAAAGAGAGAGTAAAGCTGACTATTTTGTGTAACTTAGTCTTATTTAAATATAATTCACATGCAAGTTAAAATATTACCTTGTGATATCATTGTTCCTCTTACAAAAAAAACAAGCAAACAGGGACACACAATAGCAAACTCAAAGGCAGGAAAGTTAATGGGAGGGTCCTATTTTGTTGAGTGGCCACCCTATGGATGATTCATCGAAAGACATGGAGAAGAGTCACATAGTAACATTAGAATCTGTATCTTGACATGGTGTGAACATCTTCTAAAGTAGTTCTTACATATATTCAGGTTGTAATATAGTTATTTGTCTCATTTGGAAAGCATTTGGAAATTCTACTAAAAAAGTGATGAAAACATTCATGCATTTTGACTTAGTGATTCCCTTACTAGGCATGTGCTGGGAGAAAATTATTCATAAGGAGAAAGTCCCCATACTCCCAAAATAGTATAGCAAAAATGAACTGGATATAAATTGAATCTTTATTGAATATAGAATGGATAAACCCTTTGTGGTACATGAATGTAATGAGGTATGATTGTATTGTTAGACATGATTAATATAATGGAGAAAAGAAGCACAGTAAGACTTGTAAGATGATGCAGAGAATTAATCAACTTCAGGAAACAACATACTTAATAACTACAGAAATGCAAATGGAAGTATATATAAGCATAAATGCATGTGTATGTGAAAATATACACTGATATGGCTTAGGAAATATATATGTATATATATGTATATATGTGTGTGTATATATATGTATACATACATATATGTGTATATATATGTATATATATATATATATATATATATATATACAACCATATATATTGCTTTAGCAAAATAGTATTCTTAAAATTGCTTTTACTTTTATAATTTAATTGGACATAAACTAACCAAAAAATCCTTGAAACAAATAAGAAAACAACAACAAGAAAAGCATTGGAGGCCATCAGGATCTGACCTGTTTCCCTTGTGCTTCTAACCATAATGCTTTTTGGCAACTTTGGAACCTATAATTAGAGCTATACATTTGTCATTTTAGTTCATTGTTGAAAAAACATGACTCCACCAATGTTGTTTAAGTGATCATTATAGCAAAATAATAAATGTGAGTCATTGAAGGACCTAAAAATATTATGTTTCAGTATTGTTATCAAATCTAGTATAATTATTAATTATAAAGATATTTCTTTAAGAAATTTTAAGAAATATTTTACCCTAAAATTAATTAAAGTCTCACAGGGAGTTAACTTCCAAATATAGATGTTGTTAAAAGTTCATAAAACAAACGATTTTGCTTGGGGAAAAAATGTTAACGTGCCTATTTTGAGAGTATAGTTGGAAAGTAAAATAGAATGTAATTCTATGTGTATGTGCTGAAAACCAGATACAGAAATCCTGCAGTCTAAATTTATTTGTTTGTTTGACAAGAGCAAACATCCTTCCTAATTAGCAGCATTTTTGTATTATTTTAATTAGTTTCTATTATGGCTACACACAAAATACTTGAATGTTATTTTCTCTTATGTCAACATTCCTTTAAAAAGCCATTTGAGAATAAATAGTGCATTCTCTCTAAATGCATAATATGTACATCTGTACAAAAAGACAGGTACCAAAACATAATAGATTTGTTTAGATATTAAGAGGCCATGTTAAAAACACTAGCCATAGGTATGTTCCCTATATGTTCTCTTCCATGTTTAACATGAATTTTTAATTTGAACTGCTTCTTTTTCTCTGCTCTCCTTTTGACTAGATGTACACATCTATGAGTAAGTTAGTCATGGCTGAAGGACTAGTGCAAGTCACCGTGGTGCAAGGCAAAGAATTTTGTATATAAGTATTAGAAAACATAGTCTTATTAACACCAACAATTTGGATTCCTAGAGCAGTGAGAATCTGGCTCCTAGGACATGTACATACATACTCATAGAGCAATACTAAACTTATCTGTTACCTTTGCCCCACCATTTTATCCAGAGCTCTCAATTTATACTTTGGAGAAAAAAATGGGATTGTTCAATAGATTTACCATTTCTTCCCTGCAACTTTCCTCAAATCACTAAGATTTCTTCCTTTACAATATCTCCCTTCACTCTAGACTCAGGTGAAGGGATGGTCCTTTTCTTTGCCCAAATAAACACTTATTTGTGAGTCTATGATCTCATTAATCTCTTCTTTCACCAGAAACTTTTCCCTATTATCATCTTCACTCTCTTTTATCTGCAGTGTCTCTCTCTCTCTATGTGTTTCTTCCCTGTTACCTACATACGTGTCATGTTTCTGCTATCTAAATGAACAAAGGAATGAATGAATGAATGAATGAATGAGCGAATGAGAATATAAGTAAAATAAATAAATAACTCCATCCCTTGGTCTGACCATCCTCAGTACCTCAAAATCTCTTCTCTTTTTCAATTACTAAACCCCCTGAAAAATACTCTTCTATCAATGCATTCACTTCTATAACTTTTCTAATCTGTCTGCAATCTAGCTGCTGATCTTATAGTTCAATTTTAAGTGCCCTCTCCAAAGTTATCAATGACCATTTAATTGCAAATTTTAATATCCTTTTCTCAATATTGATCCTTATTTACCTTTGCAATTGTGTAACACTATTATAATCTGCTTTTGGATATTTCTTCCTCTCTAGTTTTGTTTGTTTGTTTTTATTTTTTTATGAGTGTCATGCCTACTAAATATAGGTATACTCAAGGCCCTGCCCTGTGGCACTTTAACTTCCTGCTCTACATAATTGGACTTCCTCATTCTCATCAGCTCCTATAGATTTTATTACGATCCCTACCCAGACAGTTCCCAAATCTCTAGATTCAGCCATTTTCTCCATTTTCTCATTTCATTTCTGTTCACACCATGTCAAGATACAGATTCTAATGTTACTATGTGACTCTTCTCCATGTCTTTCCATATTCATAGTCAGATTTT
>CM053623.1:439141388-439160267 GCA_028646595.1 Phalanger gymnotis
GAGCATTTCCATAATATAGTACAAAATAAAGACTATTGTACCTGAAACTAGAAATCTACTATACACAACTTGCTATTCTTTTCAAATGTGTTACAAAATTATTACAGATTGCTTATGATTTGTAATGTTTAATGAACAGATTTCATGATAATTCATATACATTAGCTTCAACTGATGTAATAGAGAAAATTCTGTCCTGTGATTTACCATAAATGTGCCAGCTTCCCATCATGAGGAAAATATTGTCTTTTATGGGACAAGGTGAAGTGGAGACATAAGTGTCTCATTCCTTGTAATTTATCCTTCACAAATACTGAGGGGATTGATAATTCTTGCAAGGATTGCCTGAAAAGTTACCAGTAGTGATCTTAAAACTCTCAATAGGGAATTCCTTTTCTCCCAGGGCAGATTGTGAAACATACTTAAAAACAGGCAGAGACTGGGAGAGATTGAAGACATAGTGCCTTATCTCTGGGAGTTAAAAGAGTCCAGGATGAATGGTACATGTCTGCCACACTGTCCTTCCACATAAAACTACAAAAATAATAAAATGAGGTTGATTTGCACAGGTATTTGAAAGTCAAGAAGAAGAAGTTGAATTTGATCACATAGTGAAAAGTCATTATAGTTTATTCAAAAGGTAAATGACATGATGAAAATCAGGTTAAAAAAGGAATCTTGAGTCAGTATGCAAAGTTATTTAATGGAGGAGAGACTAGAAGACAAGAGATTAATTAAGAAGTTATTGCAAAGATGCAAGTGTGGTGAGATAAGAGCCTACTATAAATTCATAAATGTTACAATGAGGATGTAACAAAAAATCCCAGAGACGTTTTTGAGAAAAAAATCAAAATTATTTGATGGGCAATTGGCTAGGGGAGTGAAAGACAGAAGGTCTAGTCAACAGAGTCTGAATTTCTGTTCATGAATACCTAGGATAAGCATAATAGTTTTGTAAGCAATAAGATTTTTTGTTGGAGAGCATTTTTTAATTGTAGGGACAATTTTTGATGTGTTATGATATAAGTGATAAGAAAAAGTGGAAATGCTCTGTAAACATTAGAAATGAAATTCAGATAAGAGGTCAAGTACATATCATACCCACTCTCTTTTTTCTCTCTCCCTCTTTTCCTCCGTTTCATCCATAACCATTCATCATATTTCTATTTATCTATCATCATCTAACTTTGTATTTTATCCACCTATCAATCTATTGATAATATATGTACATATTTTATTACATGTATACATAGTTATAAGCAGATCTATAATAGCAAAGATATCTCTGATGTAACACCAACTCCAACAAAACTTGGAAGTTATAATGTTTAAGTAAAAGGAGTTCTCATGAGAAGGTTTGGGAGTATTTTCCTCTCTCTCTCTTGTTAATTGGATCATCTGGTTAATGGGATAAAACTTCCATTTCCAAAATTCTTCCAATAGATGGCAGCCACTCAACCAATCATGAATTACTTTGAATTTATTCATTCTCTCCCCTATCCCTCCTCCACCTATTGGTATATCATACTAATAAATGATAAGAACAAAGTCCAAAGAAGGGTGATGAGTCCCACAGTTCTTCTCTAGGGAGAAATAAGGCACTGCGGTGTCGAAGAAGTCTAACTTTCAGAAGTAACAGTTTCACATTTACTTAAAGGACAGTGGAATGCAGTCATCCAATTTTTGAGTCTTCCCTTCTTAATAGTAAGCAAGAGGCACATCTTCCCATATGTCAAATGTAAAACAGATGTTTTTCTTCGGGTTTGACTGAGGACTGTTTCCATTTTTTTTATGTTTAAGACATCATTTAAAGATGCCAGACTGTTCTAATCACAAGTGTCATCCATTCATTAGCTTAATGGAAAAAGGTAACAGATTATACATATAATAGCCGCCCTGGGAGAAGATATATATTTACAACCCATAACACTTATGTAGATAGATTGTAGACATAATAATCAGCCACAGGAGGGAGAGAGAGACAAACAATTACTCTAATGGAAAGAGAGGGAATGTGATTAACATTAAATGCCAACCAAAGAACAATATTTGTGGGGAGAATGACTTACAGGACAGATAGAATTTTAGGCCAAGTCTTTTATGCAAGAGGGATAGAGAGGCTAAAAAAATGAGATGCATATCAGCAGAGGAAGCTCTTGTAGATTTATAAAGTTATAACAATATGCTTACATTTCATGCTCCTATGAGTCTTTTCCCCTCTTCTTTTTTTGTACTCATCACTGTTAGTGAGGGAGATCATCAGGGACAAGTAAACCTTCAAAAAAGTCCAAATAGCATTCAACAAAGTACTTAAAGAGTAAGAGTGAAAAACATTACAAACTGAAGCTTCTTTCCCCTTGGGTTTGCATAAACCAAATTTGTTACACTAAATATGGAGTTTTATTGATGGTTTGTTGGGTGATATTATCAAAATGGGAATGCCCAATTTGTGTTATGTGGTATAGTATAATTAAATTTTCAAATGCACAATGAGAATGACCATATGTGGGGAGATTAAAGGGAGCTTCATTGTCAAAGATTAATTTAGAGGGAATATGTTCAGTGATAACACTTGCATATGGTACCCACATAGTGACTGCTAAATACTATAATAGAAAAAATGCAATAGAATAAGAAAATAAACATGTTGGATATTAACGTCTGTTATTAGAAAATAAGTGTGATCAGCAGTTAAATATAAGCAAAAATTTCTCTCATTTCTTGGAGCTCCTCTATTATGTCAGATTGAGAGCATCTGAACCGTATTTCATTAAGAATGTTATAAATTTGAAATAGAAACTAAGTTCCACTATTTCCCTGTCATTGTTTTATGTGATTTTTTTAATCTAATAAAAGTTTGTATAGTGAAAGTAATGGCAATATAGATTAAATGTTACTTTCATGAGACAGATAGGTGTTGGAGATAGATGGAGAGATTTTGGATGAAGAAGACATATGCTTGAATCCTCCCCAGACACTCACTAGCTTGGGGATCCTAGACAAGTCATCGAATCTTCATTTCAGTTTCTTCATTTAAAATGAGGAAAATAATATCAGTTGATTAATAAAATTATAGTGAGGATCAAATGAGATAATAAATTCAAAATGTTCTGAGAACCTTAAGGTATTATGGAAATATTCATAATTTCATAATTATTAAATTCCAGTCATATGTGAAAGAAATTACACATGTTTTAGGGGAAGTGTGCCTCCTTTTGTGGGAGTATAATATGGAATTTGACTGAGATATATATATATATATATATATATATATATACAGGTATATATATATGTATATATATACATATATATATTATATATCCAGATTTTCACAATGACAACAAATTGAAAATCCACATTCTTTGGGACTAATAAAGATGCAGAGTTTGCACTTGTGTGCACTTTTAGGTATGGCTTACCAATTGGGTGCTAAGTGAAGTTATCATCTTTAAAATGAAGGAATAAGACCAGAGGGTCTCTGGGGGCTCTACCAGTTCTTTACCTATGGTCCCGGGAATATATGGTCTGTCTACTTTATAACCATGTATTCTGCCTTTGTCCCTCTGTGTCCTTCTCCTTGTAGATTCCATTTCCCTTCAGTCCAGACAAATTTAATTTCAAGGTATTTCTAGACATTCCTTTGACTCCTTGTCCATCTCTATCATATTTTTTTAAAATTTCTTATTCTTCAGCCAAAACTGCCATATAATTCTAGAGCTGCTAGTAAAGATGTTTGAGGCAGTAAGAGATGTTAGTTTTTAGTTTTCTGCTGTATTATGTTAAAGGGTCAATATATCAAGGGTCCATGCCTTTCTTTGCATGAGAACTCTTTCCTCTGAAACAGATAGTAACATATTTATAACGCAATAGACAAATCAATCAATGAAGAAACATATTAAGCACATACTGTGTGCCAGGTACCGAGGACAGGAAGATAAGTGATATAGTTCCTAGCAAAGGGAACTTGTGATTATAGCATCTTGGCTGATAATTAGATACAGAAATGATACAAAATGAACATACGAGAAAAGAGAGAGAGAGAGAGAGTAATGGTGTAATGGTCAGGAACAATTTCATATCATGCAGATGATGGTACTTAATGTCAGTCTAGAAAGGAATTAGGAGTCCCAAGTGGAAGAAGTGATGAAGGAGAGTTTTCTAGCCTTAGTGGATAACATATATAAAATCACAGAGATGGGACAAGAGAAGTTGTGGATTGTGAATAATAAGACAATATGTCAGGAGTATGGGCTACATAATGGGGAATATTTTGTAATAAGCTGGGGGAAAACAGAGTAGAGGAAGTTCTTAAGAAATTTTAAATTCCAAAAATATTAACCTGTTTCATCCTAAAGGCAACAGAAAGCTACTGATGTTTCCTGAATAGGGTAGCAAGATGATCAGCTCAGCTCCGTAGTACACATTTTGCAGTTCTGTAGAAGACAGATCACATAAGGGGTAGAAGAGATGCATAGAGACTAACTTTAAGGTTATTGAAATATTCTAGGTGGGAAGTTATGAAAGAATGCAAGGGTGGTAGGATGATTAAGCTCTGGGTAGATCAAAGGGAATGGATGCACAAGATGTGATGGTTGCTGTGGTTCAGTCTTTTCGGTCATGTCTGACTCGTTGTGACCCCATTTGGGATTTTCTTAGCAAAGATGTTGGAGTGGTTTGCCATTTAATTCTCCAGTTCATACATGAGTTCAAATCTGCCCTCGCTTTCCAGCTGTGTGACTCTGGGCAAGAGTGTATGACCCTGTTTGCCTCAATTTCCTCATCTGTAAAATTAACTATCTATAAGATTGGAGAAGGGTGAGGTGTGGGAGGTGAGATCAATAAGAAATCTGTTTAATTAGGGGTAGAGAAGGTAGATAGTTGAAGATGACTTCTAGGTTGTTAAAATAAGTTACTGGAAAAAATGATCATATCCTCAAAAGAAATGGAGATAGAAAATAGGCCTAGAGTGCTTCCCAACATGCACACTATCATATTTCTACACAAGTGTAGTTAGGGGCAGTATGAGAACTTACCTATATATTCTTAACTCTAAGTGTACTTCTCTTGTAGCTTGCCTCATATAAATGGCATGAGAGTGGGGCAAACTGACTCAAACACAATTTTAAGCCATGTAAATAGTTTAGTTATGTTAATTATGAAAGAACTAATTGACCCTCATTTTGACCATTATTTCCAAATGTCTAGACTAGATATGTCTATACTTGATGAATTAAATAGACCGTAGAACGACTGAATTCTTCAATGTGACATGTTGGTGTCCACATTACAATTGACCTAGAATTGGGGAGAGGGTTGGGAACCTGTGCCCTCGAGGCCACATGTGGCCCTTTAGGTCCTCAAGTGTGGCCCTTTGCCTGAATCCAAACTTCACAGAACAAATCCCCTTAATAAAAGGATTTGTTCTGTTAAACTTGGACTCAGTCAAAAGGCTGCACCCAAAGACCTAGAGAGTCTTACCCTTGATTCTAGATTAATACATAGTCAATTCATTTGGATATTTTAAGTATATTATCTATACAAGTCTATTCTATGAGTTTTTAATGTGTCTTCTGTCTTCAGAGCCCACCACTAGGCACGTAGAGAACTATGCAGATATGGTTCTTTGCCACATGACATTTTTAGTCTAGGAAAGGTCTGTGACAAAAATAACTATAATATAAAATGTAACACAGGGAGTACAGAAGAAAAATACAAAATACTACAATCTCTAAAGTCCAATCTACCTCTGATATTATATAAATCTGCAATAATGGGTGATCTGAAGCCTAAAAGTTGATTTGACTTTTTTGGAAACAGCCAAAGCTATTTCCAATAGTGTCTCAGAACTAAGTGGAGGAACATGCTGAGTAATGTTATTTGTCATATTTGTCATCCAAGCAGGCCATGAGTATAAAAGGAATAAGACTTATTTTCTTGCATCTCTCCTAAGGTACTTCCAAAAGTATAATAATAGAGAAAAAGGGAGAGAGAGACAAAGAGAGGCAGAGAGAGAGAGACAGAGAGAGAGATAGAGAGACAGAGAGAGAGGAGTTAGCTAGCAAGGACACTATTAAGCTATTTTTGGAATAAGTTCATAGTCTCCCAAGGTGAGTGCTTTGAATAACAGTCTTCATTTTGTTATGTCTGGGTTGTTTATATTAAAACATTCTGTATTATATTTTCATCATATTTCATACGTCCTCTATTAAAGTGGTAAATCAATTATTATAAAAGCCCTAAGATAATAATGACCTCCTTTAGGCTTCAGGCTTTCTGGAGTTTTGTTTTACAAAATAATTTGTATCACACCACAGCTTATCTTGTACAATAGGAATTTCTGGGTGAGTCCAGATAAGAAAGAAGTTGAACTCTGCCTAATATGTGCTGTTTTCCAACAGAGAGCAAAATTGAGTTGACACAGGAAGTTCTCATTTTTTTCTTGAATTTTCTGTGGAATACCCCACCCCTATCCACACACATCTCAGGACTTGAATGTTGACATAGAACTATAAATTTTCTACAGTGTTAAATTTAATCATTCAAAGAAATACATAGTATTTAAATACAAAGTTTACTAAGAAATGGAACCTTTGTATAATAGCAAGACACAAAGAAAACCTGTTTTCTTTTTCTGTCATTATATCCACAAACTGTTTAGACATTTTCATTAAGGTATATAGTTAGGTTGAGTAAATATGATTTTGCCTGCAAGCAATGAATTATTTAAACTATCATAAAGTGTCTATATGTAACATTAAGCTGAATGCTATACACATCTATTTGAAAAAAATCACAGACTTTGTCCTCAAGAAATTAATCATCTACTAAAAAATCTTGAACCTCAATAGTTAATTTTGTTTATAAAACTTCCCCAGTCTCCATCTAAGATTTAACTGGTAACCACAAGCTTTCACATTCATGTTAAAGTCACCTGAGTTCTTTTAAATTTGAATTGTCTTATGCAAAAAACAGGATGAAAAGCATCTCTCTAGTGTCAATTCTCTGACACACATTAATTTTGGTGCTCTAACTGAACAAAGCCTTTATTCATAACATTCATAAGTTTTCTTCCATTATGAATCTTCTGATGTTGAAGGAAATGTAACTTTTCACTGATAGCTTTCTGTTTCCAAAATCTGGCTAGCAGCTTCTGTGGGGGTGTAAGATCCACCCACAGGAAGCACCCAGAAAGCTGCCAGCACCCAGAAACACAGGTTGTTTTGATCTGCTTAACTAAGGAAAGCAAAGGTTGGCAAGCTTACTTTAATTCAGCACACAAATATCATTCACTTAGTTCAGGGGAAAAAGACCAGCACACTGAACTTCAGAGCAAAATACAAACAAATTACAAACATCAACAGACAGACCTTGTCTGATTCAAATCCCAATACATAGTTACCAGAGTTCAACAAAGTCTCAGCATCCAGGTTTACAAGCTGGAGGGCTCCTTAGCTACAGATGCCCAGAGTCTCCTCATCAACACCATCTCAAGAGTCCTGCACAAATGGCTGTGTCCTCCCTTCTTATAGGGCTTCAGACATCATCAAACATCATCTGAATGAGCAGAATTTAGGCTGCTATGATAGGTTCTTGAGTTAGCCCCTCCCCTTACGACCCTGGGAGGTTCACATCCACATAGGTTAGGTTAACACCTAATGGGGCATGGCTCTGGAGTTAGCACCTCCCCTTAGCCAGCCCCACCTTGGGCCCTACCCCAGTCACCAATCCACACCCACATAGGTTCCACACCAAATACAGGTTTGGGCCTGGGGCTTAGCATTACTCAAAGCAAACAAAAGCCAAACTCTTCAAGGACACTAAGTGCTAAGGAGCCCATTTTGCTTACCAATACACTTTCCCATAGTCACTTCCTAGTTTAAGGTTTTCACCATATATTTCCTCTAGTTTTAACTGAGATCTGAGTTACTCTTAATGGCTTTAGCACACTAATTCATTGATAGAATTGATAAAAAAAAAACTGGAAAGGCAATTCTGCCATAGAAAAACTGATTTGGGAGGCAGAGTCAATATTGTGGATTAGGGACAGATACCCCAGCTGAACTTTCTCAACATTCCCCTATGAACAACTTTGCAATAATGTCTCAAATGAAATAATGAGTACTAGACCCAACAAAAGGTCAGGATGATACTCTTTTTTCTGGCCTGAGAAAAGTTAAGAAGTCAGGAGCAGAGCCCACATATGCAGCAGCTTCAAAATTTAGTAAGAAGGTTGAAAAACTGGTCAGAAAGACATTACAAGGGTACCTTTGCTGGGATTGATTGATAACTCTATTGTCCATATGCAATTCTGGGTCACACTTCTGGTTCCCAGTTCCAGGGAAGAAAGGGATGCTTGTAGATTGGTCACAAAGGTGTACGGGTGTAAGTCACAGTTCCCTAGCAAAGCAAAACGCAAGCATTGTGGCTACAGGGGACAAGAGGCCCTTTCCAGGTAAAGACCATAGTGCAGATGAGGAATGCAGTGACCATACTGTTTCACATCACTTGGAAGCACCAAAAACTTGCAGAACCCCAGAACTAGCTCTGAAAACAATAGAAGGAAAAAGCCTAAAGCTTGGGATAATGCCTCACACAGCCAGGTGAATAGAGCCCAATTCCAACATAAAATTCAGTCAATAAATAGGCTTGAAAAATAAGAACACAACCAAAATAAATAATTTGACCATAATAAGCTGCTCCTGTCAGGGAAGACCAAGCCATAAATTCAGAAGAGGACAGCAGTGGGCAAATGGAAACAAAGGACAACAACTTCAAAGAAAGATTCTAATTTGACCCGAATCCATTAAGAATACCTGGGAAAGTCAAAGAAAGAGTGTTAAAGGAAAATGTTGGAAAAGAAATGAGAATGATGCAAGAAAATCATGAAGAGAAAATTAACAGCTTAGTAAAAAGAAATACAAAAAACATTGAAGTAAATAATATTTAAAAAACATAATTGGCTAAATGGGAAAATAGGACCAAAATCCAATGAAGAAAAGTACTCCATAAAAAGGAGAATTGGCCAAATGGAAAAGGCAAATCAAAAATTCACGGAAGAAAAGAATTCCTTATGAAGCAAACTTGGACAAATGGCAAAAGATACACAAAAGCTGACTGAAGAAAACCATTCCTTAAAAATTAGAATTGGGAAGTAGGTAGCTGATTCCATGAGACATAAAGAAATGGTAAAACCAAAGCTGAAAGAATGAAAAAAATAGAAGAAAATGTGAAATATCTCGTTGGAAAAACAACTGGACTAGAAATTAGATCAAGGAGAGATAATCTAAGTATTATTGGACTATGTGCAATCCAAGATCAAAGAAAGAACTTAGTTGTAATATTTCAAGAACTTCTCATGGAAAACTACCTTGATGTTTCAGATCCAGAAGGTAAAATAGAAATTCAAAGGATCCACCAACATCTACCAAAAGAGATCATAAAATTAAAATTCCCAAAAATATTATAACTAAATTCCAAAGCTCCCAGGTCAAAGAAAAATACTTCAAGATATAGATAGATAGATAGATAGATAGATAGATAGATAGATAGATAGTTAGATAGATAGATAGATAGATAGATAGATAGATAGATAGATAGATAGATAGATACATAGATACATAGATAGATACATAGATAGATACATAGATAGATATAGATCAATATATGTAGATATAGACACACATAAATATATATATGTATACATACACGGATATATGCATACATATATAAATAATGCAGACAGAGATGAAGTTAGAGATGGATATGGATAGATATCATATATATATATATATATATATAGGTATAGTTACAGATGTAAATATAGATGATATAGTGATAGATATCTAAAGTTAGAGCTTAAGACAGAGATAGAGATAACTCAAAATAGATAATGTTTGATGGTTAAGTTTTCAGTATGAGCATTTATACCTCAGAAATCTGCAAACACTGTAAATCAAGACAATTTTTGGTGGTTTCTCAAGACTGTAAAAATGATGCAGTTTAAATTTAAAAGTGTGTTATACATACATTTTTTCCCTACACAGCTGGTTGTTACACATTAAGGTAATGTTCAACAACCAACTATGGAGGAAAAATTTTATACACAAAACATTGTGAAGTCTAGATGTCAAATTCTCTCTCTCTCTCTCTCTCTCTCTCTCTCTCTCTCTCTCTCTCTCTCTCTCTCTCCCCTTCCCTCCCCCCCGCCTCACTCCCTCTTGCATTAAAGTTTCTTAAATTATTCATAAAAGACATTTTACTATCTTTACAATATTTTCATCCTCTTCCTGATCTTTAATACCTTGCTGTCACATTTGTATATTGATGACAATGAGTATCCAGACTCTCTTTCTCTTTGATAGCTTAAATATATTAACCCTAAATAGAGAGGCAATCTGTTTTCTCTTTGCCTGGAGTAGCATGTCCAGGACTTCTGTAGAATATTAGGAGAAGGTTAGCAGTTCCCAGAACACATTGTTCAAAAGGACCAAAAATTCTGTAATGATCATTTAACAACAGGACATGCTATCATGCATTTTCTGTTGTTTCCATCTTCAGATTATCCTGCTAGTTTGTTCCTATTCTTTGGAAATCTTTGCCAGTCCAAGGTAATCAGATGATGATTAATCAAATTTGCAGCACCTCATTTTACTGGTCTTTCTCTATTGAAATGGATTCTACCTTTAACTAATGGATGATGGTGTTGATAATAGAGGACATTTTAATCACAGTGTTGTGATGATAGATGGTAAGTCCACTTAATTGAATTGTTGCTTGACGATGTATTGTCTTTGGTTTTACGTGGTTTGAGATTTGGAGGTAGAAAGCTTGGTGTAGGGTGTGTGTTTGTTCATGACTTTCCTTAGCTTATGATGTGAAAAACCAGTCAAAATCCCAGAAAAAGGTTTTCTAAGGAAATAAATAATTCCGGAAGCTATATGAAATTGTTGTGAAATAAATTTACTTTAGAGGGTTTCATTGGTTCAAATAAATTCTTATAAAAATGTGTGACTATAAATTATGCATTCAAATCAATAGAATTAATCAAATATTTGTTTGTGAACTGATTTCCTTTTGCTTTTGAGTTCAAATATATGCCAATGATAATTTTTAAAATGTTATAGATGCCTTCAGTAGTTTCATGATAGTTATTCCTGTATAGCTATAGCTTCTCTACAACCAAATTAATTTATTTTAGACACAAAGAAAATTAGTTTAATAAAACATAAGATAGTGATTATATTGGATAATTCATGTGACATTTTTCCCACATATGTCCTGCCTGTCTTAAAGAAAATAAGTTTTATTATCTCTTCCCTATAACATGATAGTTTCTACAATTACCTTCATCTTTTTTGTCTTTTTTTAATTTGTTGCCTTGACTGTTTATATAAAAATCTGGTCATGCTTTAAATCCACCTACACACATACATATACATATGTATGTATTACTTTACCTGTGTACATGACCTGTTATGCTCTTTGAATGCTATTTTCAGGGTGTAATATGAAACATCAGAGTGACTTTACATTTCATAACTAATATTATTAGTGACTAAAAATTTGTGGTCATTCAAAGTTTGTATTTCCTTTTACAAATTTTTGTATTATTTGAGATATTTTGGATTCATAGTGACATTTTTGTAAGAGATGCTTGATATTTTCACATCTAGTCAATCCTTTATCTTTTATAAGGAATAGTATGAACTCAATTGCCAAAGAGATAGCTACAGTAAAAAATGGAAATTTCATGAAAAAAGACTTCAATTTGACATAAAGGAAACTTCTTAACAATGGGAATTAACCAAAAAATGCAATGCTCTCTCTGGTAGTGGTAAATTCCTCCATACTTAAGGCCTTCAAATTAAAATGGGGTAAGATCTATCAGGTTATGTTGTCTAGGGCATAACTATTCATATACAGGTTGGTCTGCATGGCTATAAGGTCGCTTCCAATTCTAAATTTTGAAAACTTTTAGCTTAAATCATGAGCCTGGTTTGATAGGACAATTTTGAATATATTCATTCATTTGTTTGTTTGTTTGGGAGATGACAAAATAAAACCCACATTAGGGTATTGAGACCTATCCACATCCATGGAAGTCTCCATCTAAGGCCATTTCTAGACTGAAATATAAATGTTCTACTTTCTAAACTTCTGACTCCAGAGTCGCTGTTACCATAATCTATGTATGAATATTAATATTAGACATTTGTGGATGGACTCATATGGATACATGATATAATGGGAAAAGTACTAGATTAGGAGTGAGGAGAATGATAAATTGAATGAGTATATAAATGAAATGGGAAAAACTGAAAAAATACAAATATGTGATAATTTTTCTTCAAGTAATGTTTTTCTTCTTTCTAAATTAAATTAGTACAACTGCAATTTTATATTGACTATTCTCTTATTCAAGAAAATGTTTATCTAATAATTGCCTTCACAAGGAAATGTCATATATAACATACTTCAAAAACATTGTTCATTCACAAAATCCTAGAATCCCAAAGTTAGAAAAGACCTTATAGTATCATTAGCTTGACCTTGAGTTAAACAAGCATGCACAATATACTTCAAAAACTTCTTTTAGACTATTAGGAGAAACTCATTACTGCTTAAGCAAACCTTTTTTTAATGTTTGACAGTTTTAGTAGCTAGGAAGTTTTGTCTTATGTCAAGCCTAGTGAATGTCTTTATAATTTCCACTGAATAGTCTTAGTCTGCCCTCTGGTTTCAAGCAGAATAAGTCTATTTCTATTTCTTATATTGGCTACTTTGTTTGTCCTAAGTCTTCTTTGGTGCAGACTTGTTCAATTTATAAAACCCTTGACAAAGCAGGAAGGAAACGCAAAGGCCATTGAGGCCAAAACTAGTTTTTCTCATTTTACGAAAGAGGAAATGGACATCCAATAAAACAGAGAACTGTCCAAGGTCAGTCAGGTAATATGTTATAGGTGTGATTTGAACTCAATTCTCCTGACAGGAGAGTGAGTTCTCTTTCCATTGTTCCATAAACTTCATCTTTAACTGATGCTTATGTGATAACATCTTGGGACCTTCTATCATCCTACTTTCTTATCTCTGAATAATCACCAGGTTATCAGTATGCATATAAAAATTAGAATCATCAGGTATCTTACCCAGGTTTCTTTAAATCTCTGCTAGCATCATCCTTTTTAAAATATTACCTGCTTATAGTCAAAGCCCTTCACCTTAGATAAATCATCTTAATTCCCTGGCCTTTGTTTACCCACATGTAAAATGAGGTTGATGGATAAATTAGCTAATGATGTCCATTCTGGATTTTCCTCACTGACTTTATGATACTATGCTGTCTGTTGAATTATGTTAATGTTTCTGTATTGACTGGACATCTCGTTGTTGAAATTATAGTGGAAAATATGAATTTGAGAATACTGCTAAATTGAAATAATAACCGACATTTATGTTAATTTTCTATTTTGTTTTATATATATTCATAAGAAAGATATTAATAACTAAAATTTACATAGTAAAAGAGGCAACTGAGGTTGAGAAAGTAAAAGTGGTTTCTACAGGGACATACAGTTAGTATGTATGGTACATACATTTAGCCCAATACAGAATTTGAACCTAGGTCATCCTGATTCTAAGTGTAAAATACTAAGTGTGATTCACTGTGAAATACTACTCACAACCAGTAAGTAGTACTACCTTTGTTCTGTAATATGTGTACAAACAGACACATATATTATATATACATATAATGTACATGTATCACATATACACACCCACATATAAATGTGAATACACATAATGTATGCATATACACATGTATACATAGATATGCATGCATTCATAGATTTGTGTATATAAGTTCTAATGAGGGCAATAAGAAAAAACTAGAAAAGAAAGCACTCAAATGTGAGATGAAATTATTCAGGCAATGTGTTCTTTTTTGTTTCTAGATTAAATGAAAATAGCTATAATTTGATTCTTTTAATTATGATCCTTAATTTAAAAATAACTCATTTATAAAACACTTTTAAGTTTTCCTTATCTTGATCCTTCAGGATTGGTAGTACAGTTGTGATTGTATTTATCCCTCTAAAAACTAGAAAACTAAGAATTTATCCCTAATTCCATAGCGTGAGAATTCTAGCATCAAGATTCTAACCTGGGATTTACTACTTTGCTAGTAGTATTTCTATCTATTATGCCATCTAGGTTAGTTTAGACTGTAATTGGGCATCCCTCATAGACAAATTATTCAATGAGCAATTTAGTTTTTGCATAGCCTTTGTCCTTCTCACAAGTTGTTTATAGTAAAAGAGAAAACCTCTCACCAAAAAGATTGCTTTCTATGAAACACATCACTTCCTCTGAGACAGGCTCAGAATTTTCTTGCTATGAATTTTGAGTAAACACTGAAAGAAAGTCTGCCGCTTTCTGACTTTTCTAACAAAGTGCCACCAGTGTATTTTCCAACACAATGTATGCAAAGACATATCCCTTCACTCCTGGGCATATCATTTAAGTTCCACTGACAATACAATTCAAATATAAAATCCACTATGTAAGAAGACAATTCAATCTCAGAAAGTCCCTTGGTTTTATATCTATAATGTTCCTTTGAATACTTCAAAAATTTATTGGTCTTTGAAAAACAATGCCTTGGAAGAAGTAGCTTTTCAGGCAGACTTGAAAGAAGGGAGGGTGGTCTTAGTTAACTCAGAGAAACCTGATGCCAAAAGAACTTCAAGGGGTTACCTTACCCTGTCTCTTATTTAAAAGAACCCAGGGGTTAAAATGGTTTGCTGTGTTTCCCTAAAGAACTTAAACACTGTATCCACTATTCCTGGGTAATTTATTGGTGACTAACCTAATGTAATGCTTACTCATTTGCAATAAATTCTCAAATAATTATGATTGACTTTTCTGTTTCATGGACTATTCACCAGGTACCCTCTGCATTATCCCTTTAACAAGTTTCATTAGTCTCCGGCAAAAGCAGAGATGGGATATGCATAACATTTGCATAGGGTATGAAGTTGCAAGGGATAAGATGTTGTCACCTACAAGTGATAAGTCAGATGTAGTTTAAAATTAGGGATGTGAGCTGTGATTTCATGAATATTGGGAACTCCCACGACCGATATGTCATTACTTTCTCTGAAACCTACAGTCTCAGTTTAGACACTGATAACCTCTGTAACTTGGTCAGAGTAACAAAGTCAGCATGTTTTAGGGGAAGGAGTTGAAATCACTTCTCCATGCCTTGGAGGCCAGCTCTCTATACACTATAAGACAATACTTCTGAGTCGGATCTCATAAAATTTAATTTTACAGACACCAATGTTAAGTCCAATTCTTTTATTCCCAAAAATATCCACCGGACAAGTACAGAATAGAGGATTTATGGAAAGTCAGCTATTCAAGTAAAAAAAGATACAGGTTTCTTATTAAACTACAGGATCAATAGGCCAAAATGGAATGATTGGCTTCTTAAGGGGAAAAAATGAATATAGTATTAGAGCAAACAAAATCCAAGAAAGTTTATCCAGATATATTATTTCCTGGTCAAACAATATTTGAGGAATGAAATATAATGTTGAGTAATATAGGAAGAGCAGTACACAGCTGAGATGAAGGTGATGGGATTTGAAACACAGTGCCATTGAAAACCAATGGAGATGCTTAACTAAGAGAAATAGAAAATTTTGTAAAAGTGCAAAAGTTGTATCTAATGATGTTAAGAAGCCCTGTCATATGGAAGAGGGATTAGATTTCCTCTTCTTTGGCTTCACTGAGCAGAAGTAGGAAAAAATATATGGAAGTTGCAAAGACTCAACTTTAGGGCTTGATGTAATGTCTGACATTCAGAGATATCTAAAGATAATAGGGCACCTGATAGTAAGAGGACTCCGCTAAAGATCAACTGAAACTGGATGACCACTAGTCATATATGATGTGGAGAAAACTCTAATTCAGAACTTGTTCTGACTAGGTAAACTGGTTCCTACTAACCACTGAGGATTGATCTTTCCATGATTCAGTGATGTTGGGGTTGAAATTTGAGGCAAGATAAATCCTTTGCAGGAAAGAAATTGGAGGAAAGTATACAATGCTTCTTCACTCTGATCCTTGGATGATAAGAACACTTTTCAAAATTAAATTTAACAATGCATAACTATCTGTCCCATAGGCAGTGTGTAATAATGGATGATAAGCAGGCTTTGGTATCAGGAAGGACTATTTAAACAGATACTATGTTACCAAAGGCAAATCATTTACTCTGTCTAAAATAATTTATAAAGTTGTTAGTGATGTGCCATTTTGGAGCATGATTCCACATTGGGGTTCCTTATGACACTCAAATAATAGGTTTGTATTCTGCAAGGGGTGAGGGAGAGAGTAGGCAGTTTAAGAGAAATATTTGCTTCCATTTAAATGGCTACTAAGAAAATTTAGCTGTTTTTATGAAAGTCATTGTTACATTCTAAGCACATTTTTTTTCCCTGAAGAATGCTTAGAGAGCACAAATTTTTTATTGGGCCTTACCTTAAAGCCACTCTAAGAGATGAAACCATCTGTTTTTGGAATGGAATGGAGAAAGTGAAAAAAGACAAAAAACAAATGTTGGATATTCTAAATTCAAGCTTTTTATTTGCCTTCACAAGAGCTGATGGTTGCTTCTTGCCTCCTTTAATTCAGATGAATAGATGGAATAATATGTTTTGTAAGGTTTTTGTTATCATTTTTATCGTTCACTCTTTTTGCTTGGCATGTGCTTCTTTTTTAATGATAGGGGCAGGCTTCTAAATGAAGTGAATATTTCAATGGCTGTATCACTTTTACATGTGTCTGAAAAAGAGAAGTTCAAGTAAATTTTATCTAAAATTCCTATCACACATGTTTAGTTTTGTAAGCAGCCTATATATTGATGTATTAAAGGGCATCTCCTCCTTTCTACTATCTTTGCCTGGTATCTCCTGGGTAATTGCACTTGGGAAAAGAACATGAACCTTGGGTCAGCTCCTTATCTCCTTTTTGTGGAGCCAATCTAAGCACAAAGTGTCCTTTTGAAGTCAGTAAAGCTTTGTGCTAGGATCAGGTCCTTAGGGATACATAGTCAGAGAAAGGAAGTCAATACATGCTGAGATGGGTAATAATTTCAGCATCGCATCCTTAAATGGTAGAACTTTTGAATGGTATAGTCTTAGGTCATTCAGAAAATTCAGTCGTAGAAGTGTTCTCTGAATTCTCCGGGACTTACCTGGCTTTCCTATCTCTTGATGAAATGTAATTGGGAATACAATCACAGAACTAAGATCACCAACAGAAATAAGAACATGTTGATCCAGAAGAATCCTAATTTCCATTAAAAACATTATTGTATTCTCCTTATCTTTAGAGACAGTACTTATTAATGCACCATTAGAACCTATGGGGGCATAAAATAAAATGGTCAATGGATTAAATTATCAGCTGACAGGATAGAATGGAAAGAACACTGGATTTAGAATCAGATGGCTTAAGGACAAGTCCTGTTTCTGATTTGACTAATTTCACCTCTGTGAAACTCAGTTTCCCCATTTGCCAAAATGAGGAAATTGGGCAAGCTCTAAGGTTTTTTATCAGGCAAAGTGAGGGCTATGGACTTACAGGTGAATATTTAAATAAAAAATCAAAAAGTATTTGCAGAGAACAAATGTGTCTACCTTACACATATCAGAAACAGTGATTTAAACTTGAACTTGAAACCTAAATATGTGTGTATATGTATAGATAGATAACATATATAAATATGTAGATATGTGTTGATATATCTATAGACACATGCACATATTTAGGTTTCAAGTACTTCAGTAATGTATTTCAATATACTTGTCTTTCATTAATTGCAGCATTATCTGCAATTTATGCAGGTAATGTTGCAATTAATGAAAGACAAATACATGGAAATACATTATTGAATTCACAGCAGCTTTTACAAAATCACATTTCATATAGTACACCCTATATCTGAATAGATATCTTTTCTATAACATTGTTTTTTTTTCTAACTCATATACTAAATGTATAATTACTATAATATAGGTCCTCTTTTTAAAAATTAAAGGAGGACCTCACCCCCTCAAAATAGGAAACCATTAATCTAAATGATTTCTAATGTCAATTCATTCTCTCAATAAGCACTTATTAATTACCTACCATTTGCCAGACACTATGCTAGGCAAATGGGATACAATGCCAAAAATGAAATTGTCACTATCTTCAAAGAGCTGACCTTCTATTGTGGTAAAAACCAAATACACAGGGGCAGAGCCAAGATGGCGACTGGAAAGCAGTAACTGGCGTGAGCTCCCTACCAAGTCCCTCCAAAAACCTATGAAAAAATGGCTCTGAACCAGTTCTAGAAATACAGAACCCACAAAGGGGCAGAGGGAAGCAGGACTCCAGCCCAGGTCTGCCTGGATGGTCTTGGGGTAAGGTCTGCCCCGAACAGAACTCCCAGCCCCCAGCCGAGGGGAGCGGAGCTGAGCCAAGCAGAGCCCAGTGCGCGAGGCGGTGTGGCGCAGGACAGCAGACCGCGGACCGACGAGACCTGGAGTGGAGCGGAGGGTGCTCTAGCTCGCGCTGTGGCATGTACCAGACCTCACAACCCACAAACAGCAAAAGGTTAGTGGGGAAAGCCGCAGGACGGGATCGGAGTTTGCGGTTCGACTTCCACCCCTGAGGCTACGGAGGCGGGGCAGCTCTAGAAATTCAGCTGCAGTTACTTCTGGCCCCAGGCCCACCAGGTGGGAGGAATTAAGCGGCGGATCTGAAGATTCAAGCCCTTTTCCGGGTACGGGGGTTTTTGGGTAGGAGGAGCGCGCAGCGCGTCCGCCC
>CM053623.1:439160767-439225554 GCA_028646595.1 Phalanger gymnotis
TTTTATATACCTTGTATCATTGTATCATGTATATTATGTTGCACAGGAGCACAAATAATTTTCTATGCTACTTTACATCATGACAAAATATCATGCCATGTATTATTATATATAGTTTTGTTACTTTTGTTATTTGTATCATAGCTTACATGTCATAGTTTCAGCACTATATATCTTCCAGTTATTTATTCCTTTGTGAATTAAGTCAATCACTTTTGAGTGGTCCTGGATACTTTGGAGAAGGACATATAATAGATTGAGGTCCAGGGGCATATGGCAGATGTAACAGACTACGAGATATTTCTTCCATTATGACTTAGCACAGATGCTCTTTAAGGCAATGAACAAAAAGTTTTGAAGAACATTATCCATGCTTTTCGATTACTTACTATTAATGTCCGTAGTGTGACAGAATTCAATTCAACTCAGTTCCACAAGCACTTATTAAACATCATTTAGGTTTCAGATATTGGGCTAATTGCATGAGATGCAAAAACAAAACAGAAAAGAACAGAAACAAAAAAAGGAGAGGACTATTCTTCAAGACCTTAAATACGTTTACATTCTAACAGGGAGGTAGCATGAAAACACATAAGTGAATTAATGAATGAGTGACTGAATATTTAAATGGATGAATGTGTGTGTGGGGGGGTATTTTTGAGCACTTAAAATTGCCAAGCATTGTGCTACATTCTGGGGATACAAATGGAAAAATCAAGAAAGTCCTTTCTCCCAAACAGTTTATATTGTAATTGAGGAAGATAAAAAATAAATTTTAGTTGCCAGGCTAATTGAAAGGTCTGGAAAATTTAAGGTGGCAATAGATATGAAGTCCCAGGGTCATTATGTGCATAATAATCTGAGGGAAGAGAGAAGAGTACCAAGTAAAGAAGCCAGCCATTGGAAGAAGTGACATTTTAGTTTAGCCTTGATGGAAGCTGAAAATTCTTAAAGCCATTAGGAGGAAGTATATAGCAAGTATGTCAATAAACTTTGAAAGATCCCAGTGACTCAAGGTAGAATGAGCAATTATGGGTATAGCTAAAAGGACTGTTGGACTGTAATCTAAGAATAAATCGGAAGAAACGTATGTGTCAATTCATCCACTATGGATCTGCCATGTTCTTATGCACAACACATTCCCTATTTGAGGAGACTTTTGAAGACTGGATTCTCTTTTGTAGAATCATTATATTTTTGGTACCCAAAACCAAATAAAGATGGCGGAATATGCTTTTCCCCCCTCTACACCAAAATACAAAAAATACAAAAGAAAATAATTAAAGGGATGAAGATAGGCAAAACAGAGACTAAACTACCCCTCTATGCTTACAATGTGATAGTTTATTTAGAAAACTCTAGGATTCAGCAAAGGTAATAATTAAGGTAATTAATACCTTTAGCAGTTTTGCACAATATAAAATTAGCCAACTAAAATCAATAACATGTCTAAGTAATAAAAACAAAATCTGAAAGGCAATAACAAAAAAATCTCATTCAAAATAACAACAACATATATGAAATATTTGTGGAAAAATATATCAAAGCACATCAAAAAGAATGATTATTTTTATAATTGCAAATTGTTTCTTAAAGAAATAATGTGCATCTTAAGTAGTTTGAATAATACTCAGTGTTCATGGCTGAGTCATGCCAAAATGAAATTATTAACATCAAATATATCAAAATAATGACAACGATAAATGGCAATTCTATTATAATTAATTTCAGTTTTAATGCTATACGAATAAATTACTAAAATGACATTTTTTTACAGAAAAATATAATTATAGCAAAATAAATTTGAAGAAAAAAGTTACCTAGAATACCATGGAAAATAAAGAAAAGGTTAGGTATAAAAGGAGAATATCATGTCTGCACATCAAACTATTATATAAAACAATTATCAAAACAACAGGATTGTTGAGAAAATAACATCAAATAACATCTATAAGTCAACTCAAAAAAGTGCAATATATATGCTAGTTATTATTATTGTTCATATTGATAATGGTAGCAAGATGATGATGATTTTTCTGTTTTCTTCAATAAGAACTATTATTTTCTCTCTTGTATATGATATGGTTTCCTGTGAGGGTGCAGGAAAAGGAATGGTGGGAGAAATATAGTTAAAACAGAAACAAGAGATATCAATTAAAATTATTTTAAAAAATATTCTAAGGAGTGTCTAAGTTTATCAAAATGTTAGATGAAGTGTATTATCTCTACTCTATGCAAAAGAGGTTAATTATCTCTACTCTATACTTTTTCTTAGTGGGTGACTGTGAATTTGGAATATACTCTACAGAATCATCTATGAAAGCCTGTTCATTTTCCTTCTCTATTTTCTTCCAAGAACCCATATATGGTGTGTGTGTATATGTATACATATGCATATACACATACATATATGCACATATATACAAATATGTGTGTGGAGGTATGTGTGTATGCACGCATATAAGTATGTACATATGCCTATATATGCATATTTCAACATATTAAAGATATTTATTATCATTGACAGTATGATGAAGCACAGAACTATGAAATTATCATTGTCAATGCATATTAATAGTATGTTAATTAAATAAAATTAAGCTTACTATTTATTTTGTGTATTTGGGCTTGTAAATTATTTTTTTTTAAAGCTGGCATCATTTTGACAATATTACCATGAACAAATTTTCACTTAGAAACAAATTCAAGACCGGATTCCTCTCTCTCTCTCTCTCAAATTATGAGGTTTGGCTTTAGAGTTTTTTTTTTTTCCCTTGTTTGTCTTTATTTTACCACTCCCTCTATGGTAATCCAAGTAACTAAGGACTTGATGCATTTCCAGTCAGGACACTGCTTAAATGAGATCCAAGTTGTTATACAAATTATATTTTTATGAAAATATACTATTTTCTACAATGTTGATTAGACTAATACAGGGCCAGATATATGATGAAATGATAGCGAGATATCCTTGAAGAACAGTGTTGAAGTGTTCTGTTTTTCAATATAGCTTGCAATGATCTGTCATCCTTTAGTCCCACAGAGAATAGAAGCATGGCACTTTGGAAAGAGCGACGGGAAGACTTTTCCTTTGTGATCTCATGACAGATGACAAACCCAATGAAGGGGTATAACAGGTGAACTAGAAACAGTGTATTGCACTTAAAGACACTAGGAGGTTTACATAACAAAGATGATATGTGGATAATTGCTGACCCAGCTTCCAGAATGGATCCTACAGTAAAACAAAGAACCAACCTAAGGACTAAAACATTGGTGGGGTGAATCACAGATCTAAGTTTCTCACATAGGAAAAGGATAGAGAAAAAACAAAGAGACTCCTGATATTTGATCCTAATGAGCATATTATGAAAAAAAATCAGAATCTCAGAAAAGAAAGGCCCCAAAGGCAATGAAATTGAACAGAAAGAAGAGCAGGCTGTGTCATTACAGTTATAAACTTTTTACAATGGAGGAAGAATTAAACAAGGTATCAGAGAACATGTTTTTAAATCCAGGGTAAATGTGACTATGGGAATATCTCATCTTATTTGGGCCTCAATATCATCACCTGTAAAAACTGGTCTTTTGGATTACATATCCTACAAGGTCCTTGTTTGATCCATTATTGACAATTTTACTGAATGAGAGTTTTAGTGCTTTATTTCATTTTATCTTATTTAATCTAATTTTCCTTTTCCATTAACAAATTATCTATCTATCTCCTTCCCTCCCACTTCCCTGTACCATTAAAAGGAGAATAAAAACGAATCTGATGTCCAAGAAATTCACAGTCAAGCAAAATAAATTCCATGTTGGCTATGTCCAATTATACATAATACAGAAAGGCATGCACATATACATGTCTAAGTATATTATGTGCATTATGATGAAATATGTATATTTAGATACATATATGAAATAATGTGTAGTTATACGTATATGCGTATGTGTACTGTACACCTATAAATATACGTGTATGCATGTGTGTCTAAAACTGAACCATGAGTCCATCAGCCATGATCTCCTTCTCAGAAGGTGGGGAGCACATTTCATCATGAGTCCTCTGAAGTCATATTTGCTCATTGCATTGGCAAGAGTTGTGAAATCTTGCTTAGCACTTTGTCATCAGTATGATTTTTCTTTCCATTTAAATTGTTTTCCCGATTCTGCTCAATTCCTTCTGTATCAGTTCATAGAAGACATTTCATGTTTTTTCTGAAATAATTTACTGAAAATCATTTCTCATATTATTAATTTTTATTGTTAATATTTCATTAATTCCCATACCATAAAAACATTGGCCACTTGCCAGTAATTTCCATTTCTTTGCCAAAAGAAAAAAAGAGAATTTAAAATAAATATTGTTGTATATATAGGTCATTTTTCTTTTATATTTTACCTCTCTGGAGGTCATAGATCTAGTAGTGGTATCACTGAATCAAATGGTATGCACATTAATAACTTTTGGCATAGAGTTTCAAGTCATTTTCCAGAATAACTGGACTAGTTCATAATGCCACCAATAGTGAATTAATATGTTTTCCCACAGTTTCTTCAGCCTTTGTGTTTTTCCTTTTCCTCAACTTTGCTAATCTAATGGATGAAAGGGAAAATATCACAGCTGCTTTAATTTGAATTTCTCTAAGTATAGTAGTGATTGGAGTAATTTTCATATGGCTACTGACACCCTGGTTTTCTTCCTCAGAAAACCGTCTGTTCAGATCCTTTGATCTATCTATTCTGGGCCATGGTTCTTAGAGCTATAAATTTGAACCAGTCCCGTATATGTCTTGGAAATCAGACCTTTAACAGAAAAAAAAAACACAGCTTGTTGTAAATGTGTATTTTATCCCTTAGCAGCTTCTTTCCCTTCTGATTTTCTCTTCAATGATTTTGTTTGGGTTAAAAAATTGAATTATATGGAAGAGTCATAGTCCATTTTTTTCTTTTGCCAACAAGAATTTGGTAAGAAACTCTTTTGTAATCCCAAGGTTCTGATTCTGCTTCCATATTGGTCTAATTTGTTTATGATGTCATCCTTTATGTCTAAATTCTACATTTTTGGGGAACTTTTCTTGGTATATGATATGATTTATTCTATTTCTTTCTGGCAGACTGCTGTACAGTTTCCACATAGTTTTTGTAAAGAAGTGAATTCCTATCCTAATACAGGTATCTCTGTGTTTGTCAAATAATACCTTTGATCATGGAATTACTAAACAAATCCTGGTACAAAAATGCTAGGAAATATTACTTTACAATGAAAAAAGAGGAACTACATATGGAAACATAGGAAGACTAAGTCATCTTCTATTCTGCCTTGATCAGGCCACTGTTAAAATATCATGTTCAGTTTCAATCCCCACATATCGTGCATCTCAGAGAGATCTGAGAGGTAGACAGATAGACAAATGAGATGGTAGAGAAATGATGATGATAGATAAAAAGAAATTGAGGTAAGATATAGAAAGATAAGAGAAAAATAAGAGAGAAAGAAAAATGATGCATCTTTATTCATCTACTGTCAAATGGTTTTCATCTTAGTTTTGCTGATTTATTTTTCTTTTAAAACATTGTTGAAAACAAAAATAATGGATAGGGAAAGGAAGATATATTCATAAATTATAGTGTAAACTTTTTTTTCTTTTTAAAAGAAATTTCAATGGATTTCATGACTTATGGATATGAAGAGAAAAGAGAGGGATGCTTCAAAGTTGAAATAGTATTTTGACCCTCTCTCATAGGAGTAATAATGATGCCTTGGGAAATATGGACATTTTGAGAGAAAACTAATTTGGGTAAAAGATGATCAAGTTTCTTTTTTAGATGCCGATGTTTTGAAAGGATTCTTGTGAAGATAAAGTTGGGATAAATTGGCCACTGAGATTCCTCATAACTCTGTGATTCCATGAGACAGGGACAACCAACAGAAAATATCTAGTAGGTAATAGGTAGAGAAATACAGATTGGAATAAGGGTGAGAGGTTTAGACTGGATATACATATTTGATATTTTTCCATAAGAGTTGAACATTGGAATTTTTGACAGGAGGTGCCATGCAAGAAATAGAGAAAGGAAGACATTTTAAAAAATGAAAAGAAGACTTTTCTTGGCATACACAAAAATAAATCACTAAGGGTAGAAGTAAAGCCTTAGGTGAGAATTACACAGGCTAAACCAATGCCTTCCTACTTATATCTGAAATTGTGCTCTATTGTAGACTCCCCACTTTGTACAGTAAAAAAAGTTCAACCTAGCCACCACATTCATGCTATTTAACCTTAACTAGAATTTATATATCACTTTAAATTTTATAAATCACTTTACAAATAGTATTTAATTTTAGCTTTATAAGTAGTCCAGGAAATGTGTGCTATTATCATATCATTTTTCTTCAGGTGAGAAGCCGATGCTTTATCAGCGGAATCTCAGAGTTGGAAACTTAGAGGCTATAGCATCCAATCCGCACAGACAGTATGTCTAAGAAATACAACAGTGAAAAATATTCTGCATCAAAACTTGAAGAGTTTGGATTCAAATCCTCTCTCTTAGATTTACTGACTTCAGGCAATTAAATTAAAATCCCTGGACATAGTTCTTTCAATGGTCCTAAAATAGCCAAATTTCTGGGTTTGTCATCATCTTTAGTTTCTTTCTCTAATCACTCTCTAGTTTAGCCTTACTAAATTTTAAGGACTAAAATTCAACAATATATTCTAGTTGGAGCTTTATCAGGGAAGATATAAGAAAACTATTTTTTCTTTTTTTATTTTTTTAGTTTACAACACTCAGTTCTGCATATTTTTGAGTTCCATGTTTTCTTCCCCCTCCCCCCTTCCTCCCTCCCCCCCCCAGAGGGCATGGAAGCTGATATATCTTCTAAATACAGCTTCCTATTAAATTATTTACACAATAGTCAAGTTATTAACAAAACCAAAATAAAAGAGAAAAAAGGGAGAGCAAATAATTTGCCTCAATCTTCATTCAGACTCCATAGTTCTTCCTCTGGATATAGAGAGCTCTTTCCATCATGAGTCCTTTGGAGTTGTCTTTGAATCTTGTATTGCTTGGAAAAGCCAAGTCTATCAAAGTTAGTTATCACAGAATCAACATGTCTGTGGTTATGTACAATGTTCTCCTGGTTCTGCTTGGTTCCCTCAGCATTATATTATATAGGTCTTTCAAGGATATTATGAATTCCGTATCATCCCCATTTCTTATTGCACAATAGTATTGTCTTACATTCATATACCACAGCTTGTTTAGCCATTCCCCAATTGATGGGCATTCCTTTGATTTCCAATTCTTTGCTACCACATAAAGAGCTGCTATAAATATTTTTGTACATATGGGTCCCTTTCCCACTTATGTGATCTCTTTGGAATACAGCCCTACAAGTGGTATTGCTGGGTCAAAGGGTATGCACATTTTTCTAGCTCTCGGGTCATAGGTCCAAATTGCTCTCCAGAATGGCTGGATCACTTCACAACTCCACCAGTGTTGTAAGTGTTCCAATTTTTCTACATCTTCTCCAGCATTTATCATTTTCCTGTTTTGTCATGTTAGCCAATCTGACAGGAGAGATGTGGTACCTAAGTGCTGTTTTGATTTGCATTTCTCTAATCAATAGTGATTTAGAGAATTTTTTCATATGCCTATAGATATCTTTAATTTCTTCCTCTGAAAACTGTCTGTTCATATCCTTTGACCATTTCTCATTTGGGGAATGGCTTGTATTCCTATAAATTTTGCTCAGTTACCTGTATATTTTAGAGATGAGGCCTTTATCAGGGACACTGGTTGTAAGGATTTTCTCCCAATTTTCTGCTTCCCTCCTAATCTTTGCTGCATTGGCTTTGTTTATACAAAAACTTTTCGAATTAACATAATATTTCTGGCTTCTTGCAGTATTTTCTCCTTGATCTGATGATTCTGGAAGTTATAATATTTCTTGGAGTTTTCAATTTGGGATCTCTTTCAGGAGGTGATCAGTGCATTCTTTCAATGGCTATTTTACCCTCTGATTCTAGGACTTTGGGGAAGCTATCCTTAATGATTTCTTGGAAGATACTGTCCACGCTCTTTTTTTCATTGTGGCTTTATGGTAGTCCAATGATTCTTAGATTGTCTCTCTTGGATTTATATTCCAGGTTGGTTATTTTTCCAATCAGATATTTCATATTTTCCTCTATTTTTTCATTCATTAGATTGTTTTACTGATTCCTGATGTCTCAAAGAGTCATTAGCTTCTACTTGCCCAATTCTAATTTTTAATGTACTGTTTTCATGCCTTTAGCTTCTCTATCTCATTTTCCATTTGGTTGATTTTACTTTTCAGTGAGACATTTTCTCCATTTATATTGTGAATCTCCTTAACCATTTCACAGATTTTAGTTTTTAAAGATTTGTTTGCATAGTTGATTTTTTTTCTATTTTTTCTCTTACATCTCTGATTTGGTTTTTAAGGTCCTCCTTTTGCTCTTCCAGGAATGCTTTTGCATCAGATACCAGTTCACATTCATTTTTGAGGTTTCAGATGTGGGTATAGTGTCCATTCTGTCCTCTGCTGAATTGGTATTTTGATTTTCCCTGTCTCCATGATCAGAATCAATGGCCTTTGGCTTTCTACAGTGCTTTTTCATGGTGTTTTTTTCTTCTGGCTTCTAAAGTGGATCTCTGCTTCTGGGGCTCAGGAGGCTCTGTCCCAAGCTTCTTGTGTTGGGATCTGTGGGCCTGCTAACTGGCTTTGTGTGCTATGGCCTCTGTTTTAGTGAGGTGTGGGGGAGGGGTGTTCTAGCTGCTGCAAATCTCCCCTTCCTTGAGAATGCTCTACATCACAGGTGGTCTCAGCTATTGTCTGTGCTGCTGTCTTCCACTTCCCCTGGCTGTGCAAAGGCAAGTCTGGGGTCCTGGTGTTGACATTTGCTAGTTCCACCCCTCTGGGTCTCAGTAGCTCTCTTTGTTCTACTGAGGTGGGGCCTGCTGGGACACTTTTCTTCCTACACTAATCTCCCTCTGCCACCACAAGAAGGGCCTTCTCCCCAACTTCTCTCTCTAAAAGACTACTGAAGCACCACTTCTGGCTCCTCTTTTTGTATTTCAACAATCTGGCTAGCAGCTGCTGTGGGGGGTATAAAATCAGTACCAGCTCACAGAACACTGCAAAAACCCAGGTTCTTTTGATCTGCTTTACTCCAGAAAGCAATTTTAAGGGGTTAACAAGCTTACTTTAATTCAGCATATCAATACAATTCACTTAGTTCAGGGGAAAAGGCCAGCACCCTGAACTTCAGAGTAAATACAAACAAATTACAAACATCAACAGACAGACCAAATACAATTCATAGTTACCAACATCTAAGTTCAGCCTGGGAGCTCATAACAAGGGTTGGCCCAGAGTCATGTGCACCACCATGGCTGTGGGTAAGAGCTCCGAAAAGAGAAAGTCAACCCCTGATTTTATATCTTTTTCAGGGTCAAGGCTGAGTCGCACATGAGACTCACCCAAGTGACCTAAAATCATCACAAAGAGGCAACTTAAACCCACGTGGTCTAAAAGCCTCTGATGTCTCAAATATGCCACTCAAACCCATGTAAACTAGGCCCTCCCCTGAGGCAAGGAGGTCACCAAGGGCTCTCAATCTAATCAAGGAAACAAAGGCCAAACTCTTCAAGGACACTTGGTTGAACTGAGTGCTAAGAGCCCATTTTGATTATCAACACAGTTTGTCCCATGGGAGTATTCTCTTGGTGAGGAAGGGAGGGGCAAGAGCCAATTTACCTGGCCATCATGTCTCTTGGAAGTTCAAGAAGGCATGTTTCAAACCTTTAGGTTGTGGGCTGTGGTTCTCCAGGGTAGCTGCTCCTGTGGCCCAGGCTCTGGGCTAGTGTCTCAGCTCAGACAGACTCCCCTCCTGGGCTGAGAGGCCTGTGGCTCGATCACTGCAGTAGCTGGAACTTCTGCCCTGCGCCTGCTCCTGTTCCTGTGTTTCCCTCTCCCAGCACTCTCCCAGACCTGTGCATTCACTGGATTCGTCTGCTCTTCCTGGTTGATGTGGTCTGGTACAATTACACGTGCCAGGTGCTCCTGCCCCTCTCAGTCTACTAGTGGCTTCTAACTCTCTCAAATCTGCTCAGATGCACTTTTTTACATCTATCTGACAGAATTTGTGAAAGAGCTCCAGTAGTTCCTTCTTTCCCAGCTCCATCTTGGCCCTGCCCCTTGATACCAAAAGCTATTTTTTTCTGGTAATAGTTTGTTGTCTTATTGGCTTTTTAAAACATGTACTCTGTTGAATGATTTTGAAATTATGATTAACTAAACACTGAGATTTCTTTTCCAAACTGTGGATAGAAAATCCCTGTCACCTATCAGCTGTTTGAGTACAGGCAATCCATGTATCATTACAGTGCCTCAGTTTCCTAATTGATAAATTGAATAGATGAAATAGATGGATTCTAAAGTACTTTTATCTGTAAAGTTCTGTTTAGTCCTTTATTTGTGTCCAACTCTTCATGAACCTGTAGACCACAGCACATCAATACTGTTCAGAGGATTTTCTTAGCAAAGATACCAGAATGTTTTGTCATTTCCTGTTCCAGTGGATTCAGGCAAACAGAAGTTAATTTACTTATGCAGAGCCATACAGCTAGTAAGTATTTGAGGATGGATTTGAACTCAGGCCTTCCTAACTCCAGGCCAAGTATTCTATCCACTAAGCTACCTAGCAGCCATTGTTAAAGGTAGGATATTATAAGTCACAATCTTCTGGTGACTCTTTAAAATTAGGTTCCTATAATTCACAACCCATCTGTGACTTATCTGTAAACTGAAGGGAGTAGTCTTAATAACCTCAAAGTGTAAATCTATGATCTATACTTCTCATAATAAACTTGAGAAGCTGATTCTCTGATGTCAATGGTGAGACCATATTTTTATCATTATGAAATTACGTATTTCATTTGGCCCAACATTACAGTTTGATGAGAGTGGGGATACTGGAAATCATTGAACATATTAATTTTGAGTCATCTTCAAATTTGGCAAATATGCTTCCCATTTCTTTTTTGAAATCATTAATAATCATGTTCAAAAGCATGAGGCCACACAAATCCCTGGGACCTTCATTTGAGCCTCCACCCAAGCCAGCATAGAAATATTAGTGACTAATTATTGATTCTGCCATTGCAAATATTTCTAGTCCATCTAACCATCCTATTGTCTAGCCCACATCTATCCTTCTTGTATACAAGATGAAAGCTGAAGAATTTCTATCAATTTCTTTAAGGCAAACATTTTCTATAACTCTCTGCTATCTAGTAATTTTGTCAAAACTAATGAGGTAGATCTAATATGATGTGTTTGTGTTGAAACTATCAATGTTCTTTTCCATCACTGATTCCTTTTCTAGGTGTTCATTAGGCATTGCATTGAAGCTAGGTTCCAAAATTTAGCCAATGTGATGTGAGCTTCAAAAGCCCCACCTATACTAGAAGCAGAGTTAGTGTCATCCTGAAGGTCAGACTCTGAAAGAATCGGCATGAGTTTCCATGTTCCCTGACTCCTCGGCCTTAAATTCTGTATAGGAATGTTAAAAAATCTCAGCTTTTCTTTTTTAATTAAGTAATATGTGCGCAAGAATAGAAATTGGGTACAGAAGTAGTTTTAGAGTCACAAATTTAAGAACAGTCTTCCAGTGGGAGAGAGAGGACCAGGTCAAATAAATAACCCTAAACGTTCTAATACAATTTGTTATTTCTGTTTATTTCTCCAGCTTCATTTTGACAAACATTTTGCTTAACTCTACCTTTGAGTGAAAAATCATATCAGGATATTCAATTATTTTGCCTTAATCAGAGAAAACATTTCTTTTTCTTCATCATCATCTTTATTCTCTCTCTGAAAGTCCTGTCGAATGAACCAAGAGAAAAATCATCAGCCTTTAAGCCCATTTCAAAATTAAGAGGTTACCAAGAAACTAGCCACAATCTTGAAGTCTAGATGAGGTTATCACAAAGCAATTTCTGTCAAACTACAGTCTATTCGATCTTTTCTATCAGGATCAGAAACCAAAGGGTTGAATATTGCAGTTCCCCTGAAATTTAACTCCCATAATTACTATCTGACTTGAAAAGTGTTGTCAGTCTCTCTGTCTCTCTCTCTCTTTGAATATTCATTCCTGTCTTTCTCTGACGCTGTGTGTCTCTCAACATCTGTCTCTCTCCTAACCCCTCAACTCTTTCTTCTTCAGTCCCTGTCTCCCTACTTCATTGGATTTAAACAGCTGAGACAAATTAGTTGCTTATAGTTACAGAGATTAATCTTTGGATGATATTTGTTCATATTTTGTGATCACAAGATAGATCTTTCAGAGGCTTAGAAGTTCATCCCATTTAGCGGCATATAGAGAAATAAACTGATTCTGGAAGTAGAGGATTGGGTTTTCCATCATACTTCCAAGGCATACTATCCATGTGACCTTGGACAAATCAAGTAACTACCATGGATCTCAGGTTTCTTTTTTGTTTTATTTCAAATGGGTGGGGTTGTACTAGATGGCCTCCAAAATTCCTTTTATCCCTCAAAATATAATCCTATGATTTCACAAATGAGACAGGTAAGACTGAGAGAAGTTAATAAAATACAAACCACAAGTAAGAGCTAGAGAGTGGATTATAACCCAGGTTATTTTCTCCATGTACCAGTGTATTTTCCATTATAATAAGTCATCTCACTTAGGGCACTTAGCAAGGAAATTATCAGTTCACAGGGGAACAGAACTCAAGCAAAGTCCACAACTCTTTAATATTCTTTTCATGTTGGAGCTGTTGTTTCATCATTAATCATATTTAGTTGCACCTGTAATTATTTTTCATACCCTTAATATGCCAATTTTATTACAGTGACTGCTCTCAGGAGGTTTATAACAGTGATTAAAACCACGTTAATTGTTCCACACATTTTAGGATTGTTTCAAAGTCAATGTGATGAAAGCCAAAAAGGAAAAAAAAGCAAGGTTACCACAAGTATAGAAACTTTAGATTATGGTTAAACTTCAACTACTGGATCTCCTAGATTTGAAAGGAAAGAGTATAAGAATAAACTACATCCTATTGGGAGGAAAGGCTTTATCCTCAGAAATTTTTCATATCCATAACCTCTAGGCATACCCGCAAAGTAGATATAACAGAAATTATTATTCCCATTTTCAGGTGACAAAATCGAGCCTTAGATAAAGTAGGTGGCTGAAGTTTCATAACAAGGAGTGCTATACTAGTGCCAGACTCCAACTTCAATAGCCTAGCTACTAAACTAATCACTGGCTTCTCTTAGTACTATAACTCAGCATTAATTGTATGCTATAAACATTCAAGGTTAGGTCTACTGTTAATAGGAATGATGGGACAAAACTCAATTGTACTCTTTTTCAAGATAGTCTCTATCTTTGATTTCTGTTCTTTCTTACAGCCTTGAATTGGGAGATACGTTTAGGATATGCTTTCTTTGTTGGTTGGTTTGTCTTTAGATATCTTCAGTTTTCTTTTGTAAAAACCCTGTAGTAACTAGGTCTTAGTAGGATTTCCAGTGCTACATAGCAGTTAAAGGGCTTCCCCAGGGTCACACAGCTAACAAGAATCAGGGTCAGGATTAGAACTTAGGTCTTCTTGACTGTAAATACTCTATTGGTTATGCATGTTGTCATATTTTTTTCAGAGAAACCAATAAACTTCATAGCAATCAATCATAGGAATTGGTGATACAAACACAAAAGCAAATAGAGTTCCTACCCTCATTGACCTTAAAGGCTAACCTAGAGAGACAATTGGAGCATATAAAAGTAGACAAAAATACAGACAGGCAGATAGATACTAGACATCATAAAAAAAAGTCCCATGTAGAATATACTATGAGATAAGTCTTGAAAGAGACTAGGAATTCTGAGAGATGGAGATTTGGAGGAAGAACATTCTAGGCTTCAGGGGCAGCCAATGCAAAGATCTAGAAATAGGAGCTGGCATGCTGATAGAAGAAACAGGAAGGTGGCCAGACTGACTGCCTTGCCAGGTGCATTAGATGGGAATGTGTGCAGTAAAGATGGAAAGGCTCTTTGGAGCCAGGTTGAAAAGGTCTTTAAATAGCATATACTCTAGAAGAGTTTCCTCTTATATAACTGTTGGCTTTCATTGGTTTTATTCTCATTGCTCTTCCTATTCCTGGATCATGGAATATTTATGGAGAAAACCTATAATGATGTCCTTTGGCCTCCTGAATATTGTTATAGTATTAAATATCATAATAATATTATATTTTATTAATTTGTATTACAATAACCTTTTGGTTATTGCCTGTTGACTCCCTATCACATTCCTCTCAGTGACAGCTTCATATTTTAACCCAAATCATCAAGCTTCTAATCATTCTCAACCATGAATTACAAAATATATAAAAGAATAATTAATATGGGAAGCATTCTCTCTGTGTGAATAAGTTTGCTAACAAACTCCAAAGCATATGTTTAAAAAGTGATTCAATATTCAGTATTTTTCCCATGCAACTTTTCAGTAACATGTCTTTGTTTATGTATAACTGGACCGACATTTTTGGTTCTTTGGGGGTCAGTGATGGTACTAGAATTGGTTAGTGTTTGCAGAAGAGAAACAGGCAAAGCAAAGGAAGGGGGAAATATTTTCTCTTGGAATGAGTCAACTCTGTGTATTTTTACAGTGTCATAAAATTAAAGTTAGGAAAAAGGGGTTAATCTATAGATCTGATAGGGATATAGTTTGGTTTTCTTCAGTTGTTTCTCCAGTTCTTTAGCTTCAGTGTATAGCAATTACAACAAACTTGACAAGGTCTGAAAGTGACAGAATTTAGTTCATTGTATTATAATTATATTTCATTTATCTGTTTATATATTACATCCCCATGGGAGGATATGAACTTTTGGGGGGAAATATTGTTTATTTTTCCTTCTTTCCCCAGCAATGAACTTAGCTCCTGAAATATGGCACATAATAAATGCACATTTACGTATTTTTATTGATGAATTATCAAGTCTTCACCTGTGAGTTCACAATATTAAAAACCATTGGAACGCATACCTGAGACACTATTCATTCTCCATAAGGTGTCTGTGTCCTCTTGTCCCATATATATGATATGAATTGGTTTAAGTCACTTTTAGAGAAAAGGGTTAATTTCCCTTTCTTTACACTATTGGCTCATGTCTAGGTCTTTCCAAAAGGGTAAATGTAATGGGAGAGGGGGTAGTGAAATGGAATATACAGTACGATACAAGCTAGGTATGAAAGAGGTATTGATTTCACACACACAGATGAAAGACACAAAAGACTTAGAGTGAACATTGATAGATTGACTTGAAACTAATTTCATCGGTTTCATCTGATGAACCTAAAACTCATAATCTCAGGATTACTAAAGCCTCATTAGATCATAAAGCAGAATTGGGGGTAGGCGAAGGTCTCAAATAGTCATTCTGTCTTCCACTTTAATATTGTCCAGACAAGTCCTGCTCAACATTTTTCTAGCAGATAAATCCAGGCTTGGGCCCATCCTTTTGTTCATAATTATGTTTTCTAACAGTGCTGGAATTAATCCCAGGGACTCAATCTTAGGTAGCTTGTGATCTCCAACCAAAAGAAAACTCAAGATCCCTGTTCTTCTTGAACTCGAAAGTCATCTAAGCCTGTACATGCCCATATCAGTGCTAATACTCTTTCATTTATTAAAAAAAAAAACAAATAACATTAACAAAAACAACCAAACCTTGCCTAGGCATTATTTATCTTTAAGCTGCTATAGTTTTATGGGTACATTACAGATAAGATGAGACATGATTCCAAATATTCTTAAGTTTTTCCTGGTCATTAGTTAATAAGATGATTATTTTCCATCATAATGTGCCAAGCTGCCTCAACGTTGAGGCAAGCATAGGCTGTCAGTGGGAAATGAGTGGGTGATTTCAGGGCTTTCCGCATTACACTTTTCTCTTGGTTGAATATTTGCTATCCTTAGTAAATCAGCTATTATGATTTAGACAACTTCATCCATATTCCCAATTCTTGAAAGTTTCCTGGGCTCTTGGCAAATGGAAACATTATCTTTACAAGTGTCTCCCTAGTGCCTCACAAGAGTTTAAAACAATCCATGAAGCACTCAGTTTTCTTTTTATACAAATAATGCTTAAAATGTAATAAACAGTTAATTAATCAGCTGGTGGCACAGTGGATAGAACACTGGGCCTGGAGTCAGGAAGACCTGAGTTCAAACTCAACTTCAAACATTTACTATCTCTGAAACCCTTGGCAAGTCACTTAACCTCTGTTTGCCTCAGTCTCCTCAACTGTAAAATGGGGAGAATAAAAGAGCCTACCTCTTCGGATTGTTGTAAGGATCAAATGAGATAATATGTAGGTGCTCTCTCTCTCTCTCTCTCCTTTCTCTCTGTCTCTCCACACACACACATACACCTATACACATACATACATATATACAAACAAGTATATATGTACATACACAAGCACATGCATACATATATGTTTATTCTTTTCCTCTTTTCTTCATAAATCTTCCTTCTTTCCATTCCTCTTTCCTTCCTTCCAAGTTCTTACACGGTACCAAATTTAGCTATCTTGGCACTGGAGATCAAAATCACACACAATTACAAAATTATGCAAATTCAAAAACCAAAATAATTAAAATGCTTATCGAAGATTATTGCCTGATTTGTCATTTTAAAAGCATCTCTCCTAACACAACCAAATTGAGAAAAATAAAATAAAGATGGGAATAAATAATACAGCCTAACCATAAGGGAAAATGGAGAAAAGTTAAAGTAAAACTGGACTTCCACACTCAGAGGACAACTCTAGTCCCAAATGGAGTCTCAGGAAATGTCAAATTCTCTTCACAAGCTTGAGAAACCAGAGGTTACTTTACCCCACCAACGGAGAAATCAGCATGTCTTAGATAAAATTTAGTCCAGGATTCCCTTTGGCTTATAGGGAGATACAACTTGTAGCTCTGACCAAGCCTGCCTATTTGTCCTTTAAACATGGTTTCTAGGAATCAATACTATGTACAGGGAAATTCCACTGGTTTCTGGGTATGAGGGAGGTGGATTTTTGTTGTTTTTTCTTAGAATTTAGTTCACAGGCTACATGGCCATAAAAATCTCTAGTTTCCAGGTGTTAGATAATATTTCCCAGACTCATGACGTGTAAACATCTCCACCACACTTGAGCAGTGAGATATAGGGATGACCATATAAGTAATATTTACTACACATGAGCTGAATGACAATACTGCTAAAGGTAACTTGTGAGGCTATTGTTGAAAAATTTCCTTCTTTGTCTGTTGCCCTAGAAAGCAAGTTGGCACTGGTCAGTAAGTGGGGAATACATAGGGATTTGGCATTTTGGATTTTGGTAATGTGTAGAAGAATGCATATGCCTGCCTTCACTGGCCCCCATGAAAGCTTGGGGAAAATCTATGTTTGTCTCAACTGGTCCCTATTGAGGCTTGAAGGGATTTAAGGGTGTACACAAGCTGCAATGCTGTGACTGTCTCCACCAACCCCATCAAAAATTAGGGATAAATGTCCTACCTCCTCACCAGCCCCTGTGGGAAGGGTAATCAGGGAATGTTGTAGGAGTTGGCCCTCCCATTATCAGCAACTCCATTTGAGAAGACTAGACTGCAATCAAGTGAGCTTATTTAACCCCTTATTATGACTCTGTTCCCGTCTTCCCGTCCACCCGGAACAATAGTGAACCTGTGCTAGAAAAAAGCTCTAGAACACCTGCTAGCAGCCCTCTCATGTGTTTACCTGTCTAACAAATGGCATAGTTGGTGTGACCTGTGAAACCCTAAGTAATAATTATAGCAACAACAATGACAACAACAATAATTATCTTTGTGTCCTTGTGTAGATTACTTGAAATTTCCTCAATGCATCGATGTCAACGCTAAGGATAATTGAAAATAGTATCTGTAAGTGACACTCATAAAACAAGCAAGTTTTCATAGAAAAAGAAAGCAAGGGATTTCACATGAGCCCTGAACACAAGTGAAACTCACAGAATGAGTAATGCTTTGGGGGTTAATTGCAATCACCCTTCAAAAATTGGAAGCACCCACACACCTTGTATTAAATAGCTTCAGTGTCATTTTGAAACATCAGAGTAAGAATCTCCTGGAGGAGTCAAACAATTCAATTCAATTCAATTCAAAATGTGCATTAACCATTTTCTACTCTAAGTACTTCGACCAGATCTATTACTCAGTCTGTCTACATGCATTTATTGAGTGATTACTATTTGTCAGGAACTTCATTAAACACCAGGATACAAAGAAAGGCAAAAAGTCACTGTTCTTATGGAATTCACCATTAAATATAAGAGAGTACATAAAAACAGCCATGTTCAAATAAGTTATATGCAGAATAAATTGGAGATAATAGAGGAAAGGCACTAGAATTGACGGGGATCAGGAAAAGGCTTCTTGTCGAAGGTGGAATTTTAAATGGGACTTTAATGAAGTCTGTAAAAGCGGAAGATATAGCTAAGGAATAATTGAATTCCAGACATGCAAGACAGCCAGTGAAAAACCAGGGAATCCAAGGTTTGAAAGATGTTGCATCTTGTGTGAGAAAACAGGAAGAAGGTCAAAGTCACTATATTTCAGGGTATCAGGAGTCAGTAAAATGTATGAAGACTGGAAAGCTAGGATAAAACCAATTTATGAAGGACTTTAAAGAGAAAACATAAGAATTGACTGAAAACTGAAGTGAGCTGAATTTGAATACTTTGATTACTCATATAAATTTACATAAAATCTCCTTCAATTAAAAATGTGTATTGGTATCCTTTAAGATTACTTTAATTTTTAAGTATACTCTGATCCATCCCTTGCCCCTAGGATTTTCCCTTGGTTTGAAAAAAAAAATAAAAATTCAGGCAAACTAACCAATATATCAAATGAATCTTCTAGTACAGGCAGTGTTCCTCTTCCATGCCCCCTATGTATGCAAAGAAAGAAGGCTTTTTTCATTTTTATATTGTTTCATTCTAAATTTAACAATCAAAGATTGCCTTGATGTGATTACTCATTCAATCAACACAGGCCATGAAAAACCTTCATTAAATTCTCCTTTGGTTCCAAGATGGGCCACATTAATTAAATGATGTTCAATTTCATTCTATGGGTGTTATTTATTTTCCATTTTCGCTGTTGTAGTCACTGGACATATTGTTTTTCTCATTCTCCTTACTTCCTTCTTGATCAATTTCTTATACACTCCCTCATATTTCTCTGGATTGTTCACATGTATCACTTCATTTCTTTTAAATAGATTGTTTTAATGATAACTTATGTTTCTTAAATCATAGTAGTTCAAGTATCCCTCCCTCTCCCCTTTCGTGAAAGCCATCATGTATAACAAAAAGGATTGTTTTTACAGAGGAAAATAAATCAACGCAACTGATCAATGCTTTGAAAAAGTTAGAAAATATGCCATGTGCAATGCCTGCGGACCTCATGCCTCCATAAATGGATGAGCTGTGGAAATCCTTTTATATCTCTTTCTACCAGCACTGCTTGATCTTTCTAATTTTCTTACATCTACTTTCAATTTTTTGGAGTGCTTTTCTTCTTTCCATTTACATTGTTCTAGTTTCTGTGTATATTGTTTTTCTTGGCTGTGCTTATTCCACTGCATCAGTTCTAATAGGTCTTCCCATGCTTCCTCTGAGTTCATCACACATCATTTCTAACAGAACAATAATATTTCATTATATTCATATGCCACAATTTTCTTAAACATTCCCTGGGTGATGAATATTTGCTTCTTAAAGAAATCGACAACAATTTAAATGACTGGAGGAATATCCAGTGCCCATGGATGCAGAATGGTCTTACATTATTCAAATTGTCTTTCCTTTGTGTTTGAAGGTCTTTCTCCTCATTGCTTACAGAACGTCTTATTTTTTAATTGAATTGCTAAATTTAACCACCAAAAGTCTGTGAATTGTTGTTGATGTGATCTGTTTTATTGTGTTTTGTCTTTCCCTCTTAGGTTATCTGTGAATTCTTTCAATTGATATTTTATTTTCTCTTTCTGAGAAGTTCAGGAGAGTTCTGTTTTGTCATTTGTGGCATTAAAATGAAAAGATTTTTCTCTTGTCATGTTCTTCTAGGAGATCTATGATCTTTATATTGTCTCTGTGCCTCCCATCTTTGAGATCAATAAATTTCGTTTGCACAGTGAGCATATTTTCATTAATATTTCTGCTTTTTAAAATTATTTTGTACTAGATCGTCCTTGACTTCTGCATATTAACATTGCCAATCTATTATTCTCACTTCTGTTTCTTTAACGAAACTAGCCCTTGAAGATTCCATTTTTCTATTCTTCCTAATATATATGTGCATACATATATGTGTGTATATGTGTATATATGCATACACTAACATATATACACATATATTTATGTATATGCATATACATGTATATGTGTATATATGCATACACTAACATATATACACATATATTTATGTATATGCATATACATGTGTATGTGTATATATGTGTGTGTGTGTGTATGTATGTATGAATGTATGTATAAAATTTCTGCACAGGCCATAAATTTTTCTTTTATAGTTGTCATATCCCTTTAGAACCACTTGGAAACCATGTGTTGTGATTCATGTTCTCCTCATGTTTTACAGGGTTCTCTATCTCTAGATACAATAGAAACACTATCAGATTGTTTTTTTCTTTGTTGTGCAGTATTTATTCACAGATGCCTGAACTTGCATAATAGATCTAGGGGCCCCTCTTTCTTTGTATTTGAGCCTTTTTTCTGAGATCTTTGGTAATTTTGTTTACAGATACACACACACACACACACACACACACACACACACACAATTTTACCCTGTTTAGCCTCTGACTGTTCACTTATGATGGAGATTTTCTCAGTGGCTGGATCTCTAAGTGTCTCACCTTCCATGTCTCAATCTCTTCCCATGTAATTAACAGTTCTCCTGCCTGGGTCTCTGCCTCAAATAACTTTTGAGTGGTCACACTTGACCCAATTGGATACAATGCTCTTTCCCTCAGGCTTAGAGGGCTATATCCCTGCACCTTACACACACACACACACACACACACACACACACACACACACACACCACATAGAGTTCTACCCTGGTGCCTGTCCCACTCTTCCCATTTCCTTAGTTCTTTGAACTTACAGCAACAATTCAGAAATTTGCTATGCTGATGCCATGCTCTATTGTGCATCCTGGAACTAGTAGTTCAGAGCTTTGAAGTGTTGATGCTATGGGTTTGCAGCTACTGCCTGTGCATGGTCCAGATAAATTTCTATAGCCTGGAGTGGGGTCTGCATGGCACTGGAACAAGGAGGGAGACATCCAGAAGTGAATTTTGTTGTAAATGTGTGTCAGGTCCTTGGGTTGCTAGTAGAGTTTTGTTTCCAGAAACATTGGGGTGGGAGAGAGGTGCTGAGTTTGCTCAAGGTCACTATCAGTTCATTTTTCTAACCTTCTTTAACATTCTGTATGTTGCAGACCATGGAAACAGTTGAATTCACTTTGTCTTTGGTGCATTATTTCTGTTTTTGGAGGGGTGTGAAAAGTTGTGTGATCAGAGAAAATGTAGCATCCTCCATCTGGTCACTGACTTATATGTATTGCTATCTTATAGAACAATATCAGTCTGCTATATCCAACTCCTACTATTTGGTCATTCTCCAATCAATGTATGTCTGTTTTATTTCTACGTCTTTGCTCCCACCAATTTGCTGCTATAAATGTTCCATGAGACTTTTCTATGAAAGACATTTGTTTAAAATATTCAGTTTATGTACTGAATTTTCCCGAATGCCTTATGCAAATCTCAGCAAAAAGGGCATGGAATAAAGACACTAATTTGGTATGTGAGACAATATGTAAAATACTGTAATCATAAAGATAATAGAAAATCAGCCCTTGCAAGAGAGTTCCCCAGTATAAGTTCCTTTCAAAGAAAGGTTCCATCGATTTTTTGCAATTATCTTTTTTATTATGTTTTTCATTTATATCATATCACATCCTACTGATAGTGAATTTACAATTGCAGAGAGAACTAGCTAATGTATTTAAATTTGAACAAGATGGATTTAACTTCTAAGACATTTGTCCAATGACTAAATAACTAATATTTTAAAATATACTGTTCATGTTAAAATTGAATACAATTCAATTCAACAAAACAAACATTTATTAAGTGCCTATTTTCAACCAGGCACTGTGTTTATTACTTGTGACACAGAGACAAAAAGTGGAGGTGTCTCTGGTCTCAAGAGGCCTATATTCTACTGGCAATTAGGACTAGTCACATCACTTGTACTCAATTCATTATATTTGACCTTGTCAGTGTTTAACACATTAAAACTACAGATTCATAGAATGACTATATTGAACATCATTTTATTTCTCTTTTTTAAAGTAAATATTGTAGCAAAATCTCTGTCTCAGTTCTGGGTTCCTGCTTGACTGTGTTCCAGTAGGTTCTCATGTGTTAATAACTTGTTCATTTATTACCCATGATCCTTGTTATACAGTTCATCTAACGTCTTTGCATATAAGAAACTTACTAATATAAAATGATAGAAATTGATAGATTTAACATCACATTCATTAACTAACTACAGTGTACAGAAAACCTTGGCAGGAAGGAAGGAGGGAAATTATTTTCTGAGGAACTGTGCTAAACATTGGGGAAATAAATAACAAGCAAAAAGAAAGTAGGACCAAAAGGGGAATGGTAGGCATTGAGAACAAATAAAACTGATATGAGGTAGTCTGTAATTTACAATCTAGAAACTGTTTTTGTTCACTTGTTTCAGTCATGTCTAACTCTTTGTGACCCTATTTGAGGTTTTCTTGGTAAAGCTACTTGAGTGGCTTGCCATTTCCTTCTCCAGCTCCTTTTACAGATGAGCAAACTGAGGCAAACAAGATTAAATGACTTGCCCAGGATCACAATGGTAATAAGAGGCTAGATTTGAACTCCAGGAAATGAGTCTTCCTGACTCCAGGTCCAACCCTCTATCTACTGCCCCACCTAGCTGCCATGATGGACTGATTTTTTTTTCCTACCCAACATCACTTGGTTGTACCAATAAACCAGTATATCCATCAACAAGCATATATTAAGCACTTAATATGTTCAAACAATTGTACAACCTTGTAGAATGTTTATGGGATGTCATGGACATGAGTCCACAGGATGGGCAGACATGAGTTGTGATGTGAATTACTGGAGGAAATACCCACAACAACAATATCAGAGATTTAGGGAAATTTAAAGTAACACAATACCCAACAACTCTGATATAGAAATAAGTAATTAGAAAATCTAAACAAATTTGCAGTGTTTCAAGTTCCCTGGAATCCAGCATCAGAAAAGAGTGGCATTAGATGAATTTCCCACAAAGAAACCCTAAAGCCTCATTCTCACAATTAATCTGTTTGTCCAAAAGCCTATTTAATTCTGTCTTTTGTTCAGGTTTTTGGAAAGTAAAAAAATATATAGTATCACTTTTAATTTTTCTCCTCAGAAGAAATCTTGATATATAAATAGTGGTATGTCCTAACATTTGGACAACCAACAATTTACACATTAATAATTTTACTGCCTTACATTTATTTTACTTATGTTCTTTAGATGTATTCCAAAATTCTTAAATATATACTCACCTCCCCAATTAGAATGAACTCTTCTTGAGAGTAGGGATTAATTCAGTATATATAGAGAAGTGCCTAAAACTTTCTCAAGGTTAAATGATTTGCCCAAGGTCACATAGCCAATATATGTCATAAAGGGGATTTGAATTAAGATCTTCCTGGCTTTGAGAGCAGCTCTCTTTCCACTGTACCATGTTGCCTCTTCAACAGTAGTGGGTCTTAATAAATATTTGTTTATTGATGAATTAAGTTGTTGAAATAAATAGAAAAAAAGACAACTTTAATTTTAATATCAAAGAAAATATTTTTTAACAATTAAAGTTTTCCAAATGGGCCAAATAAGTAGCATTTTTCCTCTGTATAGGTTTTCATTTTTTTTTCTTCTTATGACACTAGGTGTCATTATGATAGTGCAGTGGACACTCACAGGACCATCTACTAATGATTGGTGCAATTCAGTTCAAACAAATTCAATTCAACAAACATTTATTAAGTGACTATTTTGTACCAGGCATTGTGCTAAGAACACAAATAAGAAAAAGAAAGACAACACAGAAAAGGAAGCTGGAAACAGGCAAGGGTAGAAGGACTAGGAAGTGCCCTATTCCTTCAGTTTAAAATAGGCAGAGGTGCAGATTCAGGGTGCAGTGAGTTGGAAGTCCAATTTTCCACTTTCTATAAAGGAAAACTTCAGGAGGAATTTAGTGTGCCACTCTCCAACTCTCTAACTAGACTTTCTAACTAGAGGGGAGAGGAGGCTGAGGGAGTGGTATCCAAGATTGCATGAGACTTTGAGAAAGGGTTAGCACCTCTGGGGTAAAGGCTTGCTGAAACCTTTTCAGGCCTGCTCGTTCACCTTTGGTGTCTAACTGTTACCCAAATATCACTTGTGGCTCTAATAAGGGATTGCATATACAGTGATCACACCCCATAAAACCATCACAGCAGAAGCAAAAACCTCAAATCCATTGGTCAGTTAGGAGAATATCTCCCTGAATCACGTGAAGACGTCTTCCAACAGAATGGGTAGATGAGAACAATTTCTTCCAGTGATCACGAAGGCAGTTGAAGCCTGCACTGTGCAGCATTTACATCTTGGTAAGACTTTGAAAACAGCAAGGTCATCCACTGCATGATAGTCGTCTTCACTTTTGTTTTGCCACTGGACTAGGATAACTCTGGGAGAAAGAGTGAGGCTAATGACTTTGTGAAAATCTGCCCCACTTAAATCCAACCCACAAAAGGCATCACTGCATGATGCCATTGGTCCTCTTTGAAAAAGCAGAGAAACAACATTCAAGGCTTGAGTTAGCATAGGAAGGAGAATAGAAGTGATCACTTTATCCTGGAATGGCCATCTTCTTCACCAGGAAGAACTACAGATAGAGAGCAAAGAAGAGAAACTCACATCTGCTCCATTTTCTGATCAAAGTTAATTCTCCCCTCCTTAGTTAATCTAGTCACCAACCTGTACCACATTAATATTGAAGTCTTTGCACACACCAAATTACCTTTAGCCCACTACTACTCAAAACTCAGGAACTCAGGCACTTCATTGGCCTCAGCCTCTGTAGCAAAAGATGTGGGCTACAAAGCCCTGCTCATTATAGGTCTCTAAGCAGAGACTAGATGAACACTTTCTGGATTCATTCTAGTGAGGATTTCTTTTTTTATTGCAGCCTGAACTAAATGGGACCTGATGTCCTGTAAACCTTGAAAATTCTGTGATTCTATACAAATACCATCTGTTATTATTTTGAATGCACTTGAATGAAGAAAAGCCTGAGAATGGAAGAGATTGTAATTATTATCAAATGACTGTTTATGAAAAGTGGTTTTTCACATGTACTCTTGCCTGAAGTGGAACACCTTAATCTCTCCACATCTACACAAATGTTTTATCCCTTCCTATTCTTTCATAGGGAAGAGCAAGCACTAATTGTCCCTAATTGGATTTTGATGGGTTCTTACCTAATTAGCTCTTATAGAGTTTTTACAAACTTAATGAATCTCCATCCTCTTCATACAAACATCTCTTTCACATTTTTAGAGATCAGCACAAAAGATGCCTAATGACAAAAAAAAAATCCAAAGAAAGAAAAGGGAAAAAAAAAGAAAAGAAAGATTTGCATTTTCATTATGCTGTCTGACCTAACAAGCGATGAACATTTTTGATCTCATCTCTCTATGTTTGAAAGCTTCAGCATTTTGGTCCTGACATATTGCTAATGCGAAGAGATGTGTCTTTATTTCACTGACTACTAATTAATCTTTCTAATTACAGCATCTCCCAACAAGAAGCAAGATCAGATGTAGGGTAATAGCAGCTAAGGAGGAAGATGCTTCTGCTTCTCCTGCTGCATGGTTGATTCACTATCAAATAGGGAAGTCTTCAACCAAATAGCTCATTCTGGGACAACCAACTTGATGTTATAATTACTGTTAATGGGATCAAAAATAGCCATGTGCTGTCTCAAATTTTAGAGGAAATATTCATGTTTTGTGTTTGCTGTAATCATAATTTCTCAAGCCATCCACCTCTGTAAGTTTCTAGTTGCAGCTACTACAGCGTAATTGTTTAGTAACCACAGAGAATTTGTGAGTTTTTTGGTCAAAAGATTTCCTGCTAATGTGACCAAGAGCCCCAAAATGCACTGATTTCTACATGCTATTTCTAATTATAAAACTCATGTAACATTCTGTGGATACCTAACAATTTCTAATTAGAAATAAAGTAGCACTATAAGCAAAAATATAAGCAAGATGGAGGGCAATCTCTGCAAGGACTCACAGAAATCCAGAAGACAAGTTGATTGGATTTTTGTATGTTTTGCCTCTATGCCCTCTTTCTGGCAAGGGTGACACATTGAAATATCAGCAAGCTGACAGTGAGGCCCCAAACTCCATGCTGAGGATAGGAGCCCAGAAACGTCCATCTTATTTTGATTCCCATCTGGCATTGCCCACAAAATATGAGAGGTCTATCCAGGGCAGTGATCCTCACAACTAAGGTCTCAGACTGGATGGGGAGGAGGTGCTTACTAATAAGCAAGAAAATGGGTCTCAAAATACTGAGTTTTGAAACAGAGCCTGTAACCTTTCAGGCAGTGTTTCTCCTGTTTGTCATTCTTGCTCATTCCAATCATTTTTGATATTTGGGTTGAGTCATGCAGAGCTGACAGTGATTACAGAGATGGGTGGGAGGAGGGGGAGAAATTGTATACTCACCATATAGCTGGTGAAACAAGGATCCAGCTGGTTTGCCAGAACAAAACAGGAAGGAGGGCAGCAAAGGAGAAAAGGCAGAAAATAAGTGAAGTCTTCAGAATGTCCAGGATCAACTCCCAAGAGAATTTCATGTCTTTTCTACATATTATGAATAAATGTGAGTATTCCAGAACTAAGATAGTGGGAGACAGGACTCAGAGTTTTTTGCAAAGTCTTTTTCAGAGTTAATACCCCAAGTTATCCAATATTTAACTTGTTACAAACCCCAGTGGTTAAAATGATTGATTGAATAAGAGCTTAGGGGAAAACAAAAAACAAACCTAACCAAAACAAAACATTAATAACTAATTGGATTACTGTTCACAAATCATGAATTATTATCACTGTTCAGTAATTTTTCAATATCGTCTAACTCTTCATGGCCCCATTTGGGGTTTTCTTGACAAAGCTACTAAACTGGTTTGCCATTTCCTTCTCCAGCTCATTTTATAGATAAGGAAAATTAGGCACACAAAGTTAAGCAACTTGCCCAGGGTCACACAGCAAGTAAGTGTCTCAAGTCAGAGTTGAACTCAGAGATATGAGTCTTTCTAACTCCAGGTTTGGCACTCTATCCACTGTGCCACCTAGCTACCCTTCTCTCATGAGATAGAAGGTAACTTATCTATAGAAATTAAGGGGAGGGAGAAGCAAGAAATTGGTAGAGCAGACAGAGTACTAGACTTGGACCTGGGAAAAGTTTGTTCTAATCCTGCCTCAGATATTTACATATGTGACTTTGGGATTATCACTTAACCTTTGTATACCTCAGTTCCTTCATCTGTTAAGTCGGGGAAATAATAGCATTTAATTCTCATAGTTGTTGTGAAGATCATGTGATCTTGTATCAAGAAGTAAAACAATTTGCCAATCTTAAAACATTATATAAAAGCACTAGTGTGTATTGTACAAGGTGGTGGAATAGAAGGAATAGAAGGATTGTGATGAAGACAATGGAAATTTGTGTATGATCCTAACTTCTGAACAAAATGCAAAAAAAAAATACCTTTGAGAAGCATATTGAAAAAAGACTTACCAAAGAGCCATTGGGTGCAATGAAAATTAGAGAATATTGTTCATAGTGTCTCAAACCTGGAGCATCCACCAGTTTTCATGCAGTCTTCTGCCCTCAAGATGGTGCATTGTACACTCTGTGCAGATGGCATTCCATGGAAGTCATACCCATGTATCCTATTTCTAAATCATTTCACCTGAGACAGAACCACATTCATCTATTCTTATACATTTGGGCTATGGGCAAAGGTAGCACCTCCCTGTTAAAAGTTGTGTAACTTAGCTGGAACCTTACCTTTAGAATCTAATTCATTACTAGATATTGGAGGAAATGTTGACCTCTTTGAAAAGTTGATGGAGAAAAGATCAAGCGAAAAAATGAACCTTCTGAAATGCCCTCAAATCACACTATTTAGGAGCCTGCCTATTTTATTCTATCTTGCTCTTAAACTTATGCACTCTCCAAGGATGTCTTCTCCAGACATTTACTCGTCAAAGCCTGCCTTAAGAGTAAAATAATTAATATCTCCTAGAGGGAGATGGTCTAATGTCAAATATGTACATATAAATATATATGTATATACATGTATATACATATATGACCATGTATGCACACTGTATACTTGACACAGCCAAGATGGTGGCTGGAAAACAGGGACTCACTTAATCTCTCCTCCAAATCCATCCAAACCCCTATAACAAATGGCACTGAACAAATTCTAGAGCTACAGAACCCACTAAATAACAGGAGGAAACAAGTCTGCAGGGCACTACACCCTGGATGGTCACTGGGAAGGGTCTATGGCATCATGCTGGGAGCAGAGCACAGCCAAGAGTAGGCTGCCAAAACAGACCATGCCAGAAGTCAGGCAGAGCAGGCCTTAGGGCCCTGAATCACTGGGTTGTAGTAGTTACTAGACTTCTCAATCTACAAATGCCAAAGACCACTGAGCAGGTCAGTGGGAAAACTGCTAGATCTGGGTGAGAGAAGTGTGCATCCCAGCCCCATGGTCAATGGAAGTGCCATAGCCACAGCAGCAGGAAGTTCCTGCAATTGCTTCCAGAGCTCCAGCTGCAGCTGTTTCTGGCCCCAGGTTCACAGGGTGGGAGGAAGCAAGTGGCAGGTCAGAAAGGAAGTGAAAGGATTGCTTTGATGGCATAGAGGAAGGGTTCTCTTGCTTTGTTTCAACAATCCAACTAGCAGCTGCTGTGGGGGTGAAAAACCAACACAAGTCCAACAAGAAGAATGCTGCGACCCCAAGATCTTTTGATTTTACTTTAATCCAACATACAAATAGCATTCATTCAGGTCAAGGGGAAAAGCCAGCCCCCTGAGCTTCAGAGAAAATACAAACAGCAAATAAACACTAATCACTGACAGATTTCTGTCTGACAAAATCACAATATACAGTTACCAGACAAGCATCAGCATCTGAGTTTTCCCCAAAGCCAGAGAGCTCATAACAACAGCTGGCCCAGAGTCATGTACCACTCCTGCTATGGCTCAGGGCTCCAAGGGAAAAAGCCAACCTCTTGGTTTATATATCTTGTTTAGGGTCAAAGGTGAGTCACACGTGTGACTCATTCACATGACCTAAATTCATCACAAAAATGTGACTTAAACCCATGTGATCTAAAAGCCTCTGATGTCACAAACATGTCACTTAAACCCACATAAACTAGGCTTTCCCTTGAGGCAAGGAGTTCATCAAGGACTTCTAATTTAATCATGGAAAACAAAGGCCAAACTTTTCAAGGGCACTTGGTTGAATAAGTGCTAAGAGCCCATCTTGATTGCCAATACACCTACTTGGATCTGGGTTGTGGTCCTAGTTGGGGGTTCATTCTAGTTGGTGGTTCTTGAGGGAGGAGAAGCGTTGGTGTGGTAGAGCCTGTGGTGACTATGGAGTAGAAGTAGCTCTGAAAACATCACCACAAGGCCCCTAAAGCTTGGGGCAAAACACTCTCCACTCTAAAGGCATACCCTGACAAAAAGCTCAAGGGTCAAGTAGTTGTCTGGGAAAATGAGCAGGCAGCATAAAAGGACTCAGACCCAGACTATAGAATTTTTTTTGTTGACAAAGAAGATCAAAACATACAGCCAGAAGAAGTCAACAAAGTCAAAGAGCCTACATCAAAAGCCTACAAGAAAATAATATGAATTAGTCTCAAGCCATGGAAGAGCTCCAGCAGGATCTGGAAAATCAAGTAACATAAGTAGGGGAAAAAAGGGGAAGAGAAATGAGAGCGATGCAAGAAAATCATGAAAAACAAGTCAACTACTTGCTACAGGAGACCTCGAAAATACTGAAGGAAATAACACCTTAAAATAGACTAAACCAAGTGGCAAAAGAGCTCCAAAAAGCCAACGAGGAGAAGAACGCCTTACACAGCAGAATTAGCGAAATGGAAATCGAGGTCCAAAAGACTACTGAAGAAATTACTACCTTAAAAATTAGAATGGAGCAAGTAGAAGCTAGTGACTTTATGAGAAATCAAGATATTATAAAACAGAACCAAAGAATGAAAAAAATGGAAGACAATGTGAAATATCTCATTGGGAGAACCACTGACCTAGAGAATAGATCCAGGAGAGGTATTTTAAAAATTATAAGACTACATGAAAGTCATGATCAAAAAAAGAGCATAAACATCATCTTTCAAGAAATTATCAAGGAAAACTGCCCTTATATTCTAGAACCAGAGGGTAAAATAGAAATTTAAAGAATCTACTAATCACCACTTTAAAAAGATCCCCAAAAGAAAATGCATAGGAATATTGTAGCTAAATTCCAGACTTCCCGGGTCAAAGAGAAAACATTGCAAGTAGGCAGGAAGAAGCAATTCAAGTATTGAAGAAACACAATCAGGATAACACAAGATCTAGCAGCTTCTACATTAAGGGACCGAAGAGCTTGGAATATGATATTCTGAGAGTCAAAGGAGCTAGGATTAAAACCAAGAATCAACTACCCAGCAAAACTGAGTATAATACCCCAAGGCAAAATATGGATTTTCAACAAAATAGAGTACTTTCAAGCTTTCTCAATGAAAAGACCAGAGCTGGGTAGGAAATTTGACTTTCAAATACAAGAATCAAGAGAAGCATGAAAAGGTAAAGAAGAAAGAGAAATCATAAGGGACTTACTAAAGTTGAACCATTTTGTTTACATTCCTACATGGAAAGATGATATTTTTAACTCATGAGATCTTTCTCAGTATTGGGGTAGTTGAAGGAAATATACATACATTTATATCTATATCTATATCTATCTATATCTATATCTACATCTATATCTATATATGTATCTATATCTATCTCTCTCTCTATCTATCTACATATAGATAGATAGAGAGAGAGATAGATATATCTGTCTATCTCTCTATCTATATAGACAGGGCAGAGGGTGAGTTGAATATGAATGGTTGATATCTAAAAAAATAAAATAAATTTAAGGGATGAGGAAGGAATATATTGGGAGAAGGAGAAAGGGAGAGATAGAATGGGGTAAATTATTTCACATAAAAGTGGCAAGAGAAAGTAGTTCTGTTGGAAGGGAAGAGGGGGCAAGTGAAAAGAAATGAGTGAATCTTGCTCTCATCAGATTTGACTTAAGGAGGGAATAACAGACACCAAATCGGGTATCGTACTCTACAGGAAAGTAGGGGGGAAGGGAATAAGAGACGGGGGATGATAGAAGGCAGGGAAGATTGGGGGAGGGAGTAATCAAAAGCAAACAGTTTCGAAAAGGGACAGAGTCAAAGGAGAAAATTGAATAAAGAGGGACAGGATAGGATAGAGGAAAATATAGTTAGCCTTTCCCTACATGACTGTTACTGTTTTGCATAATGATACATATGTGGCCTATGTTGAATTGCTTTCCTTCTCAAGGAGGGTTGGTGGGGAGAGAAGAAGGGGGAGAATTTGGAACTAAAGTTCTAAAAACAAATGCTCAGAAAAAGTCAACTTTACATGCAACTGGGAAATAAGATATACAGACAGTGGGGTATAGAAATCTATCTTGCCCTACGTGAAAGTAAGGGGAAAGGGGATTAGGTGTGGGGGACTGGGGTGACAGTAGGTAAGGCAGACTGGGGAAAGGGGCAATTAGAATACATGTCATCTTGGAGTGGGGGGAGGGTAGAAATGGGGAGAAAATTTGTAACTCAAAATCTTGTGAAAATCAATGTTGAATATTTAAAATATTAAATAAAAAATGAAAAAAGATAGTGTCTTATTTGTATACATCTCATTCTCCCACTAATTGTAAGTTCTTTGAGGACACGAGCCCTGTATCTTTATAACTTACTCGATCCCTAGAACCTTCTCAATCACATAGTGGACTCTCACTTTTTTTTTTTATTAAATCTTGACCAGGAAGAAATAGGGTAGAATGGAAAGTGCATTCAATTTGCTGTAATATGACCTTTGTTTGAAGCTTGATTCTGGTACTTGGTCTCAAATGAGCAGTGAACCAAGGAGCATTTATTAATGATGTTCTGTGTGCCAGAAACCACCCATGTGACCTCTGAATCATCACTTGGACTCACTTTCTTCATCTCTAAAAGGAGTTTGTAGGATCTCATGTCCTCATTGGTGCCTTCCAGACTCCAACTCTAGGATAAAAAGTCTATGAAACCAGGAATTGGGCCACAGTGAAATTGGTGGGGGAAGGAGGGAGATAAATCCTTTTGTGGTCAGGGAGGAGTATATGTGATGTGTTGAGCATCTGAAGGCTTGAATAAAATATGCATAATATTTAAAACAAGAATAGTTCACTATCATTCCAAAAGTAAGACCACCAGCTTAAATTCCAAGCCCTCTAAATCTTACTTGACCTTTTTGAAACTTTATGTGACCAACATGTGGCTTTAAGGTCAACTGCTCTGGAATTAGTAGAACAGAACTTTTAAACTCTGGGTCTCAAGCCCATAGTGACCCGCAGTTTGAGTAGTGCTGAAGTGGTCTTGAGTAGAAAAAAGTTTAAGAAACCCTGGATTACATTACCCATGGACATGTCACCAAAGCCTCTCAAGGTAGGTAAAATCCATCAGAATTGTCTTCAGCTAGCTTAGTCTTTGAAAAGGTAGAGCCAATCTCGCTCACTGTTTTGGTGCACCAGTGAAAGGCATTAGTGGAGGAATAATAGTAAAAGTAATATCCAAATTTATATAGTATTATAAGACTCACCATATCTTTTATGCAGTCCACTTTAAGCCATCCATTTGATAGAAATGCAAAAGCCCCGTCTGGTACACTAAATCTAGAAATATCAGCTCTCTCTTCTGTAAACTCCAACTAGTCCCTTTCAGAAAAGTAAGGAAATTAGAATTGGGCAGACAGCCTTTGTATTTATAATGGGTTTCTGTATCACCACTTAGGGAGTTATTTTGCAAAGCACTTGTATTTAATGTTTTTAGGTTCAGTTGAAATCCCCCAGGGTTTTTCATTTAGCCAAGCAATCACTATTCACAGAGCTATCCGGTAGCACATCAATACAATATTGATATCCTTCACTAAAAAAGAATTACAATTTTAAGGAAATTTTTAATGAATTTTCCTGAAGGGTTGGGGGGGGGAAGAGGTGTAAGCAAGATTTTCCTATTTGAAAATCAAATCCAATGCAGGATGTCATGGCAGGGCTTTGGAATATGTCCATTAAGTAGGCTGGCTGCAAATTTGTTTCACTGGTTAATTAAATCCAAGAGTTTGCAAGACAGGTTGTCATATTATTTGGGATTCCATTTTTAAAACATGCAAGTCTGAAGGAATGTTAACGAGCTCTGAAGGGGTAGATGGGAGCATTGGCAAACTCCATCTGATCTGTTGCTAATCCTAGCAGGCGTTTTGTGCTAATTTTACTTCTCCTCTCCTGAAATGAAGTCAGTTTGGGTAAAAACTAGCTGAAGGAAGATACAGCTTTTCCCTTTCAACTGAAACTAAGCCTGATGGGAAAGGCTACTATAAAATTCCTTATTGAATGACCTGACATAAAAATGGTAAACTCAGTCCTTTGGTAGGGAAAAGAGATAAAGTCAATCTGATGTAATGCAGCGTCTTTCCCAGATATTAGAATAATATTCATTTTTAAAGAAACATCATATACATGTTTATCCTCATTTTCCATGATTTACCAAAAGCAATCTCATAATAGCTCCTAAGAATTAACAATGTTAATGGACATAGGTACTGTGGAAATAGCAATGGCCTGAGAGATGAAGACTTGAGGTTTATTCTTATCTCTGCCAATTATTCTCTGTGATACTTTAAAGAAACTGCTTCCTTTGCTAGTACATTCCAGCTCATTCTCCCAGTGCTACAGTGACTATATTCTCTGAGTTCCAGGGGGATCCTTGAGGGGCCTGTGGACTTCTTTTCTCTAATGCTATTACTCAATCCCTGATCAGCTCTTTTCTCATTCAATCTTAGGTACCAGCTACTAGTGTCCCAAGTTCCTTTAATCACTTAACAATAATTAACTTTTAAAAATAGATATTTACTTTGAAAATTTAGCAAGAACAAAAGTATAAACACTTCCTCCAAACACTCTCAAAGGTCACTCTCAAATACTTATTTGGTCTCTATGGACATTTGTGTTGAATTTTGGTCAGTACCTACATAGTAGTTCCTACATGAATCCCACCAAGTTCACATCTAGATGAGGCAAGACTGCCAGATGATTCCTAATATAAGCTACAATTGGGTTGAATTATGAAGATCACTTCTTACTCCTCTGGCCTTTAATGCAAAGCTGGCCACAAAATCTGAAGGCTAGGTACCTCAATACTCACAACATTTGAGCCCCTCCTTTAAACGAATTGAAAAGGCCAAGGACAGAGGGTCATTCCTCTTCCCCTCATGAGCCAAATATTCCTTATGTTAGCTTCAGTAGAGAAGTCCCAGGGCTTCTCACTTAAAATCATCCTCTCTAAGTGGACATCAGCTAAGGAATACAGCCACAAGTAGAATAACCAATGGAGTGGCCGCCAAAGAAAATGTCTCCTAAGGTATCCTCAGTTCAAGCTGTACAGACAAGTCAAAAAGTTCCTTTCAACCACAAAGTGAGTAAAGCGGAACCAGTTACAGAATTTCTACATTATTCTACACAATCTTTCCAAGACAGTTCCGTCATACTGCATCCTAACTCTCCCAGAAGTGGGCTCTCTAGCACCTCCCTTATAGGAAATTGTCATCAGCCAAGCACATGGATGCACTTTGTCCTCACCTATAAAATGAGACATTGAATTAGATGGCATATATATATATACATATATATATATATATATATATATTTCCCATCTCACTCTAGAGACCTAGAGGTATGACCTCTTAGAGCCAAAGGGCTAATTAGCTAATTCTTCAGCCTGTTAAAGTAGGCTTCAAAAGGTTTTTGGTACCCAATAAAGTTAAAAATAGAGAAAATGGACGAAGACAGACAAAGACAGAAAGCAACACAGAAAAAGACAGAAATGGTGACAGAAAGAGAGAAAAAAATGGAGAGGGACAGAAACATATGGAGACAGAGAGGTAGAGAAAGAGAGAAAAATAGAGATAGATAAATGGAGGGAAGCAGAGACAGAAAGATAAATAGAAACAGAGAATATGTGATTTCCCTGGAATAGAAAGACTCTCAATGAAGAAAACCTATTTTTATGTAGATTGGCATCTATTTTGGAATTTAGGAGTTTTGGAGAATTGCCTAGGGGAAGTGAGAGTTTAATTGATTCACCCAAGGTGATAATGCCAGTAAGTGTCAGAGGCAAGGCTGGAACCTAGCAAACTCCAAGGATTCCTCTCTAAACCACATTGACTATCTTTGTAAATAGTCTATAGAAAATGTTCCCTGTATAATTCTCTCTAGGCCACTTCTTTGGAAAGACTAGAAAAATAGAGATGTGACAAAAGACTATGTAAATAACATGTCAGGGTGTTGGAACAGATGACTAACAAAGGATACTCCTCCATTGCTAGCTTTAGCAGTGTGTGCTGTTCCTTCCTGTCTTCAAAGTGATGATTTTATTCCAGTACTTAATCTTCTCCCTGTCTGAGAAAGCTGCACTAGGTATCTGTGAGAGCTGTAGAAATGTCTTATCTTTGCTATATCAAAATATATATGGCAGGATGCTATTCTGCTAAATGTCATCTCTGAAGCACAGGCACCTGGCTCACCCTGGGGACATTCTGTCAATTTAGGATTCCACAAAACTTGGGGCCTGTTTGGGGAAACAAATGGTACACCCAAAAAATACGTAGTATAAATGGCACCCATTCTATGCAAACAATGGTTAGCATGTGTGCCTAATTGTTTCTTAAGCAGATAATAAGCTACAACTGTATAATGAAGGCAGATGGCCAAAGAATTCCAAGATTTCCAGCAGGGAGAAATCTCTCATTTGAAATTTCATCTTCATTCCAGAGGTGCTAATGGACATGCAGTATTGCTTCTAATTGGAAATGAAGAAAGTGCTGAATGAGCTGAGAAAAAGCAAAACAAAGAGAAGACAATGAAACAACCCCAAAAGTAGATCTTGCCATTTGGATAGCTTCTTCCTAGCGGGAGATGAATAATTTAGATGGGCCATTGGCTTAATGAGGTAATATTTTCAGGGTCTAGATCTTTATCTCATTGTTTTCATTCCCATTGTTACCCAACAATATTAGGAATTAACCAATTTCAGCCTGGCCTATTGAAATCAGTTTTTACCTACTAATTATCCTGCCTCCTGTCTCCATTCGCTCCAATTTATCCAATCATTTTCTTGGAGATATCAAGTGCTTAGTAAAGGGTGTTTTAAAATTACAAGGTGACAGGTTTTCAGAGCTAGAAGGAAGCTCAGAAACTGCTAAGTCCAACTCTAAAATCCCCTGGACAAAATGAGCAAGTGGTACTGCAGCCTTTGCTTGAAGTCTTCACTACATCTCAAGGCAACATATCTAAGTGTTAACAAGAGTACATTTTACCTCATTGCAACTTCTATGAAAGTATTTCTTAAATGTTTTGTTAAAATCTTAACTGTTTTTTAAAGAAACTGTGATGGTTCTTTGTTCCCAATGATTATTTTTCTAGGTTTTCAGGAATTATTTCTTGAATAATATGTCCTAAAACAGTCAGTGTATGCTACATTGTCCTTTTAAAGTACTTTTAAGAGTATTTAGTCATGAAAAAGGTAGGAGAAAGGTGTTTTATGTCAAGAAATACATTCATATTTATCAAAGAATTGATATATTGCTATTGTTATGGATGAAAATTGTGGTACCTAATATGAACAGGAAAAAACATTATTTTAATATACCGAGAAATATGTAAGGAGGAAAACAACTTTCAGAACAGGATTTGAACAGCCCTTCAGGAAAAAAAAAATGATCCACAGTATATAAGTAAGGATTCAGAGCATTTTTTTTTCAGTTAGGTGTGGTGATATCTTGCTTTTATGGGAACATTTTAATGTTATAGAGAGACAGGAAAAGATCCATTTATTAAAAGCTAGAGCAATTTGAGAGTGAACAAATACAGTTTTCAGGGCACAAAAGGCACATTATCATGTTAAAATTTCGTAGAACAACAAAGTATAATGTTATTTAGCCAAATTTGCATATAAATTGTTCACGACTAAAGAAGGAAAAAAAAAGTAAGATCATGAGAAGTCATATAAACATTTGCAGACTAAAGAATGAATTAAAATCACTCCATTTGATAGGGAAATTTGGTGAGTTGTTACTTTTTAGGCAAAAGTTTAGTCATATAAAATCAAGATTCTCTTATTTAAGTCACTAAGCAGAAGGGCAAGGCAGGAGACATTGAGAAGACATCTTCAGGGGAAGAGGAGCCTGAGAGGACTTGATAGTACAACAAGGTGACTTCACTGCTCAAGTGGAGATGTAGCAGTCAGTTGAGAGAAGGCTTCAGCTGAGTAGTTCCCAATTGGTTGGAAAAGGCATTGACTTCATTGGCCGGCTAGTATGTTATCAGGTTGGAGAAGCAAGCCAAACCTACAAAGAAGTAGAGATGTGTGAGATCTCCCACTAAGTAACTCAATTCAGCAGGTATTTAATTAAGCACCTACTAAGCACAAGGACACAAAGAATGGCAAAAATAAAACTTGCCCTCAAGAAGTTTACAATCTAATGGGAAAGACAGCATATAAATAGCTATGTACACACAAGATCTATACACCCAAATTGGACATAATCCCAAAGAGAAGGTGCTAGTTTTAAAGCAGAGCAGAAAAGACATCTTACACAAAGAAAGATTGTAGCTGAGATTTGAAGGAAGCCAACGAATCTAGGAGACAGACACAAGGTTGGAGAGATTCCTAGGAGTTAAAGAGATTTGTTAAAATAGAGAAAAAAAATTGAGAGCTGGGCTATCTTGTTCAAAGGGTAGCAAGGAGGTTTGTATCACTGGATCAGAGTATGCAGAAGGGATGAAGGTGTAAGAAGATGACTGTAAGAAGACTATGTAGGAAGAGATCAAGTTATAGATGGATTTATCTTGAACATAATAGAGAGGCACTGTTGTTTCTTGGTGGGATGGTGTTTCAAGGTGGGATGATAAGACCTACATTTTAGGAAGATCTTGACACCTGAATGGAGGATGGATTGCAGTGGGGAGAGGTAAGTCAGGGAGATCAACCAGAAACTCATTGCAATAAACTAGAGATATTACAATAAACATTTTACACTGCAATGGAATTTAATTCATCATACTAGGAATCAAAGTAAAGCTCACTGACTTAGAGGGAATAGATTCTAGAACTTGGCTTTAAAATGTTGTCTACTCCTGGAGTTTGGATTTACCCAAACAGCTTCTAATTGTGTAGTTACCCTAGAAGGTTTTATAAATGGGATTTGCCTCAGCAAAGCTAGTGTCGTGATCTTGTAGCCCAACTCATCTGGGGTCTCAATGTTTGACTGACCATTTTCTGGGTAAACTTGATAGGTCTAAAGCAAGGCTGTCCAACTTCAGGTTTTTATTGAAACAGACAATATATTTTGATTTGCCATTTTAGAGAGAGCTCTGCAGTAGCTCAGCTTCCTTTACTAAAGTATTTATGTAAATTTCTATGCTTGTAGGAAGGCAGCATAAATCACATTGTGTCTGCATTTTGGACAGCCCTGGTGTAAAACATTCTCTTAGGCAAGAAAAAAAAAACACAGTAGCAAAATAAGTATTCATTCACTTGGTCTCCTGTCTGAAAATTGTTACTCATCCTAAGTGCCCCTACCTCTCACAGTATGTCTATCCTTTCTTTGATCCTCCTCGTTGGCTCAACAGAGAAAAAGAAAAACAAAAGTCCCAAAGCCATTATCACAAAGAAATCTCTTGTGGAGAAGCATTGAGGCATTCTCACTAACAGGTATATACAAGGCAGGTAAGTATGCCTAGCTAAAGTAGTAGGGCACCCTGAGGGAGAAATTGGGGCAGCATATGTCACACAATCTAAATCACCACCACCATCACCTTCACCACCATTTTCCCTCAGACTGGAATGAATATAACCCATGACCCTGAACCTGTGAGCCTTGGGAACAATAAAATTTACAGCCTTATTCTGGGAAGTACCACCTTTGGAGATGCCTCTTGGCAATTATTCCTGTAAGTATGACAGCCACAGTGTCAGAAGACTCAGAAAAGGGAGCTTGTCACCAAAGGCCTTGCCACTAGTAAGTGGTTCAAAATCAGAAATGATTATTATTTCATCAGTGGAAATGACAGTAAAGAGATATTATCATTTGCTTTGCCACTGGATCCTAAGGATCATAGGACCTTCTATTACTTCCAAGAAAATTGAACTTTTTGAATGATTTCCCTAAAACAGCAGTAAGACCCCAAATTTGGATCCCATGCTGATCCTTTGAAGCTGTGTGATTCATTATTTATATTTGATATTTAAGCCTATTTATCAATGAATGAGATAAATGCATAGATAATGTGCTTAGATGAATTCAGCCAAAGTTGAGGGGACAGCTTGCATATTAATTTACAGTCAGGATACAAAATACAAAACCCCAATAGGCTAGACCAATATAACAAGATAAAGTGTAATCAGAAAAAAAAGTATGAAATCTAACACTATGAAAAATAGGTAGACATTATGATGAAACTGATTAATCTTACTTAAAGGGTAAAAATTATACTCCAAATTGAAAGCTGTCCCAAAGGAGAATGTATTCCCTCAGTGAGGTATGTGTTTCCCTTTAATGGGAATCTTTAAGTAAAAGATAAGCACTTAATATCTTGTTGGAAAAATATTACTGTTCAGATTTGTATTAAAGTAGAATATTTTGAAGTACCTTTCCACTCTGATATCAGCCAATAATGTTATATCTTGTGGAATAAATTGTTAATATGAGAACATTCTCGACTAATTCTTAAAATACATATAATTCTGAAATAGTATAAAATAAGAAATATTATGAAGTAAAATAATTGATTTGATTCAACTTAACATTCATTAAATTCATGTAGATATTGAATACTTTGTTCATTTTAGGGAGAGAGATATAGATTAAAAAGAAAAGAAAAGGGACAGGGTATTGTCCTGAAATAATTGACAACCTTATTAGGTGAGAACAGAAGCATGTGAAGATATAAGCAAAGTTTCCAAAATGCATGGAACCATTCAATGATCATTGGATCATATGACTGAGTTTTATAGGCTGTTATAAATGGGTGAAGTAGTACCTCCAACAATCAAGTTTACATCCCAGGCATGCATAGTTTTATCAAGTAATTCTGGCTCTGGAAGCACTAACATTTCTATTAAATATCTGTGAGGTGTGAAAAGAACAGAACTCAGTACTTGCAGGAGTTTCTACCTGAATGGGAAAAAAATCTACTGCTAGAAGGTGTCTTTCATTCTTTGCTTAAGACACATTAACCACATAGTCCAAGAAGGTAGTTCGCTTTTTGTTTTTTGGGGGTGAGGCAGATTTGGTTTTGTTGACTTTTTTTTTCTATAAATCTCAGTCTTTCAAATGAATTTTTACTACATATTGCACCTAGGCAGATTTCTCCTTAGGAGAAATTTCTCATTTGGAGGTTTGGAGTTTTTTTCAGTCTATCCTAATTTCTCCCTCATGTACTATCTCTGCTTCATACTGAAAATACCATCCAGCACAACAAACTACATTATCACTTGACCTCCTTGGACTCCAGTTCAGTAACCATAGATGGAAAAATCATTTCTGAGTTTATTTTTTTAACCATCATAATCTGATCCATATGAACCTGGCGTCTTTGTTAGAAATAGTTATGCTGTGAATAAATATTTCTGCATTAAAGAATACATGTACAGTGTACCATAGTGAAAAGATAACTGACTTTAGACTCTGTAAGGCCTGAGTTCAAGAACTGAACTCTGATATATAAATATTCTGTGTGAGTATGAGTATATCCCTTAAGCTTTTAGAACTCTGGACAACTCTCTCTGACAATTGTGGCATAGACAGTGCTGACCTTCATTATTGATAGAGTGGGCTCCTTATAAGAAGAGGCTCTTTTTGGTTTTGTTATTTGTTTGTTTACTTTTTTCTTACCTTTGTATCTGGAGAGCATGGTGCTAGCTCAGGCATATAGCAGATGCTTAATAAGTGTTTGTTGACTGTTTACAGAGTGTGCTGTAACAGTAAAATCACAGGTCTAGTTCCCATATCCCAAGAACATTCAAATGATCTTTTCATTTAATTAGCACAGCAAGTTCCTGGACTGGCAATCCTGTCCACTAAAATAGATCCTATCTCATCTATAGCTTCTTGGAAAACAAGTCCTAAAACTTCACTTCTGGCACAAAGAGCATAAGTGACTTGTTCAAGGCCACATTCGTATCAAACTCTTCCCAACTCCAAGCCTAGCATTGGTAGGATTAGAAATTGAAATCTAAAAGGGAATTCTGAGGTTGCTTATTTCAACCTTCTTTCTAACAAATGAGGAAATAGGCCCAGAGAGGTTACATTACTTGTCTAATCAAGGTAACATAGTGACAAAGGCAAGATATAAATTCATGTCCTCTGTTTCCAAAGCTGGCAGTCTTTTTGCTATATGACACATCCCCTTTACTCACTGTGCTCTGCTATTATTACATTTCTGTAATAAATGTAATAGAGAAACTCAAATGTTCAAATCATCATGTAAGGTAAAATATGCAAATCAAAGAAAAGAAGCATGGTGTAGTAGTAAGCCAGTCTTAAGGTCAAAAAGTCCTGAGTTAAAATCCTACCTCAGATAGAAGAACAAAGGAATGCATGCATAAATATATAAATTAAATTAAATAAAAAGTTAATAACTACTTACTATGTGACAAGATTTGTACTAAGCATTAGGATTAAAAATACAAAAGTCAAGGAAGTCCCCCACATGAAGATGTTTACATTCTGAAAGAGAGAGTAAGATAACACATGGTGATTTTTTGATGGTTTGGAAAGTTAAAGGAATAGTAGTTAGGTGGCCATGAACAAGGCACTTAACTTCCCACTATATTGGTCAACTCTCTAAGGTTATAAGCTATCTATATGTAACAAGGCATATCATCGGGAGGGCTTCCATTCCTGAAGTTTCATCTATATGTGAAGAAAGACGGAGAAGGAAAGAGAGGGGGGAGAGAGAGAGAGATGAAGAGAGGGAAAGAGAGAGAGAGACAGACAGAGACAGAGAGAGAGAGACAGAGAGAGACATAGAGGCAAACACACACACAGAAGGGGGGCAAGAAGAAGGAAGGAAAGAAAGGAAGGCAGGAAGGAAAGAAGAAAGGGAAGAAAGGAAGGAAAGCAAGCAAGCAAGCAAGAAAGAAAGAAAGAAAGAAAGAAAGAAAGAAAGAAAGAAAGAGAAAGGAAGGAAGGAAGAAAGATGGAAGTAAGGAAGGTGGTAAAAGAAAGGAAAATTGGGAAGGAGAAACTTGAGGAATTATTTTGGAAAAAGAAAATTGCAGTGGAAAGAAACTTGTTGATAAATTGGCAAAGATGTTAAAGCCAACATGCCATTTTGTCAGCAGTTAAATAAACCAGATGTTCTAGAGTTCAAAAAAAACCTCAGGAGTCATCCTCCTGATTGCAGGATCTCACTTTGAGTACCTTAGTATGCTCAGGGGCATATTTATAGGAGGTAACTAGAGCTTACCATTTCTGCTCATTATGGGACCCTATATCTAAAGACCCGTGGTAATAACACATGGGAGAGGATGCCAACACCAGCTGTGAAAAGCTGCAAAAGAACATACTCAAATTGTCGGATGGCTGACCCATTCCACAATCTAATGAATTACACAGTGCTCACTAATGATATATCTGTGAGTCCTGGGATGCTGCTTAGTAAAGTAAAGAAAGAATCATAGACTTGTGAAATCATAGACTGTAAAAGTACAGATATCGTTGACATTTACATGAGGCTCCACACATTTTTCAAAGGGTTTCCTCATTTTTACCTCATTTGCTTTTAATATAAATTTTGTGGTAGTAAAAAGCACTCTGAACTTGAAGCCAAAATCAGCCATAACTTTAATTATGGCTTTGATTCTTGTCATCTATATAACTAGGAGAAACTCACCCTTTCTGGGGTTCTGGTTTCTCATTTGTAATAAACAAACTAACAAATAAGTAAATGAATGAATGAATGAAAATGAATTTGGAAAAATAATTTTAAGGTGACTTCTATCTTGTAATCATATAATTGCTATTTTGAAAATGTATCCAGGAAACAAATCTTATTTTTTAATAGTTTTTCTCCTTTCCTAATGCATTTCTAGGGCAGGCCTGCACAAACTGCAGCCTACCCGAGGCTTATGGCCCTAGACTTCTTGAGGCAGCCAAAGCATTTCCTCTGCATACAAAGGATGTTTTCCTCTACATTTTTTGCAGGGCACCCGAAATCCTTTGGTGGGCTGCAGGTTGTGCTGGCCTGTACTTGAGAAATCCACAATAAATGACTATGATTAGCCTTCCTTTCATTTAAAGATCATTTGCACAGCTGGCCATGACTATTTGCATGATTTGGCCCAGATTCCCTACATAAAGATGAAAGACACAAAAAATGAATAGAGACAGTAGGAGCACCCCTTTCCAACCCCAATATAGTAGAAGCATCCCCTTTTAGCCCCAATATAGTAGGAGCACCCCTTCCAACCGCAATACTCACTAGCAATTGCTGCAAATGGTAGACTCAGTATTTGGAGGCAGATGTACGCAAAGGTGAGAGTATCCTTGTAAGCCAACTCAAAGTGAAAAAAAAATAGGGATTGGTTCATAAGTCTTAGAAGGAGAAGATTCTGCACTCAGCGATTTTGAGGATGACACATTCTAGAGAAGGTCAGAGATTCTGATCTGGAAGTATGAAAGAGTTGTAACATTGTAAACCTTCCTACATAAGGAAAAGTATAAAGATCAGTAGCTCAACTATAGGGACCCTGTATAGATCTGTTACATGGATGGCAAAAAGCAATTTCTGAAATTGGCCCAGATATGAGGACAATGATGTCAGTGAGAATATTTGTGTTATGGAGTGAAAGAAAGCTATGATAGAAAATTGAAACATTAACATGGAACCATGCCTGAGAGTAAGCTCCTTCCCTATCCAGGGAAGAACTGTGTGTTACAGATACTGTGAACACTGGGTAGAGATGAGTGATATATAGTTTTCGGGACATGAACATGAAAAGATTTTGTGTCCTTTACTCTGTAAATTAGACTTGAATTTGTTTTGAAGCCTTATGGGCACAAGTTCTTTTCCTACTAGAATAATATAGTTATCAGGTAAGAGACTATATATAGTAAAGCACAGAAGAAGAAGAGAGGAATCGTCTACTGGCTTCTGGGGATGGAGTGGGTGAGGGGGAGGTGACACATGTTTTGAAGATGCAACAGAGAATATCCCAAGAATTATCAATAGAGATGACAAATAAAAATTATTCTGAACTTCAACATACATATTGATTCTCCCTCAACATACCCAGCTTCCTTGGACTATTCTTCCATCCTCACAATCTCAGTCACATACAAAGATGGTTATAACCAGATCTTGCCATCACCTACAAATATATTACTTCTATGTTCAAGAACTTTGAGGGGCAGCTAGGTGGTGCAGTGAATAGAGCACTGGCCCTGGAGTCAGGAGGACCAGAGCTCAAATCAAGCCTCAGACACTTGACACTTACTAGCTGTGTGATCTTGGGCAAGTCACTTAACCCTGACTGCCTTGCCTTCTCCCCTCAAAAAAAAAAGGTATTTTGAAATGCTTATTTCTGAAGAAATCTACTGGCTTTTGATTTCTCCATCTGCCTTTTTTATATAACCCTATTTTTCATATTCACCATTGCATCCAATTTCTTGGCCCCTTGATTGTCTCCCATACCATCTCCCCTCCATGAGCTACTGTCTCCTCTTCTCCCCATATTTGGTGAACCGATTCAACTCTGCCCTGTCCTCTCTTGAATCCTCAGCACCCTTTTCATATCATTGATAACACCCAGCCAAGCCTCAGTCTTCGATCATTCCCACCATTTGGCTCCTTAGCTCCTACACACGTACTCCTGAAAGAAAACAGAAAAAATTAGCACAATCATTTTGACTGGGTCTAGTACAAATTTGTATTACATATCCTCACTGTTACTAGGTAATCCTACTGCATATCCCTTATCAATTCACTATGCCACTCCCCAGTGGCTTGGGCCATTTTATTCTTTCCTACTCCCCCCCCCCCACCCAGTCAGACAAAAACAAAACAAAACAAAAAAAGAAACTTGCCTCATATTTTGTAGGGAAAAAATGAGGGCATTTACTGTGAAGTTTCTCTTCTCCCCTTTTTCTCATTTTCTATCACTCAGGTCCCTTTTCCTACTTTCTCCTCTTTCACCCCTGTCTCACATGATGAAGTGACCTTACTCCTTACCAAGGATAATTCCTCTCTTGTTCAAGTGATCCCATTCTATATCATGTTTTCTAAAAGATTACCCCTTCTGTAAAGCTCCCTCCTTAACATATGTTCAATCTCTTCCTCTCTACTGGATTATTTCCTCTTGCCTACAAAAATGTCCATGTCTTCCCTAGCTTGCAAAAGCCTTTACTTGATTCTTCCATTTTCACTTACTATCATCCTATTTCTCTTCTGTCCTTTGTAGCTAAAGTCCTCAAAAAGACCATCTGCAACAAATGCACACACTTTTCCTCCTCTCACACTCTTCTTAGTCCCTTATACTAAAACCGCTCCCTCCAAAGTGATTTCGATTTCTTAGTTGTCAGATCTGGAGCAACTGGATGGCACAGCAGATAGAGTACTAGGCCTGGACTCAGAAAGACTCATCTTCCTGAGCTCAAATCTGGCCTCAGATACTTACTAGCCATGTGATCCTGATCAAGTCACTTAGCACTCTTTATCTCAGTTTCCTAACATGTAAAAATTAGCTGGAAAAGGAAATGGCAAACCATTCCAGTATCTTTGCCAAGAAAACCCCAAACAGAGTCAGGAAGAATCAAACACAACTAAAAATGACTGAATAATGAAAGTTACTAAATACAAAAGGGCCTTTGCTTAATTTTCATTCTCCTTAGTCTACAGCCATTGACACTATCGATCATTTTCTTCTTGATACTCACTTCTCTCAAGGTTTTTGGGGACACTACAATCTCCTTGTTTTTTTTTTTCCTATCTCTATGAGTACTCCTCTGTCTCCTTTGCTAGATCCACCTCCATCATGACTTCAAACCATAGATGTCCCTCAGGTTTCTGTCCTCGGTCCTCTTCTCTTCTCCCTCAATAGTTTTTTTTTTTTTACTTAGTGATCTCATCAGCTCCTGTGTATTTAATTACCATCTTTATACCACCGATACTCAAATTTACCCATCCTGCCCAAATATCTCTGTTGATCTCCAATCTGACATCTCCAACTCCCTTTCAGACATCTCAAACTGGATATCAAACAGATATGTCAAACTCATTATGTCTAAAATGAAACTCATGATCTTTCCCCCTAAATGTTTGCCCCCCTTCTCTCTTCCATTTTATTATAAAGGGCAATATCATCTTCCAAATCTCTCAATCTCACAATCCAGGAACCATCCTGAATTTCTCACTATCTCCCTCCTCTCTCATCTAAGTGGTTGCCAAGGCCAGTCAGGTTCACCTTGCAACATCTTGCAAAGACAACAGCTTCTCTGACACCACCACCACTACCACTTTATTGCAGATTCTCACCCCTGAATGCTTGGATTATTGCAAGGTCTTCTGAACTCAAGTCTCTCCCTGTTCAAATCTATTCTACATTCAGTCACTCAAGTGATGTTCCTAAAATGCAGGTCTAATCATCTCACAGCTCCCTTTACTCAGTAAACTCCAGTGGCTTCCTATTACCTCCAGCAAGAAATACAAAGTGCTCTGCTTAGAATTCAAAGACTTTCAGAACCTATCTCCCTCATACTTTTCCAGTCTTACACTTCACTCCCCAACACAGCCCTCCAATCTAGTGCCACTGGCCTCCTGGCTCTTCCGTGAACAAGACACTCTGTTTATCAGCTCCAGGTATTCTCTCAGGCTGTTCTTGATGCCTAAAACACTGTCCTTCCTCTGCTCCAACTACTGATCTCCCTAGCTTACTTTAAGTGCCAACTAAAATACCACCTTCTACAGGAAGCCTTCCCCAACCCCTCTTAATTCCAGTTTTTTTTCTCCATTAACTATTTCCTATTAATCCTTTATGTAGCTTGCTTTGTACATATTTGTTTGCAAGTTGTTTTCCCCATAATATTGCGAACTCCTTGGGAGGGGGCAGCATGGCAGGGACTGTCTTTTTCCTCTTTTGGTATCTCCAGCTCTTAGCACAGCACTTGGCACATAGTAGATACTTAATAAATGTTGATTGAGTGCAAATGACATTGCCAGAAGAAAACTAAAAATATTACCAATTTTAATAAAACATCACTAAGAAAACAAAGATTAAAGGGTTACAAGTTGTAGTTTCCACATACTTGCTCACTGAAGGCGAGATATGCTGAGGAGAAAAACAAGATAGTTTCACTTCCCAAACTTAGTGTTGTCTCAAAAAGCGATTGGGGTACTTGCACCCATGAATTAAAATGTAGGCATTGGAAAAGCATGGTCAAAGTTACAGTTCATTTAATCAAGACTAATGTTGATTGTTTTACAAATTTTATCAAAAGTGATTTGGACCTAGAAAGGATGGAATGTGTGGGGGTAAGGGAGAGAAGGCTATGTATATCTCCCATGTAATATACAAAAACAGCAGCTACAAAGAATAAGAATAAATAGCTTCAGAGACATCTAGAATTTTATAGGAGATAAAATTCAATAAACTAGTACTAAATCCCATGGCCTCAGATGTTTATATAGAAATGGCCAGAGTTTAGGCAACATGCAAAAGGAACCAGAATTTTAATTCAAGGATGCAAATATGACCTGTAATCAAATCCATGTGAGCTGATGAGATCACCAAGTGAAATAGTAATGAGAGACAAAAGAAGAGAAACCAGGACAGAAGGCTGAGGGACACCAACAGTTGGAGGCAATGATCTATGTGAGAATCCAACAAAAGATCAAATGTGATAATTTTGTAAAGTGCTTAGCACAATGCCTGGCACATATCAGGTACTGTTATTATTTGTTCTTTCTTTTTAAAGAGGACCAATAACATCATTGGGCTGTGACTTGAGATTAAATTGGATTAAAGTGAATCAGAGTTGCACAAAGTCAGCAGCCTCACTCCCTCTTCCAGAGTCATTGAAATTATGGAAAGATAAAAGTTAGCACGACTGGAGATGGCCTGGGATTCCATAGATGACCTTGGCATTTTTGATGTCTAACCAAGCTCTAAGCATTCCACAGCACCTGTTTCAGCCACCTTCATGTCCATTGAAACAAATTGTTTTTATCTGCCCATTCTGCCACTGGGGGAGTTCTTCACATATTTGTGGTAGAAACCCCTATAACTCACTGACAAGCTAAAAGCTCACTGGATGCCCTTAACCTGATTTAACCCATCTGAAAAGATGTTTTACTCAGATACGGCCTCTGTGCACGCCACAGACTCTTAGAGATATAGGTGAGAGTTGAGTGTCAGGTTGTTTCAACAATCTGTTAGCAGCTGCTGTAGGGGTATAAGACCCACCAACAACCAGCACACAGAAAGGTGCCAGCACAGGTTCTTTTGATGTGCTTTACTAAGGAAAGCAATGTTAAGGGGTTAACAATCTTACTTTAACCCAGCATACAAATATCATTCACTTAGTTCAGGGGAAAAAGCCAGAACCTTGAGCTTCAAAGCAAATATAAACAAATTATGAACCTCAACAGACAGAGCTTGTCTAATTCAAATCCCAATGCATAGTTACCAGAGTTTAACAAAGCCTGAACATTCGGGTTTACAGGCTGGAGGGCTCCTAACTACACCTGCCCAGAGTCTCCACATCAGCGCTCGCCAAGAGTGAGAGCCCTAAGCAAATAACTCTGTTCTCTCTTTTTATACAGTTTCAGACGTCATCAAAAGTCATCTGAGTGACCAGAACTTAGGCTCCTAGATTGGCATTGGTCTTAACAACTACCCTTAGGACCCTGAGGGCTTCATGCCCACACAGGCTTAGCACCTAGTAGATAGGAGTTTGGGCTTGGGGTTTAGCACCTACTAAGACTCAATCAAAGACATTCAAATTAATTGATATTACACAGGTAGATACCAAAGTTGGATGAGTAGCCCTGAAAAGGGTAAGCCCTCACACTGGAGATGCTTGTCTTCCTTTAACGTCCCATAAACCTTAGTAAGTACAATAGAAATGATTATTCCTCTTCTTTGTTGTCTTGACTAGGGTTATAAGAGAGGTAGAGATAACACCATGTGACCAACTACTAATAGAATAGAATTTTTCCTGAAAAAATAAATATTAAAGTTATGAAATCTGTCTTCAAATGTCTGAAAAGCTCTACCAAGTGAACTTGGGCAAATCATTCAACCCATTCAAGCCTATTACCTCATCTGTAAAATAGAATTTTATTTTGAAAAAGCAAATATTAAAGATGTGAAATCTGTCTTCAAATGTCTAAAGAGCTCTACCATGTGAACTCGGGCAAGTCATTCAACAGAGAAACAGTCATTCAACACATTCAAGCCTATTACCTCATCTATAAAATAGTTATGGGTGAGACAACCTCCCAGAGTTGCAGCCTGTCTAAATATTCATTTGAAGTGGTCACAGACAAAATCTAGCCCAACTCATTTGTGACCAAATGTCTCTATAACATCCATGTCATGTATCCATCAGCATACATTGACATGAAGACCTCCACTAAGGGGGAACCTCTGACCTTTTGAGATATCCGAATGCACACTCATATAGAAGATTCCTTGTTCTCTTTTGGTCCAAAAGTCAGAGGTCATAATTTTCAAAGAGGCAAGATTTAACTTCATATAGGAATGAACTTGTGAACCAAAGTTGCTAAGTGATGGAATATCAGGGTTTTGTGGTTAGTGAGACAAATTGTAGTGACTTATTTGTGCTCTAGAAGAGATAAATATGAGTTTAAAGCTGGCTTCTCTATTTATTACCCAGTTTGCCAGACACAATTAATTTTGTCTTGCTGAATATCCAGTTCCTTATTCATAAAATGAGGTACTAGACTAGATGATCATAAATTTAAATAGGGAAGGACATGATGGTCTTGGCCACATATTTCATTTTTATAGATAAGAAGACTCAGTAAGATATATTATGTGATTTGATAAAAGCTCACACTATTGGTAAGTGGTTTAAGCAGAATTTGAACTCAAGTCCTTGAATTCAAACAAATGTCTTCCCATAGAATTACAATATCTTTCCTCCATTTTTCAGAATAATCCTTTCTTGAAATATATTCCCTATGGAGTATTCTACCACTGTGAGCCCATGGATTTTTGTATAATAACATTTATTATTGCCACTGAGTTTATTTACCATCATTTTATGACAATTTTCCTGTAAATTGAATAATTAAGCCTGAGATGCCATATTAGTCAATGCTTAATTGTTGAAATATGTTTTTCTTAAAGCTTCTTATTATGTATTTCATCAATTATACATTAACATAACTAGCTTAAGTAAAATGGTCTACCTTTTTACAAGTGTAAATTTTTCACTTAAGTGAAAAAAAGATTCTTGAATTGTCAATACAAGCAAAATCAAAGTAATGTGAACTTCTTCATTGTGCCTTGTGTTTCCTATGTTGCTCTGTATCATTAAGTAAGAGTTGCATCTAGACTCTGATGTTCCTGTTTCCAGGGTGACAAAAGTGACATCAAAAACTTGGGTTCATTCCTCCACATTTCACCCAAGTGTTCAATTCCCTTCAAATTCCTCACCCAAGGCATGAAGCAGCTCTTCAAGCTAGGCAGCTAAATGGAGAGGAAAGAACAAAGCATCACGTTTCCAAGATCTGGTGAGAAGATTATGTGTGCAAGTACTCAAAAGCTACTAAGACTGGCATGGTACTTGGGGTGTTGGAGATGAGATCTGATAAAGAATCATTCCAACTGAAAGACAATTAATTTCAGGGTTGGTGACATGTAGTTCTGCTATCAGTGAATACCTCCAAAAGGCTATTAGTCTATAATCATCTTATCTTTCAAAAAGAAAACCAATTAATCACTTACTAGTGGCTCACCTGCCCAATTCTCAACACACGCACATGTGCACTCGCACGTGCATGCACACACACACACTTTTTCAACCCCTACATATAAACCAATCAATGATCAAGTAAAAGTACGAATAATCAAATTACCAACAAATAAACAAATAAGTAGATGAATGAAGAGCTAAAAACATAAATAGATGAATAGAATCAGATGGTGCAGAGAAGTGATTCTTAATCTTTTTGTGATTGTGATCTCCTAGGGAAAAAGTATACCTTTTAATATGAGAAGGGTAGAATTTATAGGATTACTAAGGAAACAATTTGAAATAGTTATCAAATACTAAACCAAAAAATAGTTTACCTATCTCAAATCAATAGCCCTTGGGATGAATGCTTGACACAGAATCAGTATCCAATTTAAATCATTATTTTCCCAACTACTAGCAATTTGTCAACATATAATTTGTTTGAGCTCTCTAAGCCTGACTTTCTTTACCTATTAATAAAAGGTGATACACTATGCACTTGCAACAGCTATTTTTATAAATAAATAAAATATATAAGGAATATCATAATTAAAATGAATATGTGAATTATTATTATTATTATTATTATTATTATTATTATTCCCTTGATCCACATGGTACTATGCCCACGAGGATTGGAAACCCATAGACACAAGGCCACAGGTAGCCCTCTAGGTCCTATAAATGAGGTTCTTTCACTGCTGAATTTCACAGAACAAATCCTTAAGGGGATTTATTTTGTGAAGTTTGGATTCAGCCAAAGGGTCTCCCATGGAGAAGGAAATGGCAAATCACTCCAGTATTTTTGCCAAGAAAACCTTATTGAAATTATGAAGAGTTGGACAGGAATGAAAAATGACTGAATAGTAATATGTACTTACAAAAACATATGTGGGCTCAAATAACTATATGTATAGATATGGGTAGATATCTTTCTATGTGTAGAAATGTGTGTATAAGTCTTCTGATTCCAAGCTTAGTGATCAATCCACTGTGTCACCTAGTATAACACGAAGGCAGAATTCACGATTTCAAAGAAAATCATAAATATGCCTGACTTGTTCAGAATCACAGGATATAAGGAATTCTCTAAGTAGAAGGCAGAGGAATTAAAGCATTTATTCAAGCTCCAAAGTAGCAGACCCACGGACCAGTGTCCCCAATTCGATATCCTGGCCAAAAGCTTCCAGGCCCAATAAGTCTGCCTCACAATGGTAGCCAGGAGGTTACAGAAAAACATTGAGACAGTAAGGTAAATCATACTCATGCTCCCCACCCCCATGCTAGGGCCCTCCAGTAAGAAGATTACCCACTGGACTCAAGCCCTTGCTCAGCACTCTCCTATCTGCTCTGCTCTCGGTAGCACCTGCTGCTTCAGCTTCTTCTGCTTCTGCTGCTGCTGCTTCTGCCACTCCTCCTTCTCCTGCCTCCACCACATCTCACTCTCCAAGTTATGCCTTCTCTTTTTATACAGTCCTTAGATGTCATCCATTCAACTAGAATGTCATCTGAGCTACCACAACTTAGGCGCTTACCATTGGCTCTGGTCTTAGCAACTCCCCTTAGGACCCTGGGGGCTTCACACTCACATAGGCATATAACCTGGGTTATTTGGACTAATTGTAATATTTTTTTCTAACAAATAACAAAACATTTCCCTGGTAGTCTGATAGTTTAATTGCAAATCATTCTTATATTAATAGTGAATCATTTCCTATTTTATTACTTTCATTAGTTTCTTGGAATTCCACTTTTTTTTGATTGTTTCATTGACATGGGGAGCTTCCTGATCAAGATACTTCCTCTACAAATATAAATCTCCAGTTTTTATGTAGTTCATAGACTTAGAGCGTTTTCTGGGTTACTGAAAGCTGAAATGATGTACCCAGGGTCACAAAGTCAGTATGTGGCAGAGGCATGAATTAGATGAAGGTATCTCTGACTTAAGATGCAGGATCCCTCTATCTACTTTATCTTTTACCTCTTTTTCTGCCTGTTAAAATATAATAAAAGTCATTTTAAGGATTTTTTTGGTACTTGACATGTTCAATCCTTCTCAGTTTTTTTCTTTTTTCTCAGTTTCCTTATATTTATTTTTTGAATTAAATAGTATTTTATTTTTCCCCAGTTACATATCAAGAAAAATTTCAACATCTATTTTTACAAGATTTTGAATCCCAATTTTGTTCTCTCTCCTCCCCTCCCCTGCCCTCCACCCTTTTAAAAATGGTAGGCAGTTTCATATAGTTTATATATGTTTTATCAGGTAAAACATATTTCTATACTCATCTCAGTTGAGGAAGAAGAAACAGCTGAAAAGGAAAAAAAACACAAGAAAGAATAAAAGAGAAAAATGCTTGGATCTGCCTTCAGAGTCTATCAGTTCTTTATCTGGATATGGATGACATTTTTACTTATGAGTCCTTTGTACTTATTTCGGATCATTGTATTGCTGAGAAGAGCTGAATCTTTCATAGTAGATCATCACAAAATATTGCTGATACCGTATACAGTGAGTTTCTGGTTCTGCTCATTTCGCTTGCCATAATTTTATATGTTTTTACAGGTTTTTCTGAAACCTACCTGTTCATCATTTCTTATTGCAAAATAGCATTCCGTTACATTTGTATAAGATAATGTAATGTTAATACAATTTGAAGATTTTCTCCACCCATTAATAGGCCTATGTGACCTGTTTTGAACTTGAGTCACACAGAACCCTAAGTCACATGAGCCTGGGTCACTAGGGTTATGATGCTCCTGGCCCTGAAGAAGGGTATATACATGCTGATGTTAGCATTTTGCTTTGGGGCTCACTCAATGGAAGAGTGTTCATGTGATTTGACCAGATGATACTTGGTTTTTGTTTGTACAAAAGCTTTTTAACTTAATGTGATTGTAATTACCTATTCAACATTTGATAATCCTCTGTAACTCTTGTTTGTCATTGTGAATTCTTCCCTTCTCCATATATCTGACAGGGAGACTAGGTCTTGCTCTTCTAATTTGATTGCTTCATTGGCTATGGTACCTTTTTAGCAAGATGTATTTTCCTTCCTTATCTTTTTTTTTTAATTAGGTAGATTTTTTGCTTTTCCTTTGTTTAAGATCAGGATTGCTGCTCCTGCTTTTGTTACTTCAACTGAAGCATAATAGACTCTGCTCCTGCCTCTTACCTTTTTTCTGTGCGTGTTTCTCTGTTTCAAGAGTGTTTCTTACAAGCAACATAATGTAGGGCTCTTGTTTTTGATACAGTATGCGATCTGCTTCTGTTTTATGGGAGACTTTATCACATTCACATTCACAGTTATGATTACTCCTTGTGTATTTCCTTCCATCCTGTTTTTCATCCTGTTTGTTCTTTCTCTCCTTTCACCCTGTTCCTCCTCACCAGGTTTTGCTTCTGTCTACTATCTCTCTTGATCTGCCATACCTTCTCTAGGCCTCCCCCTTCATTTACTTAATCTCTTCCCCTCCTACTTCCCTGTTGGCAAAGATAGATTTCTATAATCAATTGATTATGTATATTATTATCTCTTTGAGCCAATACCAATGCGAGTAAGGTTCAAGCAATAGCAATCACACTCTCCCATCTTCCCCTCCACTATAATAGTTCTTTCTCACCTCTTCATGTGACATAATTTACTACATACATCACCCTTCCTCTCACACCCATTGTACTCATCATTTATTTTTTTTGTTTATGTCATTCACTCAAATTCACCTTATACTTGTACCCTCTGTCTACATATATTCCTTCTAACTATATTGTTAGTGACATAAATTAAGAGTTAGAAGTATCAGCCTCCCATGTATGCATGTAAACAATCTAGCTCTGTTGAATCGCTTCTTTTCCTGTTTTGTCTCTTTATGCTTCTCTTGGGTCTTGATATTGGAGGTCACTTTTTTGGTTTAGTTCTGGTCTTCTTACAAAAGCTTGAATTCCTTCTATTTCATTGAATAACCATTTTTTCCACTGACGTATTGTGCTTAAATTTACCAGATAAGATATTCTTTTTTGTAACTTTAGATCCTTTACCCTCTGTGATATCATGTTCCATGACATCTAATCTTTTAATATTGCAGGTGTTAAGACCTGTGTGACCCTGATTGTGCCTTCCCAGTATTTGAATTGTCTCTTTCTGAACACTTGTCGTGTTTTTTATTTGACCTAGTAGTTCTGAAATTTGTCTATAATGTTCCTTGGGGTTTTAAATTTTGGGATATTTTTCCAGAGATGGTCAGTAGATAATTTCAATGTCATTTTTGCCCTCTGATTCCTGGACATCAAGGCAGTTTTTATTGATAATTCATTGAAAAATTCTATCTAGGTAAATGACCAAATGATATGAACAGGCAGTTTTCAGAGGAATTAAATATATCTATAGTCATATGAAAAAAATGCTCTAAATCACTATTGACTAGAAAAATACAAAACAAAACAACTCTTAGGTACCAAATCTCTCCTGTCGGTTTGGAAAACATGACAAAACAAGAAAATGATAATTGCTGGAAAGTTGTGGAAAAATTGGAAAACTGTTACATTGTTGGTGGAGTTGTGAACTGATCCAGTCATTTCGAGGAGCAATTTGGAACTATGCCCAAAGGGCCATAAAATGTGCATATCCTTTGACCCAGCAATACCACTTCTAGGGCTGTATCCCAAAGAGATCATATAAGTAGGAAAAGGACTCGCATGTACAACAATATTTATAGCAGGTTTTTTTTCGTGATGGCAAAGAACTGGAAATCAAGAGGATGCCCATCAATTGGAGAATGGCTAAGCAATTTGTGGTATATGAATGTAATGGAATACTATTGTGCTATAAGAAATGAGGCGCGGATAGACTTCATAATATCCTGGAAAGACTTACATGATCTGATGCTCAGTGAGGAGAGCAGAACCAGGAGAAAATTGTACACAATTACAGACACACAGTATCTATGATGACTAACTTTGATAGATTTGGCTCATTTCAGCAATGCAAGGTTCTAAGACAGCTCCAAAAGACTCATGATGGAAAAAGCTATGCACATCCAGAGAAAGAATTATGGAATCTGAATGCAGATTGAGGCAAAATATTTGCACTCTCTTTCTCATGGTACATTCCATTGGTTATAATTCTCCTTTACAATTTGCCTATTGTGAAAATAAGATTAATGTGAAGGTATACGTAGAACCTATACCAGATTACATGCCATTTTGGGGGAGAGTAAAGGGGGAGAAGGAGGGGGAGAAAATTTGGAACTCAAAAAGTTGTGGAACTGAGCCAAAACTGAAAAAAAAAATAAATAAAACTATCCAGGTCCTCCTTCTGATCATTGCTTTCAAGTAGTCCAGTGATTCCGATATTGTGTCTATTGGATCTATTTTCCAGGTCAGTTGTATTTCCCATGAGGTATTTTGCATTTTCTTCTATTTTATTTTCAATTTTTTGAATTTGTTTGATTGTATCCCATGGAGTCATTAACTTCCACTTGCCCAATTCTCACTTTTAAGTTGTTTTCCTCCGTTAGTTTTTTGTACTTCCTTTTTTCATTTGGCCAATTACACTTTTTTAAAGAATCGTTTTCTTCAGTGGCTTTTTGTCTCCTTTTCCATTTGATCAATTCTACCTTTTAAATGGTTTTCCATGCTGTAGACTCTTTTTTCTTAATTCTCTTGCATCATTCTCATTTCTTTGCCCAATTTTTCTTCCACCTCACCTATATGATTCTTAAGCTCATTTTGAGCTCTTCCATGAGTTCTTTCTCGGCTCGAGACCACTTTCTGTTTTTCTTTGGGGTTTTGCCCATGGGTGTTTTGACATTGTTGTACTCTTCTGAGTTTGCATCTTGGTCTTCCCTGTCACCGTAATAACTTTCTACAGTTAGATTCTGTTTTGTGTTGTCCTGTGCTTCTCTCTCTCTCTCTCTCTCTCTCTCTCTCTCTCTCTCTCTCTCTCTTCCTCCCTCCTTCCCTCCCTCTCTCCTTCTCTCTCTCCTTTCTTTTTGGTCTTTTTATTTTTAATTCGAGCTCTGTTTCCAGGGCAGAAGAGACACTGTCTCAGATTTCTTTTGCTAGTGGATACAGGCCCTAGATGTTTACCTGGTGAAGTGCTAATGTTACTCTGAAGTCTTAGGGGTGCTGTCTGGTGTGTTCTAAGGCCCGGTGGGGTATTTCTGCATTTCTCCATGGCTACACTGATGCAGGTGGTGGTCTGGCCTCTGTAATCTGCCTATTTGCCCATGGCTACACTGAAGCATGGGTGTGGCAGGTGCTGGCTTGCAGGTGCCTGTTTGTTTAGGCACAAAGTATTGGAATCTACCTGTTTGCCTGGGGCTGTGCTGAAGCATGTGGAGTACTGGCCTCTAGAGGAGGCCTATTTGCCTGGGGCTACATTAATGGTGGTGGAAGAACATGATAGATCTCAGTGCTGGAGTCTGCTAGTTCCCCTGGCTATGCTAAGGCATGGGCAGGTGGGGGGTCCTAGTGTTGGGATTTGGCTGCTGTACTACACTGAGGCTCAGGATCTCCTACTGAGCTGGAGCTTGCTCCTGGCTAGCTGGAATGCTTCCCTCCTGGGCTGTGCTCCCCTTTCACCTGAGTGAGATGATCTTTCTTACTGATCCTCCAAGTTTATTGGGCTAAAAGATTGTTTCACCCTGTCTTTGTGCTGGTTCTGTTGTTCCAGGGTTTATTTGTGGACTCTATGGTTGATTGGAGATGAGTATGGGATAGTTACAGCAATTTAATGCTTACTCCACCACCTTGGCTCCTGGAAGTAGACTACCCAGTTCTTTTCTAAAAAAATGCATATCATACAGACTAAATTTTCATATACATTTGGTAAAATATATATAATAAATGTTACTAACATTAATGAGGATGTATATTACATTGAAGAAGTTTACTATACTATTGTATGGCCCTAGATCATGGAAGATCTGTCATTGCATACTTTACTCAACTGATAAGTATATACTCTGAGCCCTTGTACTTCTAACATCTTCAGTGACATTTAACTAGCCCTTCCTTTTACATTCAGCAATGCTCAGACTTATATAGTGAAAACCACACTTCACTTAGCTGTGGATCTGTGATATGCCAATAACTCTGACAATCCTAGTTAACAAAGATATGACTTCAGTGCTGGAATGTTGCTCCTTGGTACCACATACTAGCTTTCTGAAAGAGGGAAATTCTGATTCTAAATGAAACAAAGAGGTTCTATATATCATCCTCATTTTGGTCCATTTGTGCATCATTGTCAGGAAATGAAGTATTCTATATAGGCAGATTTTCCAGATAACTGAAGCATTCTCCTGTAGGTAACATGAAAAAAATAGGTATGAGGACACTTAAAAATGACATGCAATCTAGATCAAAATATCAGAGCAACATGATCAACTCAAAAAATGTAGATAACATGAGATCATACTGGTTAAAATTCCATACTTCTAAGCAGCTTGGTTTATAATCTCAGAATCATTCTTTGATCCTTTCCCTTCCTCACTCCACATAGCCAGCCATGTGTCAAATCAAGTCATTTGTTTTTTTTTTCTTTTAAATTTATTTATTTTTAGTTTACAGCCTTTAGTTCGACAAGTTTTTGAGTTTCGAATTTTATCTTCCTCCTACTCCTCCCCCTACCTCACCCAAGATGGCATGAAATCCAATATAGGTTTTACATATGCCTTAACACTAAATATATTTTCACAATAGTCAAGTTGTAAAGAAGAATTATAACCAATGGAATGAACCATGAGAAAGAAGCAACAAAACACACACATACACACACACACACACACAGAGAGAGAGAGAGAGAGAGAGAGAGAGAGAGAGAGAGAGAGAGAGAGAGAGAGAGAGAGAGAGAGAGACAGAGAGAAAGAGAGAGAGAGAGAGAGAGAGAGAGAGAGAGAGAGAGAGAGAGAGAGAGCAAGTGCAAATAGTTTGCTTCAATCTGCATTGAGATTCCATAATTCTTTCTCTGGATGTTGGTAGCTTTGCCCATTATTTCCATAATTACCAACTTGTGGAATTGTCTTATAACCTTGTATTGCTGAGAAAAGCCACATCTATCTAAGTTAGTCAACACAGATATAATGTGTCTGTAATCATGTATAGTATTCTCCTGGTTCTGCTCCCCTCATTCAGCATCAGTTCATGTAAGTCTTTCCAGGTTATTATGAAGTTGATCTGTTCCTCATTTCTTATAGCACAATAGTATTCCATTACATTCATATATCACAACTTGTTTAGCCATTCCCCAATTGATGGGCATCCCCTTGATTTCTAGTTTTTTGCCATCACAAAAAAACTTGCTATAAATATTTTTGTACAAATGGGTACTTTTTCCCATTTGTATGATCTCTTTGGGATACAGCCCTAGAAGAGGTATTGCTGGGTCAAAGGGCATTCACATTTTTATGGCCCTTTGGGCATAGTTCCAAATTGCTCTACAGAATGGTTGGATCAGTTCACAACTCTACCAACAATGCATCAGTGTACCTATTTTCCCACATCTTCTCCAGCATTTATAATTTTCTGCTTTTTTCATATTAGCCAATCTGACAGGTGAGATGTAGTACCTAAGAGTTGTTTTGATTTGCATTTGCATTTAATTTGCATTTCTCTAAATCATAGTGGTTTAGAGCATTTTTTTTTCATATGACTAGATATCTTTAATTTCTTCCTTTAAAAACTGTCTGTTCATATCCTTTGGCCATTTCCCAATTGGGGACTGACTTATATTCTTAAATTTGAATCAGTTCTCTGGATATTTTAGAAATGCAGCCTTTATCAGAGACATTGGTTGTAAAAATTCTTTCCCAATATTCTGCTTCCTTCCTAATCTTGGTTGCAATGGCTTTGTTTGTACAAAAAATTTTCAATTTAATATAATCAAAATTATACATTTAGCATTTTGTAACACTCTCTATATCATGTTTGGTCATGAATTATTCCCTTCTCCATAAATTTGACAGATAAATTATTCCTTGCTTTCTCAGATTGCTTATGGTATCAGCCTTTATTCCTAAATCATGAACCCATTTGCACTGTATTTTCATATATGGCGTAAGATATAGGTCTGTGCCTGGTTTCTGCCATACTATTTTTCAAGATTTCCCAGGAGTTTTTCTTAAATACTGAGTTCTTATACTAGAAACTAGAGTCTTTGAGTTTATCAAACAGTAGATTTCTATAGTCATTGACTACTGTGTCTTGTGTACCTAACCCATTCCACTGACCCACCCATTAGCCAGTAACAAGTAGTTTTGATGACTGCTGCTTTATAGTACAGTTTAAGATCTGGTATGGCTAGGCCACCTTCTGTAGCTTTTCTTTCCATTAGTTCCCATTGTATTCTGGAGCTTTAGTTCTTCCAGATGAAATTTTATTATTTCTCTAGCTCTATAAAAATTTTTTTGGTAGTTTAGTTGGTATGGCACTAAATAAGTAAATTAATTTACATACAATTGTCATTTTTATTATATTAGCTCAGCCTAACCATGACGAATCTTGTCATTTGTACATCTACAGCATTGCATATATCTATGCCCTTCTTTTTGCTCACATAGTCACTATCCTGGTCCAACTCCTCATCAACTCTAATCTAGACTATCACTTAGCCTCTTAATTGGTCTTGCTATCTCAAGTGTTTCACCATTCTAATCCCTTCTACAGGGCTCAAGGAAATTTTTCTAAAATATAGGTCTGAGCATATCTCCACACCCCCAATAACTCCAATGGCTCTTTTTTTTCTAGGATCAAGTAGAAATTGCCCCATTTGGCATTTGAAGCCTATAATAACTCATCCCCAATTACCTTTCCTACTTCATTATTCATTATCCTCTTCTACACACACTATAAATTTAGTCATTTATCTTCTTATAGTTTCTTATACAGGACAGTAAAGGTCCAGAATCTCATGACCAGAATGCACTCCTTATTGATTTCCATCTTTTAGGAGGCCTATAGTTTCCTTCAAGTCCTACCTTCTAAGTAAAGCTTTTCTTCAACTCCTCCTCCCACCTTCCAACAAACATCTCTATTTTATATCATTTTTTCCTGTATTCAACAGTATTTCCCCTGATTAGACAATAAGGCTCTCAAAAAAGAGGGGCTATTCCCTTGCATCTCTGAATTCCTAGAGTCTAACACAGGTGCTAGGCACATAGTAGACACATAAAATGCTTATTAATGGAATGATTATTGGATATTATTATAAAATAACATTTGATTTATAAGACAAAGGCAAAATCTGGTTGCTATGTGATGTAGACCAACTTAAAAAAAGTATTGTAATTACCCATGACCGCATAGTTGAACACACAGTAAGTAAATAAGCTGAGATCTGAACTCATTCCTGCAATGCCAGAACCAGAATTCTTACCATTATACTACATGGTGTCTAAAGAATAAACTAAATCACCTGGGCCTCAGTTCTTGTCATAGCTACACACCAGTTCCCTCTGATGTAATGTGAGAAGGTTATATTGGATAGACTTTGTCATCTCTTCCTAATGTAGTGTGGTCAGTTTCTTCATCTACAAAAACAGAAAATTAGACTTTGTTATTCTGTCACTTTTAGTCATGTCCAACTACCTGTGACAACATTTGGGGTTTTCTTGGCAGAGATACTGGCATGGTTTGCCATTTCCTTTTTCAGCTCATTTTACAGATAAGGAAACTGAGGCAAACAGAGTTAAATGACTTGCCCAGAGTCACAGAGGTAGTAAGTGTCTGAGGTCATTATTGAACTTTCTAACACCATATCCTCCAGGTTCCACGCTATTTATTTTAGGCAGAACAAATTTGCTTCCTGGGCCTTAGTTTCCTCATCTGAAAAATGAAAGCATTGAATGAGTGGATCTTTTAGGGCCCTTCCAGTTACTAGCTTAGTGTTTTCTCCTTCCTTTGAGTCTTTGAGATGGATGTTTTTTGCATATTCTGAAATATGAAGTCTTCTTCAATGTGTAGCTCTCCCGAACATTTTTTAAAGAGTGCTTTCAAATTCTATAGTAGATATGAAAGCCCCTCAGAAGTGTCTAAGAGTACAATAGAACACTCCTCACCTATGAATATGCAATGCCTACTAAGGTCAGTGGTGTATATGCTTCTAAATTGAGAGAAGCAAAGCTTTATATACTTATGTTTCACAAGTTACTGAGTCACTCAAGAGAGTATCTTAGAAGCACAGGCTGAACTGAAATATTTATTTCCTCCTAAACTTGTGATACCCTACAGCTTCTATACACACTTAAAGATCTCAGCCAACTACAGCAGCTGGATCCAACCCAAGTCTCAAAATGGATAAACTTCCCAGTTGAATACAGTAGTTGTAATAAGGCATCTTGAAGCTGTAAGAAAGGAATGGAGACCTGAGGGCCTTGAGTCCTGAGTTTTGAATTTCCAGTATGTCTTTAAGTGTCTATATAATCTGAAACAAATTCCTTCACCTCTTTTTGCTTCAATTTCCTCCTTTGTAAATGTCAGAGTTGTATAAGTGCTCTCAAATATTCCTCACAGGTCTAACGTTATGTATTTCAGTGTCTATTTCAATCAATTAACAAACATTTGTTAAATCAAATAAGCAAGCATTTATTAGGCTCTTGCTGTATGAATGACTATACTAAGCCCCGGGGAACATGAAGATTCCTTAGCCCTAGCTCTTGTACTGTGTGTGGCACATAGTAGGCACTTAATAAATGTTAATTGATGGCTTGAATGATAGAAGAAAGATATAAACTCTTGCCTGCTTTCATGGTCCTCAAAATTTAATTTTGTGCTGTGGGGGATGTGAGTCAACATACAAACACTTATTTAGAGGCAGCTGGAGTTAGCAAGATCTGAGGAAAAATTTACCTTGACATACAAGCTATTTGACCATTATCATATCACTTAAAGTTAATGAGCCTCAGTTTCCTAATCTGTAAAATATGGATAATAATAGCACTTAGCAAACTTGATCACTATACAAATGATAATAATTATCTATTCTGAACCAAGCATTGAGAAAAACAATGCAAAAAAAAAATCTTCCTTCTCTTGGTGGGTTAACTTTCAATCTTAAGAAGTTAAGATATGCATAAGTAATTTCATATAAAGCATATCCAAAAAAGTAATTTGAAGGAGGGAACTTGGAGCTGAGAAGATTAAAAAAAAACTGCAGGGGGCAGAGCCAAGATGGCAGCTAGAAAGCAGGGACTTCCGTGACTTCCCCCCCACCCCCAGGTCCTTCCACAAACCTATAAAAAATGGCTCTGAACAAATTCTGGAACTGCAGAACCCACAAAATAGCAGAGCGAAGCAGGGCTCCAGTCCAGAACAGCCTGGGTGGTCACTGGGTCGGGACTATCGTTCATGGAGCTGGGAGCAGAGGGGAGTGGAGCCCAGCATGGGTGGCAGCAGGACCAACCAGATCAGGAGGCAGGTGGAACAGGCCTTAGCGCCCTGAATCAGTGAGCTGTGGCAGTTACCAGACTTCTCAATCCACAAACACCGAAGATAACAGAGAAGGTTAGTGGGAAAAGCTGCAGAGGACACAGTGAAAGGAGTTCGCATTTTGGCTACCACTCTGGGGGCAGCAGCGATGATGCAGCTACAGAACTACAGCTGCAGTTCCTTCCAGCCACAGGCCTACCTGGTAGGAGGAATTAAGTGACAGATCAGAGCTGGACTGCAGAGCCTGCTTAAGATCTGAGTCAGGTCCAGGTTGGTGGTTCTTGAGGGAGGAGGAGTGCTGGTGTGGCACAGCTGGCTGTATAGAAATAGCTCTGAAAACAACAGCACATCCCCCCAAGCTTGGAACAAAGTACTCTTTACTATACAAGCAGTCATACCCCAATGAAAAACTCAAGGGTTAAGTAAGTTGACTGGGAACATGGCCAGGTGGCAAAAAAGGACTCAGATTCAGTCTCAGGCTTTGGAATCTTTCTTTGGTGACAAAGAAGACTGAAACATACAGCCAGAAAAAGTCAACAAAGTCAAAGAGCCTACATCAAAAGCCTCCAAGAAAAACATGAACTGGTCTCAGGCCATAGAAGAGCTCAAAAAGGATTTACAAAAGCAAGTTAGACAATTAGAGGAAAAATTGGGAAGAGAAACGAGAAGGATGT
>CM053623.1:439226054-439242350 GCA_028646595.1 Phalanger gymnotis
TGGGAGCTCTGGAATTTGGCGACAATATTCCTAGGAGATTTCCTTTTGGGATCTCTTTGTGGAGGCGGTCAGTGGATTCTTTCGATTTCTATTTTGCCTTGTGGCTCTAGAATATCAGGGCATTTCTCCTTGATAATTTCTTGAAAGATGATATCTAGGCTCTTTTTTTGATCATGGTTTTCAGGTAGTCCAATAATTTTTAAATTATCTCTCCTGGATCGATTTTCCAGGTCAGTGGTTTTTCCAATGAGATATTTCACATTTTCTTCCATTTTTCATTCCTTTGGTTCTGTTTAATAATAGCTTGATTTCTCATCAAGTCACTAGGTTCCACTTGCTCCAATCTAATTTTTAAGGTAGTATTTTCTTCAGTGGTCTGTTGGACCTCCTTTTCCATTTGGCTAATTCTGCCTTTCAAGGCATTCATCTCCTCATTAGCTTTTTGGTATTCTTTTGCGATTTGAGTTAGTGTATTTTTAAGTTGTTTTCTTCAGTATATTTTTCAGTATTTCTTTGGATCTGCTTTAGCAAGTCATTGACTTGTTTTTCATGGTTTTCTCACATCCTTCTCATTTCTCTTCCCAATTTTTCCTCTACTTCTCTAACTTGCTTTTCCAAATCCTTTTTGAGATCTTCCATGGCCTTAGACCAGTTCATGTTTTTCTTGGAGGCTTTTGTTGTAGGTTCTTTCACTTTATTGACTTCTTCTGGCTGTATGTTTTGGTCTTCTTTGTCACCAAAGAAAGATTCCAAAGTCTGAGAATGAATCTGGGTTCATTTTTGCTGCTTGGCCATGTTCCCAGCCACCTTACTTGACCCTTGAGTTTTTCAGCGGGGTATGACTGCTTGTAGAGTAAAGAGAACTGTGTTCCAAGCTTGGGGGGATGTGCTAACTCTGCCACACCAGTACTCCTCCTTCCTCAAGAACCCCCAACCAGGACTGGACCTAGACCTTCAGCAAGGCTCTGCACTCCTGCTCTTATCAGCCACTTAATTCCTCCCACCAGGTGGGCCTGGGGCCTGAAGCAACTGCAACTGTACTTCTGTAGCTGCCCCAACTCTGCTGCCCCTGGGGCGGAGGCCAAAAGATGTGCTCCTTTTTTCACTCAGTCCCCAGCAGCTTTTCCCACTAACCTCCTTTGTTGTCTTTGGGGTTTATGGGTTGAGAAGTCTAATAACTGCTGCTGCTCACTGATTGAAGGTGCTAGGGCACGCTCCACCCAGCTCCTGGTCTGGTTGGTCTGCACTGCCCAAGCTGGGCTCTGCTCAGCATCCCTCTGCTCCCAACTCCATGTGGAATAGACCTTACCCAGAGACCATCCAGGCTGTCCTGGGCTAGAGCCCTGCTTCCTTCTCCTATTTTGTGTGTTCTGTAGTTCTTCTGTTGTCTCTGGTGTTTGTGGGTTGAGAAGTCTGGCAACTGCCACAGCTCACTGATTCAGGGTGCTAGGGCCCACTCTGCCTGGCTCCTGGTCTGGTTGGTCTGCACTGCCCATGCTGGCCTCTGCTCCTCTCCCAGCTCTTTGCGCAAAAGACCTCACCTAGCAACCATCCAGGCTGTACTGGGATGGAGTCCTGCTTCTCTCTGCTATTTTGTGGGTTCTAGAACTCTAGAACCTTCTAGTTCTAGAATTGGTTCAGAGCAATTTTTTATAAGTTTTTGGAGGGACTTGGTGGGGAGCTCATGCTACTGCCTGCTTTCCAGCTGCCATCTTGGCTCCACCCTCCTCTATGTCCTGCAACTTTGCTAAAGTTGTTTATTATTTCAAGCGGTTTCTTACTTGATTCTCTAAGTAAATCATCATATCATCTGCAAAAAGTGATAATTTAGTTTCTTCTTTGCCTATTCTAATTCCTTCAATTTTTCTTCTCTTATTGCTAAAGCTAACGTTTCTAGTACCAAATTGAATAATAGGGGTGATAGTGGACATCCTTTTTTCACCCCTGATCTTATTGGGAATGCATCTATCTTATCTCCATTACAAATAATACTTGTTGATGGTTTTAGGTAGATGCTATTTATAATTTCAAGGAAGACTCCATTTATTCCTATGCTTTCTAGTGTTTTTAATAGGAATGGGTATTGTGTTTTGTCAAAGTCTTTTTCTGCATATATTGGGATGAACATATGGTTTCTGCCAGTTTTGTTGTTGATATGATCAGTTATGCTGATGGCTTTCCTAATATTGAACCAGCCTTGCATTCCTGGAACAAAGCTGACCTGGTCGTAGTGTATTATTCTCTTGATAAGTTGCTGCAGTCTTTTTGCTAATATTTTATTTAAAATGTTTGCATCAATATTCATTAGGGAAATTGGTCTATAATTTTCTTTCTCTGTTTTGACTCTACCTGGCTTAGATATTAGTACCATATTTGTGTCATAAAATGAACTTGGTAGGACTCCTTCTTCACCTATTTTCCCAAATAGTCTATAAAGTATAGGAATTAATTGTTCTTTAAATGTTTGATAGAATTCACATGTAAAACCATCTGACCCTGGAGTTTTTTTTTTTCCCTAGGGAGTTCATTGATGACTTACTCAATTTCTTTTCTGAGATGGGGTTATTTAGATATTTTACTTCCTCTTCTTTTAATCTGGGCAATTTATATTTTTGTAGACATACATCCATATCTCTAAGATTGTCAAATTTATGGGCATACAATTGGACAAAATAATTCCTAACTATTGTTTTAATTTCTTCATTGGAGGTGAATTCACCCTTTTCATTTTTGATATAGGTAATTTGATTTTCTTCTTCCTTTTTTTTCATCAAATTGACCAAAGGTTTATCAATTTTATAGGTGTTTTCATGAAACCATCACTTGGTTTTACTTATTAATTTGATAGTTTTCTTGATTTCAATTTATTAATCTCTCCTTTGATTTTCAGTATTTCTAATTTGATATTTAATTGGGGATTTTCTATTTGTTATTTTTCTAGCTTTTTCAGTTGCATGACCAATTCATTGATCTCATTTTTCTCTATTTTATTCATGTAAGCATTGAGAGATATAAAACTTCCCCTAAGAACTGCTTTTGCTGCATCCTTTAAGTTTTGGTATGTTGTCCCATTATTAACATTCTCTTGAGAGAATTTATTAATTGTTTCTCTGATTCGTTCTTTGGCCCACTCATTCTTTAGAATTAGACTATTTAGTTTCCAATTAATTTTTAGCTTATTTTCCATGGTCCCTTATTACAAATAATTTTATTGCATCATGATCTGACAAGGATGCTTTGACTACTTCTGCCTTTCTGCACTGGATTGTGAGGTTTTTATGCCCTAGTACATGGTCAGTTTTTGAGTATGTGCCATGTACTGCTGAGAAAATATATATCTTTATCCCCATTTAGTTTTCTCCAGAGGTGTATCATAAGTTTTCTAAAATTCTATTCACCTCTTTATTTTCTTTCTTGTTTATTTTGAGGTTAGATTTATCAAGTTGAGAGATGGGGATGTTGAGGTCCCCCATTAGTATGGTTTTGCACTCTGTTTCTTCCTGTAACTCCCCTAACTTCTCCTGTAAGAATTTGCAGGCTATACCACTTTGTTGCGTATATGTTAAATAATGATATTGCTTCATTGTTTATGGTGCCTTTTAGCAGGATGTAGTGCCCTTCCTTATCTCTTTTAATTAGATCTATTTTTGCTTTTGCTTTGTCTGAGATCAGGATTGCTACTCCTGCTTTATTTCCTTTAGCTGAAGCACAATTTATTCTACTTCATCCTTTTACCTTTACCCTGTGTGCATCCCCCTGTTTCAAAAGTGTTTCTTTTAAACAGCATATTGTAGGATTTTGGTTTTTAATCCATTCTGCTATCCACTTCCATTTTATGGGAGAGTTCATCCCATTCACATTCACAGTTATGATTCCTATCTCTGTCTTCTTCTCCATCCTATTTCCCCCCATTTATGCTTTTATTTCTCCTTTTCCCCATACACTGCTCAACAGAGTTTTGCTTTTGATCACTGCCTTCCTCAGTTTACCCTCCACCTTGATTCCCTCCCTTATCTTACCATTTTCCTCTTGCTACTTCTTCCTTCCCTTCTGACCACCCCTCCTTTTGTCCCCCTTTCCCTTCCTACTTCCTGCAGGACAAGTTACATTTCTATACTTATCAGGGTATGTTATTCCCTTCTTGAACCAAATCCAATGAGAGTAAAGCTCAAATACTGCTCTTCTCTCTCTTGTCTTTCCCTCTACTACAGTATGTTTTTGTGCCTCTTCATGTGATGTAATTTACCCTTTTGTGCTATGTCCTTACTTCTTATCCCAGAGCCATCCCTTATATCTCTTAATTATATTTTTATCATTATATTGGTTATTTTATACTGATACCCATAGTCTATGAATACCCCTTTCAATTGTCATAGTAAGTATTCTATTTTCAAGATTGCCATATGTGTGTGTATATATAATATGCATGTATATATTATATATATATAATATAATATATATATAAAACAAAGTAATCCTATATTAAGATGTAACTAATTAGCCTTTTTGATTAACTAGGGGTTTTTTCCACTGTTTGATTTTTATGTCTCTCTTGAGTTTTGTTTTTAGAGATCAAATTTTGCACTGACTCTGGCCTTTTCATCAGGAATTTGCTTATTTCATTGAATGTGCATCTGCTTGCCTGGAAAAGTATGCTCAATTTTGCTGGGTAGTTGATCCTTGGTTGTAGTTCAACTCCTTTGCCTTTCAGAATATCATATTCTAATTTTTCATATCATTCAATGTAGAAGCTGAAAGATCCTGTGTGATCCTGACTGTGGTTCCATGATATTTGAATTGTTTCTTTCTAGCTGCTTGGAGTATTTTCTCCTTGACCTCGCAGCTCTGGAATTTGGCTATAATATTTCTTGCAGATTTCAACTTGGGATCTTTTTCAGGGGGTGATCAAAGGATTTTTTCAATAATAATTTTACACTCTGGTTCTAGGACCTCCAGGCAATTTTCCTTAAGGATTTCGTGGAAGATACTGTCCAGGCTCTTTTTTCTACAATTATTTTAAAATGGAAGTCCTCTTTCTGTCTCTTACTGCTGGCCTTTGTCGGTAATATATGCAAATGCTGATGATTTATGTGGGTTTGCTTTGTATCCTGCAACTCTGCTAAAGTTGGTAATTTTAAAAAAGAAAAGAAAGTTCTATAAAGTATTGGGAGCAGGATACTTGTACAGAGGCAAGGTTGCTCAGGAGTTGCAACATGTTAGAGTCTGTAAAGCTGGGAAAGAGTCAAATATTTTTGATACTTCTCAAAAAAAGGTAATCCTAATCTGAAACTCAACAATTAGGAGAGAAGGTACCATTCTGAAACTACCATAATGTGAATAGATCTATTGAGTAGGGGAAGCAATTCAGACTGTGAGTTTAACTGGGACTTTTCAGGACAATTCTATTTATCTTTTAAATAATAACTATCATTAATACTACACAAATTATTGCTAAAATCATTGGGAAGGAAAGTACTCTCCCAAACTTCATTTATAAGTCCTATTAAAAATATTAAAAAAGTCCTATTCAATTCCTAAAATAAAGAAGGAAAAACAAACAAAAATAGTTTTTAGAAATTATAAGCCAATGATTTAATAAATATTGACAAATATTTTTAAATAAAATCCTTACATAAAGACATCACATATGTAAACACCCTCGCATATTATAGAATAAAATTAGATTTATGCCAAGGATGCAAAGATCGATCAAAGCAAAAAAAAATTAAAATAATTAATCATTTTAAAAGGAAAAAAAAATCTCAAGCTTCTGAATTAATCAATAGCCTTTAAAAAGCCACTAATGAAGTAAAACACTCATTTATGCTAAAAATCCTACAGATTAGAGACAAAAAGATTTCTGTTTCTCTGTGTGTGTGTAAACACACACACAAACAGGCATAATCAAGCACGATATACAATATGTAAAGGCTAGAACCTTTACTAATATGTAGAAAAGTATAACAATAATGCCTCTTTTCCCTATTAGGTAAATTATTTCCTAAAATTTTAGAAATGACAGCAATAAGAAAAGGAAATAAATGGCATGAATATAGGCAAAGAATTGACCAAAAAAAAAACTATGCCTAATTACATGAGAGTTTGCTTTGAAAATTCTTGGGGATCAGCAAAGAAACTAGACAAAAAACAAAAACAATAACTTACATAAAGTTGCAAGGTTCAAAAATAAACTCACAAGTCAATAGCATTTCTATGTAAATAATAAACTGTAGGAGGTAATAATAAAATGTGAAGTCTAATTCAAAATAACTTAAAATGCACAAAATATTTGAGTGTCAATCTATGAAATTTCATTCAATATTGGTATAAATTCAGTTAAAATATTTCTAAATAACATGAAGAACAACTTAGTCTTGGGGAAATATTCAGTAATCATGTCTTAATCATGACGATAAAATAAAAAATCTAATATCATAATAGTTAATTCACAGATTTACTACTATACTAGTTAAACTACCAAAGGCATATTTTAGGGAGCCATAAAACTAATTTTAAAAAATCATCTGGAGAAAATAAAAAAAGAGCTAGAATATTCAGGGAAGTAATGAAAATCTTAGGGCTAGAGGGAAAATTGTAGTCCCAGATCTCAAACTATATTTCAAAGTAGGCAGCATCGAAAGCATATTATCCCAATTAAAACAGAGAAACTTAGATAAATGGAAGAGACTAGTCAAAGAAAATTCATAAAAAAATATATTAAGCTCAATTAAATGAATAAATAATAAACATAAAAACATAAATTACCTAGGAAAGAAATCTCCATATGTGAACTGGGGATATTGAGAAAGCATTGTGACAGAAATTGGTGATAGATCAACATATTATCTATAAGCCACAAAGAATTGAAAATGAGTATATGCCCTGAATAGCAATGGAATGCTCTTAACTAAACAAGATATAGGGGAAAATACAAAAGAAAAAAAAGTTAATTTTGATTACATGACATTTAAATGGTTTTGCAAAATTAGTTCTACGTTTTGTTTTAAAAGATAGCTCTCTGAAAGATAGCATATGAAGGGATAAAGTGGAAACAGTAGACTATAGATAATGTAAAATCTGTTTAAAAATAAACAAACTTCATTTTATTAACTTTGGCCCAAAGTGTAAACCTATCTCAATTCAAAATAGTATGAGGTATAACTTCTATTCCCTTTAGGAATGAGAGCTGAGGAAAAAGAACAGCTACAGAAAGAAAATGTTTTTGAAAAGACATCCAAATATATGGTGAAGATGATTAGTAATAGGGTGATCTTTCCCTCATCTGGCACATAATAGGTGTGTGACCATGGGCAGATCCTTTAACCTCTAAATTACCCAGGTCTCAAAAATACATCTGTTGTTCATCACCATCTCTGGAGGGAGTTTCCCTCAACAGGGAATCCACAGAGATTGGAATCCACTAGTTTCCTATACTAACAGAATCAGAGGTCAGAGAATAAATTGAATAAATTAATAAGATTTAGAGAGGAGAGAAAGTTCACTTCTTATTGGAATGGTCCCAAATGGAAGTCATAGAAGGAAATGTAGACAATTTAGCACAATGATGAACAATGCTCCTTCAACACAGTAGTCCTCTGTAATTGTTTTGTTCATTTCATCTATGACTATATGTTTAGGAGGGGATACAGGGCCAAGGGTCCAGAATAGCTAATTTTGCTTTATCCATATCTTTGCAACAGGATATAGAACAATTCAAATGCAATGAAAAATTTATTTAAGTTAATCATGATAAGTAAGCACATAAATGTTGTTTGGTTCTACATTGTTGAAGATCTACTATGTTAAGCTAAATGTTTAATCTTTATAAGCCAAGAAGAACCACCCGTAGCCCTTGAGCAGAGGAATGAGTCTTGACTTAGCACAATCAATTCTGGCATTAGCATATAGGATGAAATAAAAGAAGGGAAAAAATCAAAACATTAAACCAAACCAAAAAAGCAAAGATGCCAACACACAAAAACAAGAGAGACCAGTTAGGAATCTACTGTCCCTATTTCAGTCTTGTGGTAATAAGAGCAACCTCTTAGAGTGGTGACATGGAAAATGGAAAGGAAGACTAGTAGTGGATATTTTCAAAGGGCATTCTACCTAACTTAAAAGACTCCTTTAAAGAAGAACTGATAAACTTTCCCTTTAAAGGTCATAAAGTTATACCTGGCACATTTTAAATAATATTTTGGATATAGTATAAGATGGAAATTTAAAATATAGCATGTCATTTTTAATCTAGAGAAGCTTTTGCTTTGTAATGTTTAAAATGTGTGGGTGGAGGCTGGATGGTATAAGTGAGATTTCTAAATCTCAGAATAATAAAAATTCATGAGTCAGAAATAATAAAATCCTGAAAAGTGTTCCCAGATTATAATTAGGTGCTATGAATTTAGTGTTGATATCATCTGTCATTTTCTATGTGATACATCATTACTCTTTCTATTTCTTAATTCACATTTTTCACTGTGATATTTATTCCTGAACATACTTGAAGTCCATTCTTCCTTTGCTGTTCTGGAAGCAGGCCATTTCTCGCAAGCAATACCAGCCAACGGGCTTTCTCCTTCTAGTTGGTTTCAGCACGGTTGTGATTTTAGCATGCCCAGTGCATTTACAATCAGTGAGACTATTTCATTCTTGTTTTTATTTCTCTCCCAGTCGAATTTCTTTCCCAAAGAGCAAATATAAAGTTATGCTATTCCACTCAACCAGTTGTTGCATCTGAATTCCAGTGTTCCCAAATGACTTTTCCAATATATTTCACATATTCATGGCCATTCCAACCACAGTTTATGGACATAGGAACTCTAAAGTTTCTCTGATTTGTGTATTTATACTTTCTATATGTGTATGGGGGTGACTACTTACATGTCTTGGAGTAGTAAATATATTTATTCATATGTATAAATATGGGCACATATGTATGTATGAACATATACATTTATATGCAAATATATAATATAAATTTCAATTAAATGTAAATTAGCATTTATCATCTACCATGATAGACACTGTGTTAGTTGCTAAGTTTACAAAAGCAAAAATGAAACAATCTCTAGCCTCAAGGAGTCTATGGGGAAATATGTAATAAGCAAACGAATACCAGACTCATATCATGTGTTATATATTTCATTCTGAAGATCTTAGAAGGATCTCGAAGTCAACATGATCAGAAATAAACTCATGGCTTTTCCTCTAAATTCGTCCCTTTTGGGGAGGGCAGGGTTGGGGGACAGGTCAGGACATTGCCCACTAACCAGTCACCCAGGTTTGTAACCTTAGAGTGGTCCTCGTTTTTTTCAATGTTCTTCTCTAACTGCACACACACACACACACACACACACACACACACACACACACACACACGTATGTATGTATGTATATTTATTTATTCCAAGTTTTATATATCCTAAATCCACAAAATCTCTGGCATTTATCCCCCACTTCCACTGGCCACCAAACTTTTTCAGGCCTTCATGAATTCTCACCTAGATTATTACAGTGGAGTTAATAGATTTAGGGTACAGAATGAAGAATTACAAGCATACATTACATGCTTAAATATTCATGGTATGTATCTACAACTTTGAATATATACAGATATGAATATTTATATACGTATGTGTCTACTATATAATAGAGTATTCATAACATGATATAACACTCTCTATGTATGTGCATGTATATATGTATGTACATATATACATATATGTGTGTGCATGTATATATGTATGTGTACATACATATATGTAGGTATATGTATGTATTATATATGTATGTATGTCTATGCATATTTGTTATAATCATTTTTTTCCCTCTTTTGTTCCTTCAATGAGGTGGGTATTAAGAGGGATAGAAAATATGTGGGAAAATGCATCTACTTTATTTTTAAAACATTTTTATTTAAAGTTTTGAGTTCCAAAGTTCATCCCTCCCTCCCTACCTGAGACGGTAAGCAGTCAGATATAGTTTATACATGGACAATTATGTAAAACAATTCCTTATTAGTCACTCTGCACAAGAAAAGATGCATATTCTTTAGATGAGGTCACTGTATTGTTATTTTTACCTAATGTTTTATTTTGTTAAGAGACCTCTTGAAGAGTACGAGCGGTGTTAAACAGGTATAATATACAACAAAATATATCAATACTATTATAATTGTTTCTAAGTTGGCTTCTCTGTCTTGTCTCTCTTCATTCCAACCTCCAGAATCAGCTGCCAAATTGATATACCACAGAACAAACCAGGTCACATCTCTGCTTAAGAAGTAAAATTAAATAAACAAAATATAACTTCTTTTATTTTGAAAATTAATCTCTTCAAAACCTGTTTGCTTTCAACCATTTAAAGCTAATAAATCACTATTCTTTTTTCGTGAACTTTTTTGTTACAACTAAATGAAACTACTTCAATTTCCAATCTATGTTGTTGTATCTTTCTAAAAATTGCCCCTCTACAAAGTTTGTTGCCTATTCCTTGAAAACACTAAATCTTCCCTTCCATCTTTTAGAATATCTAATTTAACACTCTGCCTAAATTCTCTATCTCCTACATTATTTTTCCATTTTAATGCTTTATTGACAATTATATTTTATATCACTACAGTTTCCCCCAACATCCCTCCTTATTCCTCTCTCAAAGAGCTGTCCAATATGACAGTTAATATTTTAGAAGAAAAAAAATGGGAAAATAAAAGAAAGAGATCTGCATAATTCTGAATAAATACTTTAAAAAAGTTTAAAAATATTTGCTACATATAACATTTTTGGTCCTCCAACCTCTAGAAAGGGGCGGAATGGAAATGTCTTTCTCATATCTCTTGTAAGATCAGTATATTCTTCATAATTTTTCAAGTTCACTTTTTAGTGGTTGTACTTTCCAATTACATTGTTGTAATAATCGTTTATATTGTTAAAGACTCTGCTTACATCTGCATTAGAAGTATGTCTATGTATCTTTTCCATGCTTCTCTGTAGTCATTTAATTTGTAATGTCTTACTTTACACTCATATACCATATTTTATTTAGCTATTTTCTAATTGATGGGAACTTACTTTGTTTCCAACTGTTTACTATCACAAAAAGTACCACTATAGATATTTTGGTGTATATGGAGACTTTTTTATTATAAATACCCTGCTTAGACATTAGGGCATCTAGGTGGTGCTGTGAATAGAGCCTTGATTTTGGAGTTAGGAAGACTTATCTTCCCAAATTCAAATCTGACCTTAGATACTTGCTACCTGCATGATTCTGGATGAGTCACATAATCCTATTTTCCTCAGTTTTTTCATCTGCAAAATGAGCTGGAGAAAGGACATGGCAAACCCACTCCAGATCTTTGCCTAGGAAACCTCAAGTGAGTTCATAAAGGGTCAGATGTGACTTAAAACGAGTGAACACTTTGGACTATTTGCCTATTTGCAAATTACTTCCTAAAATGGTTGCACTGATTCAAAGCTTCACTCAGAAAGCACTAGTGTATTTAATCTTTCCACTACCACTCAAAAATTGATTATTATCATTATTCGTCATTTTGCTAATTGGCAAGGTGAGAGATGACAACTCAGGCTTCTTTCGATTTACATTTCTCTTGTTATTAATGATTTGGAATATTTTTCATGTGGTTGTTAATAGTTTCAAATGCTTCTTTTGAGAAATCTTTGTTTGCATTCTTCAATCACTTATCTATTGAAGGATGACTTTTTCATCTTTTATACTCACATATTTTTATTACCAAACCTTTATCAAATAAATTTGATACAAATACCTCATTTCCCCATCTAACTGTTTTCCTTCTTGCTATATGTGTATTAATTTTCTCTTTGTAGAAGCTTTTAAGTTTCATCTGATCAAAATTATTTAATCCTTTGTAATAGCCTCTATCTTTTGGTTAATAATATATACTTTTGATAGTATGAACTTTATTATTAAGATTACCTATTCATTTAGAATTTATTGTAGAATATGGTTAATATTTTTATTTGTCTAAGCTGAAGTCTGCTTTCTGGTTTTCTGAACAGTTTTTATCAAATAAGAAATTATTTTCTATGTAGTTTGTGCTTTCTGGTTTATTAAACTTGGTGTTTTTGAGTAAAATTGTTTCCAATCATTCCCTTTCTACCCTGTTCCATTGATCTGCCTCACTTTATAATTAATATCATACGATTCTGACTGCTGTTCTGTAATATATTTTTAAGGTCCGGAATTACTATTTTTCCTTTATCTCTTCCTCTTTTCATTATTTCTTTGCATGCTTCACATGTTTTATTTTTCCAAATGAATTTGGCTATCATTTTTATCTAGTTTTGTATAGTATTTCTTTGATAATTTGAATGAGATAACTTTAAAAATATGTTAACTTTGACATTATTTTATCATATTGGCACACCCTAGACACAAGTAACAAATATTTCTTTTGCTATTTAACTTATTCTTTCTTTTTAAAAACATTTTACAATTGAATTTCTACAAATTTTATTGTGTCTTTGTGTGCCTGTACATGCACAAGTGCACATATAGACTGTTTGATCTTCAGACACTTTATGCATTTTGTAGTTATTCTGAAAGAGATTTCCATTTTTGTTGCCTTTTGTGTTTTTTAATTATTATATTAAATGCAATTGACTTTTGAGGCTTTATTTTTTAGACTACAACTTGACTGAAGATATTAATTGCCACAATTATTACATACTTGCTGAATGCTGTGTATTTTCTAAGTATACCAGTATATCATCATCAAACAGATAGTTATAGCTTCTCTTCACATATTTTTATGTATTTAATTCATTTTTCTTTTCTTTTTGCTACAGATAGGATTTCAAGAAATATTTCTAATAACAGTAGGGATAGTGGACATCCTTGATTTTTTCCTATATTTATTGGGATTGGTTCTAATGAATCCCTATTGTATATGTTGCTTATTTTTGGTTTAAGATGGATACTTTTATGATATCAAGAATATCCCTCTATGCCTGTATTTTGTGGAGTTTGGACATGAATGAGAATTGTACTTTTTATTGTTTTTAGTACAAACCAATGATGCATTTTTTTTCTGAGAAAAGGTCATATTATCTTGAGAAGGCCATATTGTTTTGGATTTTTTATATGATAAATTATGTTGATTGTTTTCCTGATGTTGAACAATCTTTGCATCCCTGGTATAAATATGATTTGGTCATGATGAATGATTTCTCAAAAGAATTGTTGTAGTTTGATATTTTTAAATGAATTGCTATTAATTAATTATGCTGAACTATAGTTCTGTGTTTTATCCTTCTCTCATAAAGTATTAGGACATTTTGTGTCCCATGAAATGGATGTTATAGGTTGTGTCAGCACAGGCTGTGACAGAGCAAATGGGCAGCAGGCCATTCCAGCAACTGAATCAGCTGTAGAAGCAGTGGATTAGAGATCACAACCCACAAATGGCAAGGGGGTCAGACAACTCTGTTAAGAAGATTAGATGAGTCTTTTGCTGGCACTGGAAATAAGACTCTGTTGCATTACCCATAGTTAGATCCCAGCTGCAATCCCAGGGTGAACAAGAGATTTAGCATGCCAGAGCTTATGGACACAAGGAAGTGGGGACCCTGGTCACAATTCCAGGGTAGAAAAAGTGCTTGTGGTTGCTCACAGACCACAGCACAGCCCAGGAGAGTAGCAAACACACCTCCCTTTAAGTCATGCCAAGTTGGAAGAACTAAAAACTTATATAACCCCAGAATTAATTCAGAAAACAGCTACACAAAATCCTTGAAGCTTAGGACAGAGTCACCTTGATTCTAGAAGTGGAGTCCAACTTTAATATAAAGTCATAAGTCAAGAAATAGGGTAGAAAATGAGCAAACAACCAAAAAATGACCATAGAAAGTTATAATAAGGACAAGGAAGATCAAAACACAAACTCAGAATTTAACAAAATCAGAATGACTATATCAAAAGCCTCAAAGAAAAATGTGAAATGGTCTCAGTCCCAAAAAGAATTCAGGGAAGTCTTCAAAAAGGATTTTAAAAATCAAATAACAAAGGTAGAGGGGAAAAAATTTGGGAAAAGCAATAACCATGATGCAAGGAAATAATGGAAAAAAAAGGTAAAAGCTTTGTAAAGGAGGCATAAAAATACTGAAAAAAATAAGAGCTTAAAAATAGAATAGGCCAAATGGTAAAATAGGCACAACAATCCACAGAAGAGAAAAAGTCCTTAAGAATCAAAACAAAACAAAGCGAAACAGAATTGTCCACATGGAAAAAGATGTACAAAAATTCACCGAAATAAAGAGAACTCCTTAAAAAGTAGAAATGGCCAAATGGAAAATCATAAAAACACATTGAAGAAAATAATTTCTTAAAAATATTAGAATTGTGCAAGTGGAAACTAATGACTCCATGAGCAATCATAAAACAATATAATAAAATCAAGAGAATAAAAAAAGAAAAACACAAACTATCTCATTGGGAAAAAAAAACAACTGAAATGGAAAATAGAGGAGAATTTAAGAATTATTAAATTGCCTGAAAATCATGATCACAAAAGGATGCTAGAAATCAGATTTCAAGAAATTATCAAAGAAAACTGCCCTGATATTCTAGAACCAGAATGTAAAACAGAAATTGAAAGAATCCATCAATCATCTGCTGAGATTCCAAAAAGAAAACTCCCACTAATACTATAGCCAAATTTCATATTTCCCAGGTCAAGGAGAAATTATAGCAAGTAGCTATATAGAATGTCATTGAAACACAATCAGGATAACACACTATTCAACAGCTGCCACAATTAAAGATTAGAGGGCTTGGAATATGATATTCTAGAGGACATGGGAGCTAGGATAATAACCAAGAATCACCTACCCAGCAAAACTGACTATAATCTTTCAGGAAAAAAAATGGATATTTAATGAAATAGAGAGCTTTCAATCATTTCTGATGAAAAGATCAGAGCTGAATATAAAATTTGACCTTCAAATATGAGACTGGAGAGAATCATAAAAAGGTCAACATGAAAGATAAATCATAAGGGATTAAATAAGGTTAACCAATTTATATTCATACATGGAAGATGACACCTGTAACTCTAAGGAACTTTTTTCATTTTTTATTGTAGTTAGAGCATACATAGACACAGAACATAGGTATGAGTTAAATATGATAGGGCTTTTTAAAAAAAAAAAAACGAAGAGGTGTCAAAGAGGAATCCACTAGGTAAAGGGAAAAGGTAAAATGGCGCACGAAATAAAATAAGCACATGAAAGCTTTTATATTGGAAGGGGAGATAGGAGATGTGACAAGGGGAACTCTTTAACCTTACTCTCTTTGTAATCAGCTCAAAGAGTGAATAACATACACATTTAGTTGGATACAGAAATCCACCTTCCCCTACAGGAAAGTAGGAGGGAATTGGGGATAATAAAAGGGGTATGCTGATAATAGGAAGGGCAGATTGGGGTGAGGTGAGGTGGTAGCCAGAAACAAAACACTTTTGAAGATGAACAGAGTGAAAGGAGAAAAACTAGGATAAACTGAGGTGTAATGGGATGGAGGGAAAATCACAGTTTAGTAATCATAAATGTGAAAAAATATTTTATAGCAAATTTCTCGAATAAAGGCCTTATATCTTGAGTATATAGAGAACTGAGTTACATGTATTAAAAAAAATAACATTCTTCAATTCATAAATAGTCAAAGAATATGAATAAGCATTTTTTCAGACAAAGTGATCAAAATCATCCATAGTCATATGAAAAATATACTCCAAGTCACAACTGATTAGAGAAATGCAAAGTAAAAAAAACAAAAAAAACAAAAAACTGAGGTACCACACCCTGTGTTGTTTAGCAAAATGGGCTCCTTAGCACTTAGTTCAACAAGTGCCCTTGAAGAGTTTGGTTTTTGTTTGCTTTGAGTAATGCTAAGCCCCAGGCCCAAACCCCTATTAGGTGTGGAACCTATGTGGGTGTGGATTGATGACTGTGGTGGGGCCCAAGGTGGGGCTAACTCCAGGGAGAGCCTAGTTTACATGTCTGGGACAACAGAGAATCTTAGACCACATGGGTTTAAGGTGCCTCTTTGTGATGATTTTAGGTCACATGGGTGAGTCACATGCTTGACTCACCCCTGACTCTGACAAAGATATAAAAGCCAGGGGTTGGCCTCTTCTTCCTTGGAGCTCTTTGCTGCAGCAGGGTCAGCCCTTGTTCTGAGCTCCCAGGGCTGAACCTACATGTTGGTAACTATGAATTGTATTGGATCTGTCTGTTTGTAATTTGTTTAAGGGCTCTT
>CM053623.1:439242850-439260564 GCA_028646595.1 Phalanger gymnotis
CACATGGGTTTAAGGTGCCTCTTTGTGATGATTTTAGGTCACATGGGTGAGTCACATGCGTGACTCACCCCTGACTCTGACAAAGATATAAAAGCCAGGGGTTGGCCTCTTCTTCCTTGGAGCTCTTTGCTGCAGCAGGGTCAGCCCTTGTTCTGAGCTCCCAGGGCTGAACCTACATGTTGGTAACTATGAATTGTATTGGATCTGTCTGTTTGTAATTTGTTTAAGGGCTCTTGAGATGGTGTTGATGAAGAGATTCTGGGCAGCTGTAGCTAAGGAGCCCTCCAGCTTGTAAACCTGGATGCTGAGACTTTGTTGAACTCTGGTAACTATGGATTGGGATTTGAATCAGACAAGGTCTGTCTGTTGATGTTTGTAGTTTGCTTGTATTTTGCTCTGAAGTTCAGAGTGCTGACTTTTTCCCCTGAATTAAGTGAATGATATTTGTGTGCTGAATTAAAGTAAGCTTGCCAACCCCTTAACCTTGCTCTCCTTATTAAGGCAGATTAAAAGAACCTGGGCTTTCTGGCTGTCTGGCAGCTTTCTGGGTGCTGGCTGTGGGTGGATCTGGACCCCCCCACAGAAGCTGCTAGCCTGATTGTGGAAACATACCCATACTTAACAGATTGGCTAATGTGACAGAAAAAAATAACAATTTTATTGGATTGTTTTAAAATTGGCACATTAAGGTCCTTTTGATGGAATTGTGAACTGATTCAAACATTCTCCAGAACAATCTGAAACTATGCCCAGAGGGCTATAAAACTATTCTTATCCTTTAACTCAGCAATACTATTACTACTAGGGAACAGTGAAATTTACAAGAAAACAAGTCATTCCCCAATTGATAAATGGTCAAAGGATATGAACAGGCAATTTTGAGAGGAAGAAATGAAAGATATCTATAGATATATGAAAAAATGATCTAAACCACTATTGATTAGAGAAATGGAAATCAAAACATCTCTTGGGTACCACATCTCTCCAGTCAGATTGGCTAACATGATGGCTAAATTATAAATGCTGGAGAAGATGTGGAAAAATTGGAACACCATTGCATTGTTGGTGGAGCTGTGAACTGATCCAACCTTTCTGCAGAACAATTTGAAACTCTGCCCAAAGGGCTATAAAAATGTGCATACACTTTGACCCAGCTATACCACTTCAAGGGCTGTATCCCAAAGAGATCATACTATTGCAGAAAAATAATTATAGCCGTTGTTTTTGTGGTGGCAAAGATTGGAAATCAAAGGGATGCCCATCAATTGGGGAATGGCTAAATGAGTGGTGATATATGAATATAATGGAATACTATTATGCTATAAAAATGAGAATAATAACCTGGAAAGGCTTATATGATCTGATGCTGAGTGAGGGGAGTAGATTAAGACCATTATACATGATTACAGATATACAGTATCTGTGATGACTAACTTTGATAGACTTGGCTCTAAGACAGCACTAAAAGACTCATGATGGAAAAAAAAAATTATCAACGTCTGGAGAAAGAATTATGGAGTCTAAATACAGATTGAAGCAAACTATTTACTCTCTCTTTTTTTTTGGGGGGGGGGGTGTTTCTTCTGTCTCGTAGTTCATTCCATTGGTCAAAATTCTTCTTTACAACTTGACTATTGTGAAAATAAATTTAATGTGAAGGTATATGTACAACCTATATTGAATTACATGACTTCTTGGGGGGAGGGGGAAGGGGAAAGAAAGGGGCTCAGAAACTTGTGGAACTGATTGTTGTAAACTAAAAATCAAAATAAATAAACAAACTAACAAATAAATACATGAATAGATAAATAAGAAGGAAAAAAAGTAACTGCCCTAAGGGAAAAAATAAAGAATATAAATTGAAGATGTGCAGGATGATTTCAGAAAAACCTGGAATAACTTACATGAACTGATGCAGAGGGAACCAGGGGAACACTTTGTACAGTAACAGCAATATTGTCATGATGATCAAATGTGAATGACTTAGCTGTTCTAAGTATTACAATGATCCAAGATAACCCCAAAGGGCACATGATAAAACATACTATTTGGCTCCAGAGAAAGAACTGATGTAGTCTGAATACAGATCAAAGCATACAATTTTTCTCTTTTTTTCTTTTATAATTCAAGCTTTCTTCTACAAAATGACAAATTTGGAAAGGTTTTACATGATTGCATATGTATAATCTATATCAGATTGTTGTCCAATAACATGGAGGAGGGTGGGAATGGAGAAAGGGATATAATTTGGAACTCAAAAGTTTTTTTTTTAAGTTAAAAATTGTGTTTACATGAAAGTAGGGGAAAATAAAGTATTTTTAAAGAAAAAAATACTATTAGGTCTGTATCCCAAAGAGATAAGAACCAAAAGGGAATATTTTAGTGGTGGCAAAGAATGGGAAGTTTAAGGGACACTCATCAAATAGAGAACAGTTGAACAAACTGATGTATATGTCTGTGATGGAATACTATTGTACTATAAGAAATGACTAGAAGGATACTCTCAAAAAAAACTGGAAAGCTTTACATTAATTAATGCAAAGTGAAATGAGCATTACCAGGAGAACATTGTACACAATAACAATATTGTATAATGATCAACTGTGAATGATAGCTAATCTCGGCAAAACAATGATCTACGGCAATTCCAAAGGACTTGGGAAAACTACTATCCACCTCCAGAGAAGGAAATGATGGAGTCTGAATGCAGATCAAAACATAATTTTTTTTTGTTTTAGTTTGCACTTTCTTTCACAACATGACTAAAGTGGAAAAATGTTTTGCATGACTTCACCTGTGTAACCTATATCAAATTATTTGTTGTTTCAGGGAGGGAGGAAGAAAAGAGGGAGAGAGAGAATTCGGAACTCAAAATTAAAAAAAAAAGATGAAAGTTGAAATTGTTTTTACATATAATTGGAGAAAACAAAATATTAAATATATTTTAGAAAGAAAAAGAAAACAAGTGAAAGAGTTGGTATGACAGATGAAGCAATCTGTTGGAGAATATGGCATAGAATGTTATCACCTGAATAAGTAACCTTGCTTAGGAGTTAGGCCACTTCATCATGTGAAATGGGGGTGAAGGAGGAGAAAATAAAGGAAGGCATATGAGTGGTAGGAGATGAGAAAGAGTGGAGAAGATAGAGTTCACAGCAAATGACCTTTTTTTTTTCCCTGTAAAATATGAAACAAGGTACACAGGTGAGAGAGTAGGGGGAGGTGGAGTCATTAAAAGTTTAAGGGAGGATCAAAAGATTAGGAAGAGTCAATCCATTAAGGAGATAGCAAGTTGATAAGGCAGGTGTAGTAGGATTGCCTAGCAGTAATGAATGTCTCTAGAGTGTCTATGAAACATAATTTTTTAGTGGACCTTATCAGAACCATTGAGTGATTTTCTCTACTTTCATTCAGCAGTGCATGTGTAGGCACAGAAGTGACAAATTTTGGCAGCGATCAAAGAAGAGGCCTTGCTAAGTGTAACCAGCAATATTATAAGGAGTTTATAGATTTAAAATAGGACAATGTTGAATCGAATTGGTTTACCAAGAAGTCAAGATGCGGAGAAGAGATGGCTAGTGGAAGGGAGATGGCCTGGAAGAGAAGAGGTCAAGGGAATGGGGGCCGGGTATGGATAAAGAGTACTGTTTTGCCTTGATTCCTTCTGTGCCTTCATTTTCTGGATGAGCTCTGTTGTGACACAGAGTGCTACCACTCTCCCATTGCTGTCTGTGTCTCAATTCAATCCTAAATCATTGAGGTACTGACAAGACCTGGGATCTGTCCAGAATTGATATTTATTCCAAGCTCATGGTTGGTTTGCACAGCGTAATGAACTTATCTTGTTTGGATTCTTCGTGTCTTAAACTTTTGAATCAGCTAAAATTGCTTCATGTCTTGCACATCATTATTATTTTATAAAGATGTGAGAGTCTGAGAGGATTGGAGGAAATATCTAGCCCTCCATCTTATTGATCACATGCCCTGGAAAATACATAATGCTTTTTCTAAGCTCCCCAGGTGTTTCTACTTTCTACCAACAAAATCTCTGTTTATTTTGTATTTACGTTGCATTTAATTATCTTCATCCATTGTGTTTCTTTAGGCACCTTGAGGAAGGATTGTTTTGTTTTTGTGTCCTTAGTAACTAGCTCAATAACTAACCAATAATAGGTATTTTTTTCAATTTAACTAAATTAATTTAATTCAATTTGTAAGTAAAACAGACACAAAGTAAAACAGTATAATTTCGAAAAGGAGAGCCCTAGAAAGATTTTTTTGAATAAGGAACACCAAAGGCGTGCACAGAGGGACCCTAGCTAGGATAAAATTGAGTGGGAAGTACATTCCAAACATGAGGGATGATTTGTGCAAATGTGTGCTGGTGGGATATAGAATACCATGAATGGAGAAAATCAACCAGGCTAATTTTACCGTAATGGAGAATGCATAAAAGGCATATTTGAAATAATCCTGGGAAAATAGGTGAGAGAAAGATTGTGGAGAGCTTTAAATGCACAGATGAGGATTTTGCATTTTATCCTAGAGATAATAGAGATTGATTGAAGAATTTTAAGCTTGGAGGGGTAACATGGTAATTTCTTTTAATATCACTATAGCAGCTAGTCTAATGTCCTTTCCTCAATCTTCATTCTCCTTGACATCTCTTCAATCTTTCACACTGTTGATCACCTGTTCTGACTTGATAGTCATTTCTGCAGGTTTTTGGGACACCACTTTCTCTTCATTTTCCTCCTTTTTATCTGTTTTTTATTCAGTATCCTGATTATGCCCTCTAACCAAGAATGTTTCTCAGAGTTCTATCCAGAATCATTTGCTCTTCTCCCTCAACACTATTTCACTTTATGATCACTCCAGCCCCCAGAGATTTACTTAGCATCTCTATGTTGATTATTCTCAAACCTACCTATCCTCTTCCAACAAGTCTCTTGACCTCCAATATCACTTCTTCAACTGCCTTTGAGACATCTCAGCCTGGATGTCCAGTAGAAATCTTAAACTAAACGTTTCTGAAACAGAAATCATGATCTTTCCACCTAAACTATCCCTTTCTCCTGCTCTTCCTATTACTGTAGAGAGTGACTACACTCCCAGTTTCTCAGTCTACACAATTTAGGAATTATCTTTGACTCCTCAATATCTTTCCCCACGCACTGCTATACCCATACCCAAGTTGTTGCCAAGGCCTGCTTTCTTTATCTTTGCAACATCTCTCAAATCATTGCCTTCTCTCTCCTGATGTTTTCACCACTCTAGTGCAGGCCTCCACAAATTCACGTCTGGATGATTCTAATAGCCTGCAAATTTATCTGCTTTTCTCAGTTCTCTCCCCAGTACAATCCTCCATTCAGCTACCAAAGTGATTTTCTTAAAGTGCAAGTCTGACTACATCACTCCACTAACCAATAAACTCTAATGGCTCCCTGTTGCTGCCATGATCAAATACAAAATGCTCTGATTGGCATTCAAAGCCCTTCCTGACCTATCACCATCCTACTTTTTGAGTTTTCTTATGCCTTACTCCTCACCAAGTACTCTTCAATCCAGCCTCAGTGGCCACCTGGCTGTTCCAAGAAAAGGAAACTCCGTGTCTCAGCTCTGGTTATTTTCTCTTACTGTCTCCCATGCTTGAAATGTTCTCTTTCCTAAACTCTGCTTACTCACTTCTCTGGCTTCCTTTAAGTGTCAACTAAAAGACCCTTTTTTACAGTAAGTCTTTCTCAAACTCCTTAATTCTACTGCTTTTCCCCTGCTAATTCCTATGCGTCCTGTGTATAGCTCATTTGTATATATTTGTTTATTGTTGTCTACCCCATTAAATTGCAAGGTCTCTGAGGGCAGAGACTAGGCTTTTCCCTGTTTTTGTAACGTCGGAACTTTGCGCAGTGCCTGACATATAGTAAAAGCTTAATCGATGTTTATTGATTTTAATTAGGTGAAATAATAGAGTGCTAGGTTTAGGATCAGGAAGATCTGAATTTGAATTGTGGCAGAGAAACTAGTTTTGTGACATTGGTTTAAACTCATCTGTAGCCTCTATCTTCAAAATGGAGATAATAGCACCTGCCATAGGGTCGTTGTGCCAATCAAATGACCCAGCAGATGTAACGTATTTTGGAAACCTTGAAATGCTATAAAATAGTGGTTGTATTAATCATGCTAATGATCGTTTATGTAGAAGATGGATTAGAAAGGGGAAATAGTAACAGTACTGCTATCACTAATACTATCACAAACAGTAATATGTTGAAAAGCTTTTAAAGCCAGCAGAAGAAATAAGAATCGTGTGGGAATAAAATGAGCTACAGGGCATTTCCATTATCCTATCTGCTTCCTGAAATGAACAAAAAATGCTTTTAGGGAGCCAAAAGACTATGTTCTTACATTATAATATTTTATTCCACTAAAATATTTGTTTTTATATTAGTCCTTTGAACATTAAATATAAAGGAATAATAACAGGATAGAGACTTGTCCTATGATCATTTCTAGTTGAAACCTGCTTAAAAGATGAAAATAACAAAATCACAATAATGCTATCCCTCAAGGAAGCTACATAATTCTCCTAAATATATGTCCATTTCCTTTCCTCTCTACAAAAATGAGTTGAAAACAATCCTTTTTATTGGAATCCTTTTATCTGTCACTTGTGAACTTTTGAAAATATTTTGATAGCTATATTTTAATATAATTGTTTTTCTTTTATAATCAAATGTGTTTTGTTACCTGATTTAAAAAAATACATCATTTTGATTAGGGCAATCCACTAGACTGCCAATGGCATTCATGACATAAAACAGTTCTGATCTAGACCCTTAATGAATGGACAAATACACTTCTACTAAATCAAATTAATGAATGTACTTCTCATTCTTATGGATCTTATCGTCACTGTTACAGCTTAGAAGTTCTATGGTATTTCCAAAGCCTATCCAAAAAGTCCTATTAGGTAGTCTTATGCATGCAAAAATATGGTGCCATTTATATAAATAATATATCAAATGGAATCTCCAAATCTTTAGGAAGAAGTTGAGATGAAGGAAAACACACATGAAAGATGTTATGCACAGTATTTTAAGCATTCCACCCACGTGTTCAGTCCACCCACAGATCTGGAAATGAGCTCTTAGAACAACATTACTGGGTTGTTCCAAGGCAGTTTGTTGTGGTGCTGCATATCACAAGTTGGTTGAGAAGCAAAATTCATAAAAAGGCACAAAAACACCCACACTGAGATATGACATTTTTGGTACATTTCCCCCCCACAAAGTATCAGGATTCCATTTTTCCTTTTCTCTGTCTTGATCTCTATCATTGTTTTTTCTGCCCCTCTGTTTCTGTCTCTGTCTATCTTCCTCTGTCTCCTCTATCTCTCCATCTTTGTCTCTGTTTCTGTCTTTTTCTCCCTGTCTCTTTCTTCCTGTCCTAAATGATATGTGCAGATTTTGAAAAGTTATTTCTAAGAAATTTTCAAGAGATTTAAGAGTTCTTAAACAGATCAAGATATCAATATATTACATAGCAAAAATCAGGCAGGTAAAGTTGTAGAACAATGAATTAATGACCATTTTTTCCAAGATACTCTCTATTCCTGGCTTTGACTAATTGATGGAATGTTCCTTATTCTGTGAAGCTTTTTTAGAGATTTAATGAATCTTGATGACATTGGTAGGCACTTATTATGATAATATTCTGATTTTTCACTCGTTACTCACAGGAAATCTACTAGCTATTAGATACTTAAGATATGATTCCTAATTTCATATGTTTTAGAATAGCTATAAGCATTGGCAGCTGGGGGTACCCTAAATATTAGAATTTCATTCAATGAGTAAAAAGTGGAAACTATCCTGAAGGAATTTGATCATTTGTGACCTTGGAATTCTTGCTATGAGTAAAACTCAAAAAAGACAAGATTCTCAGTTAAATAGAAGGATAGCTCATGAATTCTTCATTGAGAGGTAAGGAATTGGCTTTGCTCTTCTTTCAAAGGATACAAGAAGCACAAGTTTATTGCAGTGCTCACTGTACTCTCAAATACTCCAATAGATTTGTAATCTCAATCTATCCAAGTCTTCCCATCCTGTTGACTTCTATGCTTTCCTATTAGTTCACCACAAAGGATCTACACAATATCCCAGGAGCCTTGACACTTTCACTTGCCATCGCAAGTATATTAATGGAGCACACTGCCTGTCCATTGTTTATCTCTTAACCTATGTGACTAAGCTATCTGCTCTTTCATTCAAACATTTAATTTACTAAAACACTTATTCTTCTTCTCCTTTAAAATGTCTGCTTTATAATATGTTAGTGCATACTCACATATAGCGTGGATCTCTCTATTGCCTTTTGAGTGAATTTAGTATTCACAAAATGACCACTAAAATAATTGGAGCTTATAAACTAAAATCAGTTGCAGACAAGGAGCAGTCAGAGAAATTTTGCAAAGAACTTTATAAGATCTTCAAAATTAAAATAAACAAAAATTGATGTTCAATTTAAATAGAAAGGTTGTTATAAAGGTTGTTATAAAGAGTATATTGAAATATACTTCGGGGAATAGAATTCAGAGTAACAAATGAGAGCAGTCTAAAGTTTATAACTTTCAATAATTCAATTACTCAATAAATACTTATTGAACACCCAATATGTGCCAGGCATTTTGCTAAGTCCCGGACTACACAGAAGTTTTATACCTATTCTTCGGGAATAGTAATTTTTTAAGAGAAAAAGAATTTAGGGTGCTGGGCATGATAAGCACAAAAGTATATTACAGAAAAATGAAATCAATTATATAACAACAAATAAGAGCCATAAATGATAGTTTTTTCCTCCTGAATAAGAATTCTGTATTCAGTCATAATACCAACTTATAAAACCAAATATCAAATTTCATGCAAAATGAAGTAAATTAAAATGATGTTTATTTAAAAAAGTGTTATTAAACCTACACTAAACTTACCTATTCAGATGAATTGTTCATATAAAAAATTGAAAAAAATGGATGAAAGAAAGCATGTGGAGATGAATTATAACAATTACAAACAAAAACTTAACAGATATAACTCAGTCGCTATCTTGTGGAAAGTAAAAGACCCCAGGAACTTTTTAAGTCATCAGAAATCTTGATCTTCTGATGTGGAGTCATACAGAAGTCAAGCCAAAGCCAAAGAGTTATATGCCCCAAATAACTGTGTGTAAAATCTTATGGAGGAAAATGATGAAATATACGAACAGTGTGTTCTCACATTATAAATACAGGAGAAGTGGTACTTAAAATGTCATCAGAGAAATGTGTATCCAGGAAGAAAAAAAAATCTGTGTGTGTGTGTGTAGACACACACATGTAAGTATATAACAACCAACTGATATATATATATGTTTATACACACATATATGCATATATATGTATATGTGTGTATATATAATATGTATATGTGTGTGCATGTGTGTGTGTATAACTATTAGTTATGTTGCAAAAAAGAAAGGCAATCAAGAGTGCCAACATGCTCCATGGATGAAGTTATAACTATATACTCATGCATATATCTGTGTGTCTATATAAATATATATATGTTTATATATGTAGACATATGCACATATGTGCATGTTTACATATGTATACATAAACTTATAAACATACATATATGTGTGTATGTGTACACACACATGTATATTTACCTTGAGTAAGCAGCAAAAACCTCACCATAAGTTCTTCTGTTTATAGAAAATACAACTACAGTGAGAGAAGGCTCAGGCCTGGGAGAAGAAAGGGAAAAACTTAGGGACTTAAAAAGCAAGAAAGCACACCATTTGGTACCTTTGAATTACTCATTTTCCAATAAGTTCTGTTTCAAATTTTTTTTTACCCAATTCAATTGTTTATATGCTTAAGAGGACTTCAACTTATATCCATATCCTCTGTATTCCCATACCCTGGAGCAAAGCCCTAATCACCCTCCATAGGTTGTTTTCCAAGAGACCAATGACATCATGATGTTGGTCTCAGGGTACATTGTGTTCAATGGTGGCTGAAAGGATTAAAGGTGAATGGATTAAAACCAAGGTTATAGCTAGACAGGATAAAGTGCAAATTGGTGTTGAGTTCAGTTTACTCCAATCATGTGCAGTCTAGATTATTGCATGCTCACTTTCACCAGGGGTCCTCTTTATATATTAGTTGAGAATCCTAGCATGCCTTGATTTTCATGTGATTTTTCATAATCTTGTGACTATGGTGGATTTGGCTCAAAGAAACAAAATTCCATTTATTATTATTATTAATTATTATTAATATTATTATTGGTAGTAGTAGTAGCTGACATGCAAAGTCACTTGTGCCCTTCAAGTCATATTCCTGTCTGAGTACTGAATCTCCTCAAATACACAGGAGTTTGTTCCTAATAAAATGCGGCAATATATGGGAAGATACTGTGAAAACTACTAAGAACCATACAAATCAAAAGTATTATGAATGATGATGAGTTTTCCTTGGTAATCCACAGACAATAAGATTAATTTCCCCTATACTGTTTATACCAATGAAACAAACATAATTTGCGATCTGTTCAGTCTGTTACTCTAATAGGAATTCTAATTTTGTGTAGGATTGCAATAAACGCTGAGCTTAATTCAATCTCTTGCTACATGAGTGTCCCTGTTTGTTCACTCTTTGGATTTTCATGCTTTTCATCTCAGATGTATATTGTATGCCAAGAAATTGCTCTGAATTTGGAATACCTTATCCTGAAAAATACTTTTCTCAAGTAAAAGATATCACAGAATTCCATGAGAAGATATTATCTCAAATCGACAATAATGACTTCTACCACCACCACCCTTCCACCTGACTCCATTGCTTATATTATTGCAGGATTTATTTGCCAGGATTGTGTTTAGAGCTCCGGTAGGCTGAAGAGATGGCAGAAGAGCAACATATGTGTCTGTGTTATACCACAGCCAAATGGCTAAATATCAAATCAGCTATAATTAGCTTACTTAAGGGACCTCATCTCTCTCTAACTGTGATGACAGTATCTTGGGTCAGGTGAGGCCTCTTCATGGAAATGTACTATGAGAAATTAAAGTATGTCAAAGTGAGGGGCAGAGGAGGAGAAGGAACAACACACATGTAGGGAGAAAGAGAATCACACACACCTTTTGAGAGTTGGATGGAATTTTAGCTGTAATCAAGTCCAATCCACTCATCTTACATATTGCCAGTTGAATGTTTAGTAAGGGTAAATGACTGATTTGTGATAACATTAGTAAAAAAAAAAAATAGATCTAAAATCTGAACCAAGGAAGGGGAAGGGGAAAGGAAGGGTATAGGGAAAGAGAAGAGAATGAGAAGGGAAGAGAAGGGGAAAGGGAGAAGGGCAGGGCAGAGGAAGAAAGCAAAGAGAGGGAAGTATAAGGGTAAGGGAAGGAAAAGGACAGGAAGGAAAAGGGAGGGTGGCAGGTAGGAAAAGAAATGGAAAAGACAAATCAGAAATGAAGTCTTTTGTTTGCTTGTTTGGTTGTTTATATTAAAATACAGGATTCTGGAGCCTGACAGCTGAATGACATAGTATCCACCAAACAATCATAGCAGAAAAGTTTGCTGGGAATACTTGATTCAGAACATAGAGTTGATGTTCCATGTGAATACTCAAATTCAAAGAAAAACTCAGCTAGACCTGAGTTGTTTCTCATGTATTTCTACCTCAATCATAAGCTATTTTAGCTGGAAGTCAAATTTCCCTCAAATTTAACAGAAGGCTTCTTGGCTAGAATTCCGTATCTGTGGCCAAAAAGAAAACTCGGGAAACAAGTTCTGCTTTTTAAATGAATTATTTTAGACACTGCCATCCAAATCCTGACACTTTGATTCTATTAATGAAAAATAAACAAGCAAATAACCTGGATATATAATGTAAAATAATGCATAGTGATCTGGCCTTGGAAAGAGAATAATCTGGCTTCAAGTGCTGTTTATGACACACATTAGCTATGGGAATATCAGCAAGTCATACAAGCTCCAATTTCTTGGCAAATTTTTCAGACTACAAGCGGGAGAATTGCTACTGACTTTGTGTGGTATCTCTTGCTTCCTTAGAGGAGTTTGCAACACTGAAGAAATTACAGGACTAATCTTTTTCCACAGTCTTAATGCTATCATTTTGTTTTTCATATAAAATAACTGGAGGTGTGATGGGAAATGTTAAAAAATGGGATCTGGTACAAAATGTGTGCATGTGACACCAGTAAATTTTATCTGGATAATTAGCATTTTCTTCATTGCTTTCTTAAATCTAGACTATCAAAACTGTTATGCAAATCACTTTTCCCTGTTCTTCCCTTTTGGAATGCTAAGACTATCAAGTCTCCCCTTTGTTTGAATAGGTGGGAAACCTTTTGCTGTCTTTGTTTTGGAGTATTTCTTAGCACTGAAGCAATTAAGAGTCATTGAATTGTGTATGATGCAGTGCTGGTGGTTGCAGATTTTCCACACTGATTTCTAAATGGCTAGCATCAAGTACCCCAGGGCCTTGAGACAGGTATATAAGATCTGAGGTTGGCATTTGAATTTTGGGGGTACACTCATTGAAAGAATATAGGTGATGAGACTCTGGACAAGCCATTGAACCTCCCGCCCCCTGGCTTTGATCACCCAGACAGATAGCTGTTGGTGCTTCTCTGGTAACTATGAATTGTGACTTGAATCAGACAAATTCTGTCTGTTGATGTTTATAATTTCTGTTTGTATTTGCCTTGAAGTTCATAGAGCTGATCTTTTCTCCTTGAACTAAGTGAATGATATTTGCATGTTTAATTAAACTGAGATTATTAACCCCTCAACATTGGTTTCCTTAGAAAAGCAGATCAAGGATCCTGTGTTGGCAGCCCTCTGTGTGCTGATTGTTGTTGGTCTTACACAGCCACAGTAGCTGCTAGCAGATTTTTGTTACAAAAACAATAAATATAACCTTGATTTGCAGCATTTATCTGTTTGTAAGGCATGAATGTTCACACAGAAAATTTAACAATCAGCTCTTAAAATTTGGTATGAGACCTTTGAAAATCCAAGTCATCCAGGATAGGAAAATGATTTGATAGACTTGGCTCTTCTCAGCAATGCAAGGTTCTAAGACACCTACAACAGACTCATGATGGAAAATGCTATCCAGATCCACAGAAAGAATTATGGAATCTGAATGCAGATTGAAGCAAACTATTGGTTTTTCTTTTTTGTTTTGTTCATTCTTTCTTGTGGTTCATTCCATTGGTTATAATTCTTCTTTGCAACATGCCTAATGTGAAAATATGTTTAATGTGAATGTAGAACCTGTATCAGATTGCATGTCATCTTTGGAAGGTGGGAGGGGGGAGGAGAAGGAGGGGAAGAAAATTTGGAACTCAAAAGCTTGTGGAACTGAATATTGTAAACTAAAAATAAATAAATTAATTTAAAAGGAAAATAAATGTTGGAGGGTATCTGGAAGATATTATTACATTAATATACTGTCAGTGCAGTTGTGAACCATTCCAAACCTCGTGGAGAACAATTTGGAACTACTATTCCCAAAGGGCAATAAAACTGTGCATATCCTTTGATCTAACAATACCACTATTAAGTTTGTATCCCAAAAAGATTTTTAAAAAGTAGAAAAGTACCTATTTCTAAAAAAATATATATATATATAGCAGTTATTTTTGTGATGTCGAAAGATTGGAAATTGTAGGGATACTCATCAACTGGGGAACGGTTAAAAACGTTGTGATATATGACTGTTATGGAATATTATTGTACTAAAAATGATGAGTGGTCTGATTTCAGGAAAACTTGGAAAGAGTTACTTGAACTGATGCAAAGTGAAGTGAGAAGAACCAAGAAGACATTGTGCACAGTAACATCAATACTGTAGGATGATCAACTGTGAATAACTTAGCTATTCTCAGCAATATAATGATCTAAGACAATTCCAAAGGACTCATAATGAAAAAGCCTATTCATCTCCACAGAAAAAAACTGATGGAATCTGAATGAAGATTGAAGGATACTATTTTTCAATTTCTTTATTATTTTCATGTTTGTTTGTCCTGTGTCTTCTTTCACAACACGACTAATCTGGAAATATGTTTTGAATGATTTGCACATGTGTAACCTATACCAAATTTCTTACTGTCTCAGGGAAGACAAAGGGGAGGGAGAGAGGAAGAAAGTTTGGAATTCATAATTTAAAAAAAAATTAAAATTGTTTTTAAATGGAAATGGAAAAGAATAAAATATTATTTAAAAAAAGAAAATGAAATTCCAGGTCATCCTCCTCTGCACATGTTCTAGAATCCAGAGAAACTGCAGTATCATAGAAATATTTTTATTGATAACTGTGACTGTCTTCCTAGGTTTTCATGCATTGATATAGCACCCCAAATGGGATAAAACATCCACTATCCCTGAGGCAAATATGTTGACTTTGTGAACGCAAATCACAGTTCCCACAGTTCTTTTTTCCTTACAATTACTGTCAAATGACCCTGAAGAAGAGCCTCAAGTCAAACAACCATCAATCTGTAAGTGTTTCCCAAATAAAGTACTTGCTATGTTTTAGAGCAGACTCTGGGTGGTAGCTGCTGGGAAAAATGCAAAATTTGGAAAGTTTCTGTGCTCAGTAATAGACATCCCACAGAAGAGACAATGTGTGTCTTACTAGGTATTAAGCAAATAAATATGAAGCAAATATATCCTGAATAACTGTAATATAAGAGGGGTGCAGTTGTGATGGATCAGGATGGATTTCTTTGAAGAATCATTGCTTAAGCTGAACTTTCATGGAAATTGAGAATTTTAAGATGTTTTATTGAGGAGAGATAGTATTGCAGGCATGTGGTACAGTCAAAATAAAGGTAAATCATCAGTAAAGGAGCTATATAGAATGGTGTTTGGTTTGAGATGCTCACCTTCTTTCTTTGAGCATTGTCTTCAAAAGGGTAAAAATGCCCTATGAAACAGGGATATACATCTAACCCTGGAAGAAACAAGGATCATACATTGGGAATATTAATCATTTCTGCTCAAGGGTCCCTTGGAACTTAGACTGGCAGATGCTCATAGGATGCTGATAGGCTTGACCTTAGGTTGAAGAAATGTTGCCTGTGATTCTAGAAGGAGCCTGTGGTTGAAGGTGGTAGGTTGTTTGGGGTGAAAGTAACAAATGACCTTCAATATTAATTTGGTATTTTTAAAAATAAAAATTATTCAAAACAACAACAAAAATAATATTGAAGACTAAGTAGATGAAGGATATCAGTTGCCAGTGGTTGTTTTTTCCCCTTATTTATAATATATTAGCACATTAGAAGTTATTCATTTGGGGTCCAGGCACTTTAAAATATGTTTATAATTGTATTTTAACATTATTGGTTTCCTTTGCAATCCTAATGTAGTTTATTGTTTTGCATTAAAAAAAAACATTAATCTCAGGAGGGGCTCATACTTTTTTTCAGATTATCAAAGGCATTCCTCATGCATACACACATACACACATTAAAAACTCCTATTGTAGATTTTTTTCTGTGCAGGCTACCCATAAAAAAGAGAAGAAAGGACAGAAATTGCCTAATTATACAGCATTCTCCCAACAGAATGTTTCTAAATTCTTCACTATGATTCATTGACATGGCAATTGGTCTTGTGAACAATGAAATCAAGTCTTTTCTGATAATGTAAGCAGCTACCCATTGTGGAAGATAAACAAAAGTAGACATGGTACAAAGTCAAGGAGTTTGACAGATGATTGTCTGCGAAAGTATGGCTCCAAATTCACCTGCTGAAGTGAAGTTGGAGCTGGGCCGGGCATCAGAGAAAGTAATTGGAGCTAGGTTGCATAACAGAAATGGTATAATTTTCTCAAAAGAATGTGAGATATAAAAATATAAGATCCAGACAAGAGTGGCATTTAGCAATTTTTAATAGTACATTGGATGCTTGCTACCATGTGTCTCATTATAATACATAATAATATGTTATGTGATGTGGAAGAAAGAGCCCTAGATGTAGAACCATAAGGGGTAGGTTTGATTTTTGTCTATGCCACCTAATAGCTGTGGGACAGCTTTAGATATCTTGACATTGGGTTAGTAAAGAGAGAGCATACAGGTTGGACTGGTCATTGGTCATCCCTTCCTCTTCTCACATGGCTGGCCTATTGCCTTTTTCAGCTACACATTTCCTCTATTGTTTTCTGGGATCAGTTGTCCCATATATCCTTAATCAGCCACAGATATAATGTGGGAAGTGACCATGGAGGTCATCTTTTTCAAAATCCTCATTTTACATTTGAGCAAATGGAGTCTCGAGAGGCAAAGAAATTTTCCCAAGGTCCCAGAGAGAGCAAATAGAAGAGTTGGGATTGGAATGCAAGTCATGTGCCTCCAAAATGAGCGCTCTTTCCTCTACACCCTCCTCTGTCCCAGCTGACTTGTCTTGCCTCATGCCTTTCCAGTGCCATTTTGGTGACTCACAACCATAGGTCTTTAGGGATCATGATTTGTATGACTTATAGGCACACAGTATCAACAGAAAAAAAAATATGTGTGATTCCCATCCTTTTAAAAACAGAGACCACAGCATTATTTCACAGAGCGACCAAACTCTTCTTTTGCTAAAATAACTTACTGATTTTTATTTACAATAAAAGATAAGCATGCCAATCTATAGAGACATAGATAAGTGAAGGGAGATGAGCTACTTGAAGAATTATCTATTTTTTCTCATTTTATATATATGGAAGTGACATTTGAGATGCTATCTGTAAGGATGCTAGTCCCATATAACTACACAGAAATTAGATTCAACTTCTCCAGCATTGCCCCTTAAATCTAAGATAATCATGCCGTGGTGTTGTCTGCATTGAGGATGAATGGGGATGGGAAACCGAACTTTTCCTGTATCTGGGACCAACTTTATGAAATTGTTACTTGATGATAAATGTTATATCTCCCTAAAGAAAATCTTTTCATTGTCATTGTAATGACTCCCTTTTGTGCATTCCACAATTCCGTCAACACAGACATTTTACTGGTCTTCACAAATTTTACTCTGTCTCCCATCCTCGTGCTTTTTCACTGAGTATTCTCAGTTACTGCAGCATACTACCTCGTCACCTCTGTTTCTTACACTCTCCAGCTTCCTTCAGAACCCATCTCAAGTGCCACCTTGTGCCTCAGATCTTCCAAGATTTCACCTCACCTTCCTCTAATGTCTTTTTCCTCCCAGTGTTTGTCTGAGAGCAATGGTGCAGATGCACAATGTACTGAAAGTGTTGAAGTGGAGGAGGAGAGTAGGTTGGATGGCTTTTAGATAATTGTGGAACATTTCTACAGACCTAAGATTCCATAACAACAAAGGTCCCTATTTTGAAAGTATTTCAGCCCTGCTGCTGTATGACTGTGGGACATCACATCACTTCCTCCTTGGGAGTAGAGACTCTTTTGCTTTGGTCTTTATCATTCCATTTCCTGGGAAGATCAATAACTAACAAGGTCAGTACTCTGTATGTGTATGTAGATAAGACACATGTGCATATATACATACATATACACATTTTCTCTTGTATACATATATTCATGTTTATGCATATGAATTAAATAAGTCTATGAATGTATATAGGTGTGTGTGCACACAGACATATGTGTGTATGTATATT
>CM053623.1:439261064-439307526 GCA_028646595.1 Phalanger gymnotis
GGGAGGGGGGAGGGAGGGAAGAAAATCTGGAACCCAAAATTATGTAGAACTGTTTGTTGCAATCTAAAAATAAAAAAAAATTAAAAAAAAGGAAAATATAGCAATGCAATAACATTTAACATCAATCATGGACAAATTGAACCAACCTTCATACTCTAGTAGTGGACTTCTTAAATTCTAATAGACAAAGAAGAAAACAGAAACATAATAAAAAGTGACAAATTGAGATAAAAGAGACTGCTGGTCTCCTTTGCCTGTTAGAAAATCAAAACATAAAGAAATCAAGGCTGCCATGCTTTCTGTGGCACTATATTCCAAAACAGAAGACTAGGCAAAGGGAGCTTCAGTTCCCCTTATTCTGATTTAATGGCCATCTGCTCAGGGGGAGAGAGCGAGGTAAAGAGAAAGAGTCCCCAGATTCTCTGTTTTGGAGTCATCTCTAGTTCAGCTGTTTAAATCAGGTTGTATGCTACTGCTTACCTTTTTCTATGGTTTACCTGAGCTCGTCTTTTGAGTGTAAAACAGTCTATTAAATACATTCTAAGTTCCCTCACATTTGAAGGTAAATGTTTCTAGCTTTGAAGGAAGCAGTTAGGTTTGAATAAAGGGAGAATCCCAACGATATTGGTAAATGAAATTCACTTCCAGTTGTGGAGTAATCAGTGACCTGTTGTCTTCCATTCTTGCACTTACAAGCTTCAAAAGTTGAGGAGGTGGGTTATTCTCTACTCCCCTTCCAAAGTTTCATAGATATTACATCAAGTCAAGCCAAATCATAAAGCACTCATTAAACACAATGTGCCAGGCTCTGTGCTAAGCACTGGGGGATATAAGCAAAGGCAAAATATTGTATCTGTCATCAAAGACTTCATTTTCTAATGGGAAAGACAACATGCAAATATCTACATATGTTCAAGATATTTAGTCTATTAATGGGAGATAATTATATTATTAGTAGCTATTATATAGCCAAGAATGGCTGAGGTGAGAAATCCCCTTACCACAACTTCCTCATACTCCTAAATCAGACTTATTTTACATTCTCCTCATCTGGAAGGGGGTCTGAACATGAAGAGAGTATATTGTTCACTTCTGCAGCGTGTCTTCCATGTGTTTTCTAGTCCTGCACCTGATAATTTTGTTCTTCACACAAGAAGTCATTTTGCTCACCATAGGAACTATGTACTCTCCTCTGACTCTCTAAGGATGCAGCTACAGTCTGCCTGGCTGCTGCTATTGACATCAATTGCCCCTTAATGACACTAATCCCTTTTTCATTGTTTTGTCTATCATATTATTCAATAGTTTTAACTAATTATGCACAATGATTTCTTTAAAGATGTTTCAGGTTCCATGGTTATTCCAAATTGTCCAGGTCTTGAATTCATGAACTTTGTAACCAAGCTACTGCAAGAAACTTGAACACTGTGCATATGCCACTTGCTCATATGTGTCGACTTTTACTAAGTTGGCCATCTGCATCTCAACTTTCTAAATGATATCTTACTTGCTTTAGGCAGGATTTGATGGAAGCCCAAGTTTCTGGGCCTTCTGGCACTGAATGCAATTCACATTGTCAAAGTGTTGGCCAGTTTCCACCAACTATCTCAGGAAGGTTTTGAAAGGAGGAACTCATAAATAATACTTGGCCCACATTCCATCACTTTCCTTTATTATATGGTGTCACTGCATAATTCAGTAAGTGATGTGTCTCAGAAAAGTTCAAGATTTGGGACTGAGCTGGATAAAATCATGTCCTCTGGCCTGTAGGCTTTTCTCAGACACACTTCCCCCAAAATTCTGTTTTAAGATTACCAACGGCAACAATAGCCAATTTGGTGCTATCTTGCTAACATGAGACTTGCATTTCCATTTAATTTTAAATCTCCCAGTTAACTTTCCAAGTTGAAACCATCAGTACTAAAAACAAAACCACAACAACAACAACAACAACAACAACAACAACAACCAAAGAAATCCAATCTTAATCAAATATTTTTGCCTTTAAGAAAATAATTTTATCTGAATCCACATTGAAGATGGTTGAAAATTTATGTTATAACAAGGTCCTGGATTTTTTTTGCCTCAAATTTTCCCTCCTTCCCTTCTGTAATCAACATTTTTCTGAAGAAAAGTAACATTATTCCAATGTAGTGAATAATATTTGTAATGTTTTTCAGTCTTTTGAACAGCACATCCCGAAAAAAAAAATGTATCAGATTAACATAGCCTTATGCTTCCTTTGTTTGTACTTTTAAAAAATGAGCTACTGTTTGGATGTGATGAAAACAGCTATGCCCAGATGGTGTGACTAAATATGCCCAGGATTTTTTTAACCAGAAAAATGGAAATGTCCTAGAACACTTTCATCATCCTTTTTTCTCTGACTCTAACTGGGTTTTATAAACCTTTGCTTATATAAAGTAACTTCCGTGGCATAAGAGTATGTCTTATACATCAGTCAAGTCAATGAAACAGTAGATAGAGGATTGGACCTGGAGTCAGGAAGACCTGAGTTCAAATCTAACCTCAGATACTTACTAGCCATGTGACCCTGGGAAAGTTACTAAACATCAATTTGCTTCAGTTTCAACTGCAACATGAGAATAACAATAACACCCACCCTTTAAGGATATTGCGGGGATTAGACAAGATACTTACAAAGCACATAACGCAGCACTCACCTCATAGACAGCAGTTAATAAATAATTAGTCTATTTTCCCTTTTATGAGAAGGAATATATATCTATATCTATGTACATACATGCATATGCATATATGTATACATATATACGAATACACCTATATGTATATACATATATACACATACGTTATACATTACACGTTATGCGTATACATACATGTATATGCATATATATGTATACATATATACAAATATACCTATATGTATAGACATATATACACATGCGTTATAATACGCTATATATTACATGTTATGTGTATACGTACATGTATATGCATATATATGTATACATATATACAAATACACCTCTATATACATATATACACATAAGTGTATGTGTATACATATGTGTATATATATACATATACACATACATATATACACATATATACATATACGCATATCTATATATACATATATATGTATATATAGATATGTGTATGCATGTATATATGTATACGCATATATTCCAGGGTTTGTAATATACTCAGTGTGGCCACTCCATATGTCAATTCATATGAGATCTGCTTTGGTGGAAACAAACAAACAAACACAGCACAATTTCAACACTCTGCAGTCAACGTCACGATGAGCCATTCTGTTCTTAACTAGGCTGGTCCTTGGACAACAGAAGTACCGTCACAGATAGAATTCAAGATGTATGGAAACTGCCAGAGCTCGTGTTGTACTAGCATGTACTTCATCCCATAATCCCTAATTTCCTTTGTGTTTCAGCTCAACATTCATGTCTTCATGAGGATGATCTCTGTTCCCTTGATCTTAATGTCACCCCTTATAAAGTTAACTATGAGCAGACATAGTACAAATGTCCCTGCAAACACCAATCCAATGACTGAATCACCTGGAACACAGGTAGAGAGAGGGAGAAATGAGACTGCATTATCCAACAGAGAACAGAACAACAGAGACTGGATCAAGATGTTCAAGAAGGAAGATTTTCATTGATCCTTAGTGTATGAGGGTAGTCAGCTCTGGGAGATAAGTTTAGAAGACCATAATTAAAAATATTTGTGAGATTTTGGCCTGCACTTATGCTTTTAAGTTGAAAAATAAATCTTAGAAGGAAGGACCAGAGGTTCTAGAATAATTATTCCGGGTGGGCCAATTCTTGGTTTTGTTGTTCAGCTATATCCTGTTGTGTCTGAATCTTTGTAATCCTATTTGTTTTTGTTTTCATTTTTGTTTTTTGCAAAAATACTAGAGTGGTTTGCCATTTCCTTCTCCAGCTCACTTTACACATTAGAAAACTGAGGTAACAAGGGTTAAGTGACTTGCCCTGGATCACACAGCTAACAGCAAACAGGAAGATGTCTTCCTGACTCCAGTCTGGCACTCTTCTTGACAGTAGGTCCTCTGCAGATGGCAAAGGATTTTACTTTCTAGAGAGTGAGAGAAGTATAGAAGTTAGCATAAAAGAGTTGAATGTAAAGAACTAAAGCTAAAAATACTAATAATGATGTCCTTTCATCCTTACATTATGCCTAACAATTACGTTGTTAGATATTGTTATGTCCATTTCACATATAAGAAAATTGAGGTTCAAATCTGTAGTTGCAAAAGTAATGTCAGATGTGGCATTCCTGACTCCCATTCCAGCTATCTATCCACCATGCCAAGTTATTGTCTCAAGATAGGAAGAGAGGACATTTGTGTACTTCTTCAGCTACCAATGACAGAATCATAAAGACAGGGAGGTGGGACCATTACTAATTGGAATCTTTTACTAGAACTTGAAAAAAAATATGAAACACAGAAATTAGAGTGATTGGTAGTAGCACTCATGGTCTTCCCTGTTTCTGGACACCCATTTCAGGTGGGACTACAGAGCAAAGACATGCTATAGATCTTTGGGCAGGTTGGGGGAAAGAGCTCATCTGATCTTGTTTGGTAGTGATCTTGAATCTTTAGTAGCTTCTATATCAATTGGTTTGGTTTCTAGATTTTTTGTGGGAAAATTGGTGGCAACTATTGGGGTAGTGCTAGGCTGAGACTTTCTTAAATTGCACCCGAAGCGGGGGGCGGGGCAGGGGGGAATGAAATCAGTGAATTGAGAGAATACCAATCTGTAAGTAGGACTTTGTTTTAGTATGAGGTGCCTAGAGAGAGGGTTAGATTTGAACTTCTCTACTGGACAGCTTTTGGCTCACCCCATCACCACAGAAAACAAAGTCATTTGAAGACCAAAGCATTGCATCGTAGTGATTAAGAATTACTCAGCGTCCAGTGACTACATTCCATTTACATGGCCTTTTCTTCTGCTTGATCTTACCTTAATGGTATCTATCTAAGTCAGGGATATATTATACTATCTGTAATTAAAGAAGTAAAGGGCATTTTAGTGGGAAATAATTTTTTCATTAACTTAATTGAGATGTCGACTTCTTACTATCAAGATCCTGCTTCATTGTTACCTGCCTAGGGTAAGAGAACCTAGAACATTGCAGAGAGAATTTCTAATTCTGTTTAGATGTTTGCTTCATCCTAAATGACTGAAGGACTTAGTTTTTGGTTGTTTTTTTTTGAGGGGAGAAGGCAGGGCAATTGGGATTAAATGACTTGCCCAAGGTCACACAGCTAGTAAGTGTGTCAAACATCTGAGGCCAGATTTGAACTCAGGTCCTCCTGACTCCAGGGCTGGTGCTCTACTCGCTGCACCACCTAGCTGCTCTGACTGATGGACTTAGAATGTTTTTGAGGATGACTAGGACATTTGGTGTAACTCTGTTGTTTTTCTGGACAGATATTGACACCAACCATATATCCAGCCAAGGAAGGCAACAATATGCCTTGTTATAACGTGTACTTAATCTAATCTGCTTTGTGTAATTAATCTTGGAGACATACAATTGGAGAAGCACATAGGATTCTGAATGGTTACTACATGGCATGTCCTATTTATTTAAGAAACAAAAATCAAAATTTCATTTTTGGAAGGTATGTTCATAGGGCATTATTTGAAGCAGAATAATTGTATTTAATCTAATACACTTAAGAGAACACTTGTATAAATCTTAATTCCAGGTTTTTCTTCAAGTTCCATAATCATAGCATTAGTAAAATCTGACTCAAAACTCTTTCTCTGTTAGAAATAAGATAATAATTATAGTAACTAATAATAAAATAATAATGAAACATATTTGATATTCAGGCTTTCTAGGGGAAAATAGATTTTGTTATATAAGCCCAATGACTTGACTCTTCAATAGTCCAATGAATGGAAGATCTATCAAATGTTGATATCCCCTTCAATAATGCAGCTCAAAACCTGTGCATGCATGCCTTCTCAAATCAATCCCTGCCTCAATAATTGCCTAATTAATTGCTTAGCATATATTAGAACTGAAACCCCGAATTAAAATCAAAATAAGTAAAATCATCAAATAATTATATTTACTTTAAGGCCAAGTTCCCTGAATTCTACATATGGCCCTTTTTTGATCCTTCTTTTCCAGATGCTGAGGCCTCTATCTTCTCAAAATTAATTATCTTGTATTTGTTCATTTTGTCTATATCTAGTCAATCTATATGTGTATATGTATATAAGTATATACATATATATATATACATATATATTTGTGTGTATGTGTGTGTATAAATCCAATCAACATTTGTTGCATGCACTATGCTGAACACAGGGAATTAATAAAAAAAGAAAAAAAGAAACATAGTCTCTGCTGTCAAGCAACTTATAATCTAATAAGGACAGAAAGCATATAAACGTAGGCAGGAAAAGTTTGGGGAAAAAGTTGTCTCCCTAGGAGAGGGGGAAATTTGGAGAGATGCACCTTGTTTGTGGAGTTGAAACCATGCAAAGCAACAGATGAAGCAGAGAATAGGTCAAAGAAATGTCTAGTTTCTTGCATAAAGGAAGGCATTGGTATGTATGTGAGTATATACATATATATATATATATATATATATACACATGCTCATATATATGTGCAAAATTCATCTGGGTGTGCAGCAATATAAGATTTATTTGTGCTCAGGTTACACAAGAGGCATGAATAGATAACCCTTGCAATCTTTCTGACCCTCTGTAAGGGAGTCTGTGATTCCTGTGTTGAAGCGACCTAGAGAAAAGACACAAATCTGAGCCTTGCTGTTCTGTACTCTAGACTCTGAGAAAAAGGCAATGGAATAGAATCATATCAATCTGCTCCACTCATTATATCTGAAGGCAACTAAGTATTACAGTAGATAGAACTCAATCATGAAGAACTGAGGTCCAATCTAGCCTCAGACACTTACTACCTGTGTGATCTTGGATAAGTCATTTTATCTCTGTTTTTCCTCAAATGTAAAATTAAGATAGCCATAGCTCATACCTCCCAAGGTTGTTGTGAAGATCAAACTAAATAATATTTGTAAAACATTTAGCACAGGGACTGGCACATGGTAGGTGTCTTATGAATAACACCTATCAGCATCAGCACTGCAGCATCATCATTTACATAGGTTTAGAACCAAGATGCTTTCCTGTCTGCCCTCCCTTAAAGGGAAGGGAAATTGCTTCACGCTAACACCTACCAACTTGTCCCACTCTGACCATCACAAATAATGAAGAATGACTATTTCTTTGGGCAAATACGAAACAGAAATTGGAGAAGTTATAAAGTTTAGAGTATATCACAAAATATAAAAGAGTAATTGTGCTTTTTATATCAGAGTGACACGATATCTTAGCTCAACCAAGAGAGTAGCCATAAACTCATCCAAAAGGAAATTCCCCAATATCTCTAGGGCAGAAAAGTGGAAGTTAGGCTCATATTGAAGAGCTAGTTTCCATATGTGTCTGTAGCATCTAAGGTCTGCCTCTTTCCTTGCTTCTCAACAAAGACCCCAGGAAATTCTGGAACCATTGGACTCATCAAAGCTCTTGCGTCACTTCTGGTCCTCTCACAAGTAAGGTTCATATTCTTCAACTTATTGGGAAAATATCTTTCCAAATTTTGTGTTCTAGGCCTAGCAAGAAACTAGGGATACATTTCTAGGCACCTTATTTCCCTTGACAGAATAGAAGTTCCTTTAAGGCAGTGCTTTCCATTTTTGTTTTTCTACTCTCAGAGTCAAGCACAAAGCCAAGGTTCTCACTGTAGTCAATGCTTCATCAATCATTTTAAAGTCTAGGTGCTACGTTGCTGTCTTGTCTTTTTCTTACTTAGTCTTTGAAAACTGATAAGAAAGACAGAAATGACTGTCATTTATAGGTCAATGTGTCAAATGATTTCCTAATCTTATCTACAAAGGTAATGCCCCATTCTCCTTGCACTTCCCCAAGCCATTCATCAGATTGCAATTATTTACTTTGGGGTGTGCATGTTAGTGCTCTATTTTAAGGGCTCATGATTTTGTAGGTAGGGGTAGTAGTCCCTTCCAACAGAGAGATTTAAAACACCTCTATAATGTTGTAGCTGGACTTAGATATCTGATATGGCCACAAATTAATCGACTTGGGCTATCTTGGAATAAGCTTATATGGGCAAAACTAGATTATGACAAAAAGAGAATCTATAGCTACAATCAAACTAGAATGGCTTCATTCATTCATCAGGCATTAAATGAAAGCTTATTGTATGACAGGTAACATATGAGGCCCTTGGGAATGAAACTCCATTTCTCTACTCCCAAGTGCTAAAGTGATAATTATGGTTATAGGTGAATGAAACTTGGATCAGAACTGAAATTATAGCCTAAACTCAGTGCCCCTAGTACTTTCAGTAATTTTAGTTTATGTTAGAAATGACTTATTTAATTTACTTTGTTTTTATTCCTTGGAATTTATAACCTGAAAGAGGTTGTACAGCATCCATCAGTAAATGGGTCATATTTGGTGAGATAAGACATTTAACATCTACCAATCAATAAACAGATATTAGTGAATCAGACCTCCCTGCAATCAGATGAAAAAAACCAAACCCAATTATGTGTTTCTGCAATTTTTCATTACAAAATAGCTTTGCTTGTTTTATAAACTCTACTGTTATCTCCAGGGAACTTGCTATAAACTTATCAAGTAATGAAAAGGAGAGGGCTATTGTCAGTATTCCATAATCTCAAACAATATTCATACAACACATGTACATGTTTGCAAAGTGCTTTATACACTACCTTATCTGTTCCTCAAAACCACTTTTTTATCTAGGCTCCTACAAAATTTCTCCTGTGTGATGAGGAAATATGCTGCAGATATTGTCACCCTTGTTTGCTAGAAGGAATCTGAGATTCAGATCAGTCAATCATTTCTCTGGAGTTGCATACACAATATGGGTCATCAGTGTAACTAGACTCAAGTCTTTATGATTTTAGGCCCTTTCATCTATAAGGATCATTGATATAGAAATATAAGGGAAGCCAGAAATCATCTAGTCTATATGTCAATTCCTTCATTTGACAGGTGAAGAACAGGAGTTGGGAGAGGAAATGGCCAGATCTACGATTTGGGAAAGGTAAGGAGGATCCCACGACCCCGTGCTAGAGGGGCAGGCCATACTGGATGAAGCTCAATGCAGAGCTGTGAACTAGGTCTTCTCTAGTCTGCAGCCTTCTCCTTGAACCTTTCTGTTTTCTACTCTCACCTATCATATTACTACCCTCTACTAGTACCTCATGAATAGAGAGAAAGAATGACTGTGAGACCTGTTGAGGACACAGAATCAGCAAGAATCCAATCAAACTTTTGTGTCATTGGGTTCCACTTGCCTGGGTGTTTCTCACAGTGATGAGAATGGTATAAGCAACTGCTATTCTTATGACATTGCCACAAAAGTGACTTCCCTTTGAAATTCATGCTATGCTTTGAATGGACTTAACTTTAATAAGGAAGAAGGCTTCAATAGGAAGATTTTTAATGTCTCCTCTACCTCTTTTAATCTGTACCCTACAGTGTGAAATGAGTCAGAGCTTTCAACATGGAGCAAACATGAAGGGGACTTCTTTGAAGAGATTCTGAGAAGATGGAGCAGTAGGTCAGAAAATTCCAGTCTCTCCAAATTTCCTCAGCAATGATAGGACCTTCAAGGGCTGAGGGTTGGCTTGAGTGGAATGTAGACATCTCCAAGTAGACTGAATCAACAAACAGTAGGTCTCGGGAGGAACTAAATTAAGAAGCCCACTAGGCCTGAAGAATTTGCACCTTACTTCCATGAACTTTAACCTCACAAACTTTCATCTAACAAACAGGGTGAACAGTGTGGGGATGAATGTAAGAAGATTAAAAGGTTACCCTCCCCCATTTCTAGAAGTAAGGCCTAGCACTGCTGACCAGACATTATCCTGGGTTGCAGCTCTCAGTGAGGAGCAAGTTCACACTGGGTGAGTGAGGTACTTCAGGGAGAAAGATCATTTTCTGAATGGTGTGCCTGGGGGGGTCCTAACTTTGTCTTTAAAAATAAGATGAATGCATGAGGTTGGGCCCCTGATCAGAGTTCAGAAAATAATAGTAGGGAGGACCTGAGGCCTGGGGCACCATTACCCACAAATCAAGGTTAAAATTTGATTACAATAATAAGCTGCTAAAATTAAATAAAAATGAGTTAGCAAAGGAAAACAAACCCAATCATAAATAGCTACTGTAGTGTAAAAGGAGATCTGGTTTCACATTCAGAGGAAGACAATGAGGTTAAAAACAAAAACAAAAACCCTCCTGCCCCAAAGAGTAATGTCAAATGGGTTACAAGCCAAAAATAGTTCTTGGAAGGACCTCATCTTTTTTTTTTCCCTTTCAGTCAAGTAGATTCCCCCTTCTTCTCCTCCCCTTCTGCTAGTCCTGATCCTTAGTTTTAAAATTTCACTTTTTGTGTGCCTCTTTTACAAGAAAGGATTATGCTCACTTTCTAAATCATCTATCTTATCTTTCTGTTTGCTCTAGATCCTCATTCTCTGATTCATGACTAATTGACTGGTCTTTCTGTATTCTACATACAATCAAAGCTTCATGCAATCAAAACATCTCCCTTCTCAGCTCTCCTCTCTAGGTACTTTCTGCTACTGCCTTATAGGATTTGCTCCATGGATTCCCCTTTTTGTTGTGCTTTGTTTCCACAATAATGCCAATTATTACAGGTATCAAAGAAAACACTGGTTCATAGTGGGGCCCCTCTCCTACCATATCCCTGATTATACAGTCCACCCCTGATCTATCTCATTTATTGCTGGCTTTTTTTATTCCCCACATTTTCCTCTCTGGCCATTCTATCCCACTCTTCCAGGTACAAGATACCCACAGAAGTTTCAACTCCTCTCCACCCTCCAGCACAAGTAGAATTTTCAAGCACCAAATCCTTGAGATTTTTCCAGTATAAGATCCTTATCTCCCTTCACCACCATCTTCCTTCACCCACTGGAGCATTTGCTAGTGAAACTGCCTCCCACCTCCAAAAGAAAGCTTCCTTCTTTCCCCTACTTTTCAGTCTTTCACACTTCCTATTTATCTACTCTCCTGTTGGTGCTTCTGATTCTAAGACCATTGGTATCACTGTCCTTTCATTATTAGCTCTTGACTTGATACAAAGCATCATTCACTCCTTTCTATATCTCCTGATATTTTCCCCCATTTTATGTGTCATTCCATGGTGTAGTGTAGTCCCACAAAAAAAAGTGTTGATTTACTTTTAGGCAGGGGGTTATCAGGTTGTGTTTCTGCTACTCCCTGTCCTCCTTTACATGGTGACCTCTACCAGATTTCCTCCTTCACCTCTGTCTTCTTGTGTGCTTTTAGAAAGAAGTCTCTTACTTAGATAGTCTCTCTGTTGTCATTCTTTTACTACTGCTGTCCTTGCCTGCTGCATTTATTAACTCCTACTGCATTTCTGCCGTTTGGGGGTGTTCAAGAGGCAAATAATCTCTTCACTTCTTGTTTTCTTTCCATAACTATTTCAAACTCTTTGTTATCACTGGAGGTCCATCTTTTGTCTGGCATGATTAATCTCACATTTGCAGAATTCACTTCACCCTGGGCTTCATCCTGAGATCCATTGCTCTTTGGAACACATTGTTCCATTCCATCCTCCTTTTTCTAGTGGGTTCTCAATAGGCTGGCTTATTTCAATGTCTTTTCCTTTGTATTTGAAGGTCTTTCCCCTAATGGTTTGCATAACCTGTTGTTTCTGAATTGAATGGTTAGATTTAAGCACTATGTTTGTTGGAGTTCTCAGCCTTGTATTTATTCAGTTTTTTTTCCCCAGAGAAGATCTGTGAGTACTTTCAATTGAAATGTCTCCTTTATATTTAGAAGTTCTGGACAGTTATCTTCTATTACTTTATTATAATGTTAAGAGATTTTGTTCTGCCACATTCTTCTTTGAGTCTTATGATCTCTAGGTTGTCGGACACATCCTATCTTCAAGTTCTAGTTGCTCGTATAGTGAACATATTTTAATATTTTTTTTGTTTTTTTCTTCCCTTCTTCTAGGCTGTACTTTACTTCTGGCAATTTACATTTTCGATTTATTGTTCTCTCCTTTGTTTCTCTGGTGAGGTTTGTCATTGTAGTTTCAAGTTTTTTGATTCTGCTCATTTTTTTTTCTTTTTGCTCTGCAGGCCGTAAATTCTGTTCTCATAATTCTCATTTCTTTTTTAAACCACTCAAGATTAGAATGTTATTGTTCCATCTTCTCATATTCCACAGATTTATTTTCTGTCTTCTCAAGTGTGGAATCATTTTCCTTTATTTTTGCAGTATGTATTCATAGATTCCTGTACTCATTTACTAGATCTAGTGGCCATATTTCCTTCTGATATTACTGTTTTTGCTGTTGATTTAACTATTTCTGTTCAAGGTCTTTGATGTTGTTCTTGTTTGGTTTTATTGTTTTTGTTTTTTGTAACTCTTTGCTACTTTCAGTCTCTCTTCCCCTACTCCCACCTCTGCCCTTTATTATCCTTATCCCTTACTTCTGGACTCCCTTCCCTCTGATTATGTTTTTCTTGGGGACTGGATCTCAGAGTTTTTCAGCCTCCTCTTATACTGATGAATTCATGGTTCATTAGCCTAAGTCTCTGCCCCAGGTGACTTTTGGGAAATCAGAACTGGTCTTGCCTGGATGCTGCATTCTTTCCCTGAGGATTGGTAGACTGCTGCACAGCCCCTCACAGCACAGTGTCCTGGCCTGGTGACTGGTTTCACTTCTTCTGTTTCTGTGTTTTCTGGCATGGCAGCAGAGGTTCAGGGCCTGTTTTTCCTGATCTTGCATATCAGAACTGTGGAGCACTGGTGCTTACAGATTGCCTTCCCCAGCAGGCTGAGACTAGGCTGATCTTGAGTGGTTGTGAACAAGTTATTTTTGAGGACTGAGCAAACCCCCATTGCTTTTCATAAGATACCAAAGTTTTATTTGGATTCTGATAATAAGGAAAGAAGATAGATGGATAAATTTGATAGATAGGCAGATGAGCATATAGATGGACAAACAGATGGACAGATGGATGGACAGGAGATAGGTAGGTAGGCAGAAAGGTAGATGGATAGATAGATCTAGCTTTTTATGCTTACAGCAATTGTAAAATATTTGTATTAAAAAATATAGGCCCTTGCTTTTCTGGAAAGCTTGAAAAAATGCTTTGCAATTTCCTAAAAAACCCAGATTACAAATCTCTTCCAGGAACTTCTTCAATACACATTAGTCTGAATGCATGCATACATACATACATATATATATATGTATATATGTGTGTATATATATATGTGTGTGTGTGTGTCTGTGTCCACATATAAATAAATTACGGAATTTCAGTGGAAGCTAAGTCATCTCCCTTAAGGGGTTTTTCTTCCAGAGCTAAATCTTTAGATTTTAGGTCTGTTACCAAATGTTTCCATGTTTGTAGGTACCTGCTAGGGAAGAGGGAACTTGTGTAAGAGGATAGGGAACAAGTGTTTGATTGTATAAATGTGTGGGTGTATGCTTATAGACACATATACACAAGGGTGTGCTGATAAATGTTTAGCAACTGGCTTTCCACAAATGTTAGTATGATATATTTCTAAACTTAATTGACATTCATTTTTTCTCCACAGCTTTCTTAAATATAAGTAATCAACAAAGTAATAAGTCAAGCACTGGTTTGTAGCATTGAAACGTCCAAGATGTAAATGTTCATATTGAAAATTTGATAATTCTCTCTAGCCAGCTGGTTAAAGTTACATCCAGCATATGCCTAAACACAGACACACACACAGACACAAACACACACACACACACACACACACACCTCATACCACAATGATAAGCAAGAGCATGCCAGTCCTGCTACGATGACCTCCTTTTGCACCTGACAATTCTTAGAATAGAGGATTGAATTTCTAATGATATAATTATCGCGGTTAAGCCAATAGTAAAAATTTTTTTAGGGGGGAATCTATCTATGGGAGGGATGAGCCTTCTCCCATAATGACTTAATTCACTCTAAGTAGAATGTAAAGGCCTTCATAACCTAGTTTCGGTCTGTCTTTCCAGCTTTATTTTATATTACCCTCATTTGCATACTTGGTGATCTAAACAAACTAACCTTCTTACTGTTCTTTATACACTATAGGTATATACTGTCTTCATTCCTGAACTTTACTTCCATTTCACCCTCTTGTCTTCCACACTTGATTTCCCTTCAAAACTAAGTTAAAGGGTCACCTTTTTCATGAAATATTTCCTCAAATTCCTAATCCTTGCTGACCTCCCCAAACCTAAATCCTCATATTTATTCTCTACATTTTTATATGTGTACATTATCTCTCCTCCTTAGAATGTCAGCTCTTTAAGGGCAGGTGTGGTGATAATGCGATTAAAGGATTAAAGATCTTTCCCCACTCATTCAGTAGGCCTCAGGTGGAGCTAGTTAAGGGAAGTTTCTCCAGTGGAGACAGTTAAGGGAAATTTTATTAAGACAGGCTTGATTTTAGGCCGACCTACACCCTTTACTTACTAGGTCATGAGAGGTGTGAAGGCCTCAGGCCCTAAAAAGAGTGTGTATACCTAGAAGGTAGCCCTAGAACTCAGAATCTATGGAGAGCTACAGAAGTGAGAAGTCAGAATTCAGTCCAAGAAGGAGCAGGAACACTGACTCAACAGAGAACTGAGAGTGCAGAGTAAAGAAAGGAAACCAGGGAACTGAGGGGGAAGAGAATGCAGGTAAGCAGACAGCTGGGATTTGTGAGTGTTTACAAGAAGGCCCCAGCAGAGGGAAAGGTTATAGAATGACTTGGTTCCTTGCTATAATACTGTGTTTTAATTTCCTTGTTTCTACATTGAGGTGGGCTCACTGGTTTTAGAAAATAATTACTGATATATTTAATTGAGTTATTGATCTTGGGATTTGATCCTTTGGTGTCTAAATAAACATTATACTTCCTTTGCCTTCTACCTAGAAAGTTTTTCATACTTTATGATTCTGAACCATATAGGGATGGTCATCTTTGAGGTCATGAGTCTTGCCTTACTGATATAGCAGGGAACATTCCATTTTTGTCTCTGTATCCACATTTCCTAGCTCAGTGATTGTACATCAAAAATGCAATAAATCCTTTTTGGTATAGATAATTTGCTATCTGTATGCCTGTAAGTTAAATGAAGTAGAATAGCCCATTCATTTTCAATTATTTTATCTTTTTAAATTTTGAATTTACCAATTGACAAAATTCTTAAGACTAATCTTAACCTCCTACATTTCCCAGAGCCAAACAATTCTGGTTTCAGCACTTATAGTGTACAAGCCTTCATCTCACCAAGCATTGACCTCCACAAGACATTTCTGTCCTCTTCTGATATCCCTATTCAGCCATATTGCCATGAGGCAGCCAGCAGGATAGTAAGAATTTGATTAAAAATTGGAAATAAAAGTCCACAGTACTTCAAGTCTGAACACTTAACTAGATATCAGATGCTCTGTGGCTGTGATTCTAGGAGGCAGGCTGATAAAACATTTGCAAGGCAGTAAAAATGTTTTCAGTCTGACAAATTCCAAAATATATCTGCAAGGCCAAAAAGAGATATACAATATCAAGACCACAGAGAGAAGAGTGCCCAAGATAGCAAGTCAAGGTTTCTTGTTCCTTTCTACCTTAAGCCTGCTAACCGTTTTCATTCCTCTTTCTCTAGGTAATATATTTCTGAAACACTGCAATTATCACACATGGGTAGAGCAGGGAAGATATCCTGTGCTTTCCCGTAGCTTTTCTGGGGTTATCCTTGATAATAATAATAATGATGAACAAGAGTTTTATTTCTGGAAGCATAGTCACAATGTAAAACGAAATTATCAGATTCCAGGGCCATGAGGAACACTTTGTTGGATGTAATAGTTATAAATCATGCCTTTATAGGAGGCTTGAAGTTGTAGCTTTTAGCAAAGAAATATATCAAATGGAGTTTGATATTGATTTTTAAAAGAATGCATTTTTGCCCAATGGTCCCCTAAACTTGCAGAAATCTGCATGTAATATTTAGGTAGCTTTTGGTCATATTTTTAAAACATGTTTATGACATACACTTGTGATTGTTAATTCTGTTTACTCAGTCTTAGCCAGAGGCATTGGTGGTAGAAGTGAACTGAAAGAATGCCACTGTAGGTTGCACACATTTACAACATCAAAAAATGGGTACATTATAATTAGTTATTGTGCACCACTCAATCTCAGGAGGTTAGCAGAGCTGAGCCAAGTGTTTAGAGATATTAAAGTGATGTGTGGGATACTTATGGGCAAGGTTGTAACTAGCATTTCTAGCTGCTGTGTCAAGTAAGAAAAACCATGGCAAAGACAAGCTGCAGGAAAGATGCTCTGGAGTTAATTTTTAAGACACCTTCAGTTCCTAGGAGAAGAAAGGTTAAGAATTGCTGCTTGTGAAATCTTACATATTTCCTCATTTATTCTCTGTTACTAGCCTAAGTAAATTATTTTTGAGAAGAGCTAAGCTCAGTTGTTTCTATCTACTAACATAATACATGTATTGCTAGTTCCCTCTGAATGTCAATATCCTTGATCATTACCCTATTTTCCCTCCCAATTTAAGACTTTCTTTGTAATTAATATTATTCGATTTGTAAAGCCAGGGATTGAGTAGGTCTGGCTACTCAACAGGCCAGTCCACCTTCTGTAGAGGACATTTTACTTTTACTTTTTCTTAAATGTAAACTGGGCTAGTTTAGTTAGGATAAAGGCACTATATATATTAATGTCCTTTTCAATAAAAAAAGGATATGCAAAAGATCTAAACGTATTCAAGGCAAAAGTAGGTACCCTAATCAAGTGAGAACACCTCTCTGGAATTAATTAATCCACCGGCTCTAAGTTCAGCATAACAAGTTCTAAATAATTTTCTAAAGATTGAGAGTTATTGGATGAAATTAAATTATGCTTCTCAGAAAGTATATTGAGACTAACATAGAAGATTTGGTCAGGTCGCATGATACTTTTATAAAATAGCAAGTTTGTTTAGAACTTAGGATCTGACTGCTAAGGCAAACTGGAGAAAAGAGAAGTTTTGGCCAGACCCTGAGAGAGATTCCTTGCCATTGCCCAGAAGATAACATTCTGAATGTCTAATTGGATTTGGACTTCCCAAGTTTGTTCTCCTAGCCCCCTAAAACAGGAGTACTACAGCACAGTCTGGCATCAGTAGGTACACCCAAAATGAAAAACAAACTAGAACGTCTAAGGCAATGGTGTCTAACTCAAATAGAAACAGAGGCCTCTAAACTGTAACTAACTAAAGATCTCTGATGGCCACATATTAACTTAAAAAGCCACATGTTAATATTATCTATATTTTATTGTATTTTTATTTATTTTGTTAAATATTTCTCAATTACATTTTCGTCTAGTTCAGACTGGACTTGGGAGTGTTGTAGGTCAGGGATGGCCCTTGGGCCACATATTTGGCAATTCTACTGTAAGAGAAAGCAACTTCAGGTATATTTAAGAGGCCTAGCTAAATCTTCAGGTTCCTTAAGGGAACATCATTAGCACTGTATAAAAGGAGGAGAGGGCTTCTAACAATTAGGATCTTCAAGTTACCACCTGGCTCTGTAACCTTTAATCTACTTCCCATTATACTTTATGTTTACCAATTGGCCCCTCTGGTTTGGGTGGAAGAGGAAAGGAAGGGAACAAATATTTATTAAGAACCTAAAGCTAAATATTTTGCAACTATTACCAAATGTGTTCTTCATAGCAACACTGTGTGGTAGATATTCCCATTTTATGGTTGGGGAAACTGAGGCAGACATAGGTTGTCTCTTGCTCACAGTCATTCAGCTAGTGAGTATCTGAGACCAGATTTGAACCCAGGTCTTTCTGACTCCAGGCCCAGGGCTCTGTCTACTCCAAGTGTGGTCTGAGCAAGGCAAACAATGTGCAGGTATGAAATATTTTAAAATAAATCATTATGAACTTTCAGTTGACCCTAAACTGCTTTGTTCATTGCAAGTTGATCCAGCCAGTGTAAGAGTTAGCCAGGAATACTGTGAGACTCAAATGAGATAACAAAAAAATTGCAAACCGTAAAAAATTATATAAATATAAGTTATCTCCATCCTCCATCCTCTTCATCGTTGTTGTCATCATCCCATCACTAGGCCTCTAGTCTGGGGATGATATCATTCTCTGATCATTCTACTGTATACCTCCTAATCTCAAGCCATGTTCATAGAGCCAAGGGTATGCTGGTAAATGGTTAAGCACTGAGTTCTCTGGGGAGAAATGTATGCCAACACATACATTTAGGTTTAATATGCATTATCAACATTACCTATAGGCAATCAACAATTTAATAAATCAAGCCTTGCTTTGTGGGAATTGCTGATTTCTGAAATATAAATAATCACATTAAATATTTAACAACTGGGTTACATGGGTTAGGACTAGTTCCAGCCCAATCCTGGAAACAGCAAACAGACAGCCTAAGCGGTACATGGATGTTCTTGAAAGTGTAGACCCAGTGAAAGACTTATGTTATGTTGAGGGGATGTCTACTCAGGATTTAGAAGAAGATACATAAAAGAATCAGGGAAGATAACAGGACATGGGGAGTTTGGCACCTGCAAAAATGCACAGAGTCCTCACAGCAATGATGTTATGAATTTCTCTAAGTATTCAATGATGGTCACTGCACAGTATTCAAGGTCAGTGGTTTGCTTCAGCCACCTTGATGGTCGTTAGGACAAATTGTTCTCATGTTCTTATTCTGCCAGAGAAAGTCTTCACATGTTTGGGGTAGACATCACCCTAACTCATTGATAAGTTTGAGATAACTCAGTTACCTCAACCTAATTGAGCCTGCCTGCATAAATGGTTTACCAGAGTGTGACCACTGCACATGCTATAGCTTTTTAAGATGACAGGTGAAAATTGAGTGAATCAGGTGGACACCAAAGGAGAAAAACAGCTCTAAAAAGGACTCGGCAGCCCTCAATCCAGAGGCGCTAGTCTTTCCTGAACAGATCCTAGACCCCAATGAGGTCAGTGGTCTCAAATTTAAAAAGAAATGGGGGCCACTAAACTATGTATAAGGATTCCTATGGCCTGCTTATTGACTTAGAATATTTACATCTTTCTTTTTCTTTCTTTTTCTCTCTTTCTTTTTTGACTAATACATCAACTCATCAAATCAGATAGGAATTATCTGGTTCAGACTACACTCGGTAGTGTTGTGGGCCACATGTAGCCTGTGAGGTGCTTGTTTGACACCTCCCTTCTATGGGATGGATTAGTACAAATAAAAATAAGACAAAGCTCCTTTATCTAACAGGAGGATGATATATTTATACAGATAAAATCAACACAATTTAGACTATGCTAGGTACATAAAAAAGTATCAAAAGAGCCATGATATTAGTGAAAAGCCAAATCACTTCCAGGTATGGCAAATATGGACAGCTTCCTTGAGGAGGTTATATTGGAGCTGGACCCTGGAATAGAATGTTAGTAGTTTAATAAAAAAAAGATAAATAAGCAAAATTCAAGCTCCTACTATGTGCCAGGTATTTCGTTAGAAAATGTTGGCCAGTCAGTAGAATATTTTGAAAGCAATCTAAAGTTTACTTCTTAGAAGGAAGTTCTAAATTTTATAAGGACAGAAAATATGGAAAAGAGTAAGGTTACTAAATGATCATTTTTATTACAGTAAAAATAGACTCCTGAATTTTCACTGATAAATAAGGAAGTACATGGATTTAGTGTTAAATAAATTCATACAGGCAAAATTGTATTCATATCATAAAGAATGAAATATTGTTTTAATTGCTTAACATGGGAAAGTAAACACCAAGGAGAGGGAGGATCATTTAACCTTCAGAAAATGATGCAATTAGGACTAATGGGATAAAACAAATCAGAGGGATATGTTTATAGAATACCAACGGAGAGTTTTCAAACCATGGGAATTTCTAGGAATAGAAAGGCAATTCTGCCCTTGGTGCCAGAAGAAAACATCCCTTGCCTGTATTTAATGGGTCCCATGGTCTGTCACTTTCTCAGAAGCAAATAGGGATTTCTGACCATCTCTACATTCCAGTGGTCCACTCAGACAAGTAGCTTGTGGCCATGGATTGACTGAAGCTAGACTAGACTCCTTGGGGGGCTCAAACTTGTGACCCTGCTTTCATTAGCACCAAGCTCTAACCAACTGAGTTCACTGTCAAGGACACGGATAGAAGCTCCATTACCTGGCACATTTAATTAAAAGTGTATAGTAAACAATAAAAGAGATGCACAGGAGGAAAGACTCATTAGCGTGCTCCCTCTGCAGTCCCTGGGATGCTGGACTTTTCAGTTTCAAGGTTCTTTTCTAAATATCCCTTGAGTGTCATTAGCAGGCACTGTGCTATTAGAGATGTTAATTTTTTAGTGACATAAGATTAAGTTCTGGACCCTAAAGGGGAAAAAAAAAGTTTGCAGAACTCATCTCCATGTGCTTTTCCACCCTCCTAACTTTCACAAATTATGTAATTCTCTCTCATCCCATATCATACTTATCCCTGCATTTCCACAAAATTTAGCCTGCCTTATAACCAAAGAGGTAAAGAAGGGAGAGGGAAAATAAACTGCACAGGATATTCTTTAGAATGTGTCTAAATTCTAGTCTATCATTGACAAAATAGGAAGGGCCCATTGTGACCAACTAGTCCCCTGCACTCATTTAAAAAAAATCTGTACTTTTCAAATATAAATATTATGGATATTGACATAGAAGTTGTAATAGAAGGGGAGGCTACTCCATGAAACACTGCATCTCTATTATGTAGAGCTTGCGCTTGCTCTCTTTCTGTGTGTGTGTGTGTGTGTGTGTATGCATATATATACACGTACATACATATATATATATGTGTGTGTATCTATATTTATATATCTATATATCTTCAATATATGGCCTGCATGGCTATAGTTCCTTCCTGCCTTCCTTTCATTCTAATCATTGAACTAGGAGGGTGTTCTGGAGAGAAATCTTCCTACTCAACCCGCTTCCTCCCCCAACACACATACACTTTTTTTTTCCTCCGAAGAAAGAAAAACATAATTCTTCTAGCAAATTTACATGGTTAAGGGAAACAATGTTCCATCTTGGTCTTTTTTTAAAATGGCTGGCTCATTATGTATTACCTCTGTTAGCATTCCGTACTCTGGAATCATACAATCATCTCACCTTAAAGAGGAGGAATCTGAAATGTAGAGAGGTGAAATGATTTGCCCCAGGTCAATAAGGCACTAATTGCAGAGGCAACATTCAAAGCTTGGTTTTCTGACTCTACACCCTGGGCTCATTCCAGGGAACCACTGTTTCCTTCCTAACACGGTGGCACGGTTGTTATCTGGAGGTTCAAGATGAGCTCCAATGAGGTGTTTGCACATGGTACAAAAGGAACAGAGAGAGGCCTCTAATGCTTTAAGATCAAGGATTTAGAATGGGGTGAGAAACCTGCAGCCTTGAGGCCACGTGTGGCCCTCTAAGTCTTCAAGTGTAGCCCTTCGACTGTATCCAAACCTCACAGAACAAATCTCCTTAATAAAATATTTTTTTCTGCAAAACTTGTACTCAGTCAAAAGGCTGCACCCAAGGACCTAGAAGGCCATATGTGCCCTAGAAGCCACAGGTTCCCCACCCCTGATCTAGAAGTTCAAGGGACCTCATAGGCCATGTAGTCTAACTCTCTTATTTAACAGAAGTAGAAACTGAGATTCATGATTGTTAAGTGGTTAAACCTGTCCAAAATCACATAGGTAGCAAGAATCAGACAGAAGTGGGCTTTGAAACCAGGTCCTCTGATTTTAGGATCAGTGTTCTTTCCAGTTTACCTTGCTGTCCTTCAGTTTCCTTACCTGTTAAATAAAGATAATAGTACTTGTATTATCTGAAAAGCAGCATGACATAGTAGAAAATAGGGCAGCCAGGTGGCATAGTTGATTGAGTTTCAGATCTGGAGTCAGTAAGATTGACCTTCCTAAGTTACATTGTGATCTCAGATATTTCCTAGCTGTGTGACCCTAGGCAAGTCACTTAATCCTATTTATGTCAATTTCTTCACCTGGAAAATGAGCTCGAGAAGGCAATGACAAACTATTCTAGTTTCTTTGCAAGAAAACCCAAAGGGGGGTCATGAAGACTTGGACATGAATGAAATGAGAATAACAAAATAGTGGAAAGGCATAGGACTTGGAATCAGAGACCAGCATTCACATCTCAGCTTTTCTACTTATGGACTGTATGCCCTTGGGCCAATCATTTACCAGCACTAGCTAGGCTTTAGTTTTCTCAGTGGTAAAATGAGGGGTTTGGGATTGTTGACCCCCAAGGTCTCTTTTTGCTCTAAATCTATGATCCTATTAATTTATCTTTCAGATTTATTGTATGGCAAGTACTGTTGTTCAGTCCTTTCCATCATGTCCAACTCTTCATGACCACATATGGGATTTTCTTGGCAAAGATACTGGAATAGTTTGCCATTTTCTTCTCTGGTTCATTATACAGATGAGGAACCTGAGGCAAACACAGTTAAGTGACTTGCCCAGGATCACACAGTCAATGTCTGAGGCTAGATTTGAACTCAGGTCCTCCTGACTCCAGGACAAGCACTCTATCATTATGCCACCTAGCAACCCATAAGGCGGCTTACTGTATACCTTAAAGTGTTATATAAATGTCAGTAGGTCAATAGTCAGTAAACAGTTATTAGACAGTTACTATGTGCCAAGCACTGTACTAACCTCTAAAAATACAAAGAAAGGTCAAACACAGGTCTCAATGACCTCACATTCTAATGGTGTAGAAAATATGCAAATAACTGTTTACAAACAAAACATATGGAGGATAAATTGGAAATCATTATTTTATACAGCCACCCAATTGGAAACCAGGACTTTTATGGTGCCTGTCTCTCACCCTGTTTCCTGCTGCCAACCCCTTTATACCTTCTATTCTTTATGTGGGAATAGTAATTAAATCGTTGCTGGACAAAATTCCATTCAGCATTGCTAATTAGGGCTCCCACAAGACCCCCTGAAAAATGCTATATCCAAAAAACTGAGGCCCATTCGTACTCTGCCTTCTACTCCATGATGGCACTATCGTAGGGAAGCACTACCTTGACTAAATCAGATCTTCCATATAAGTCTGTCTTGTGGTTGGGACCTTAAGGATAGCATTATAGTGATGTTCCTGGCTACTAAGGTCAATTGAACTACCTATATGATGCAGTCTGTGTAGCTAAAGTTGTGAAAAAATTTCTTTAAGCACCAAACCCAATTAAGAAAAATTGGGAGACTACATAGCAGATAGGGAGCTGGCTTTGGAGTCAAGAACTGAATTCGAGATAAACTACAGAAATATTCAATGTGCAACCCCACCAAATCACTTAACCCTTCAGTGTCAGAGGCATGTCCACATGGAAGAAATCAAAGATCTAGTTGTTAAAAGCAACAATAAGAACAGCAAATGTCACATCAAAGTCAAATAAATAGTCCTAACTGCTTCTCAAGTTGGAAGGTTGTAATTCTCACCATTTCATCCACCATCTTTTTTAGTATTCTGTGATCTAGAATTCAAAGTATTCTCAGAAGCCATTGTAGTAGGAAGGCCAAATTTATGATCTCAAAAAGGATTATATATAAGAAGAAGGCATCAAAACATTTATTTAGGGCCCACTGTGACAGATTAACAAACCAGCCTCCCCATTCCAATATTGTGATCACAAGCCTCCAGGCCCAGTAGGCCCGCCTCACAAGAGTAACCAGGAGGCCACAGAAAAATAAGATGGCATAAATCATATTCACTGGCCTCAAGTCCTTGCTAGAACTCCTGGGTCCACACACGGGTCGGCTCTGCTTTGGCTTCAGCTGTAGTTTCTCGCCTCTCCTAGCAGCTAAGCCTCTGGCATTCTCAAGCCTCACCTCAATGACCAGAGACCATTGGTTCTCTAGTTGGCCCCTTTTAAGTCATCAATCTACACCCACACAGGTTTCACACCTGATAGGGCTTTGGGCCTGGGGCATAGCACTTAACAGCTGAAAGTATTTTCACTCAAGGTAAACAAAAGCCAAACTCCTCAAGGGCACCCCCAAACTAAGTACTAAGGAGCCCATTTTGCCTTAGGGACACAGCCATCTACTTCAACATTCCCATTTTGTGGAAGGGGAGATGGAGGCCCAGAGAAATTAAGTGAGCAGCACATTGTCACATGGATAGTCATCAACAGATGTAGGATTTGAACTCAGTTCATCTGTCTCCATAGTCATTGTTCTTTCCTTTGGTTTTAGGAACTCCTAAAACTTCTTCCCCTGAGTGAGAAGTTTAATTTAGCTATAGATTAATTTAGTACATTCAATGAGAACTCAGAGGTATAACTGGTGATTTGCAGCCCTCTGTTCCCAACTCAATGCATTCTTTGACTCGCTATGTGTAGCAAAGTTAATAAAATTATGGGAAAAAAATTTCTTCATATTTTACCACCAATGAGTAAAAGTTTCCACAATAAAAAAATAAAGATGTTAGTTTTCTCCACTATTCCTTTTTATTGTTTTATGTTTTATGATTACCTGTACTCTCCATTCTTTGTGTTTTCAATATATACATGTTGTGACTTATTTGCAATGTGTTATAGACAGTCAGAAGACTGATCCTCACCTTTATTTTGAGAGAATCAAAAAATATTAGAGATAGGATTTTAGGGGTCATTTAGTCTGATACAGATTTGAACAGGATTTTGATTTATTATACCTCCTCTCATTACCAAAGTAGTCATCTAGCCTCTCATAGAAGACCTCTAGTGCTGGCCAGCTCATTAATCTCCCATGTGACCCATAACCCTTTTGGATTGCCTCAACTATTGCAATCTTCTTCTAACATCTAAACAAAATCTGCCGTGTTGTAATTTCCTTTAATTCTTTGCTACCAATTCTTCCCTTAGTGGTCAGGGGAAAACAAAAAAAAAGGAAAACCAAATAAACAAAATAACAAGTGTAATCTGTTTTCCACACCATTACCTTATGGATGTTTGAAAGTAATTGTCATGACCTACTTAAGCAGGATTCCTGTCTTTAGACTTTCTGGACACGTCATAATAAAGGATCAGACTCCCATCTCCAGTGAGCTTCTCTTTCCATCACTGCCATTGCCCTTCCCCATGTTTTGAGTGGTTTCTTCTTTTCTTGGAGATGAATATATTCTTGAAAAAAAGTCATTTATTGCAAATACCATTGGTTTGAGGTGGGTGATAATTAATACATGTTCTTGCTGTATGAGTAAGAGCTCATTGGAAAGCCCAGGACCTGAAATATAGCTCTTGTTCTTTAGTATTTCACACATACCAGTATAACCCCCAAGCTAAGCACCCTCTACTTCTTTTGTTGAATATAGTCAGTACACTTCCTTCACTTAACATATATATCCTTTGTGATTCCTTTTCGTTCATTTCTCGAGCAAAGGTTACAGGACATAAATACTTATGGATGACTTGGATGGGTCATTGTATAAACTGAAACATCTAGGTAGTACGGTGGACAGAGTTCTGGGTCTGGAGTCAGGAAGATCTGAGTTCTAATCCAGTCTTGGTACATACCAGCTGTATAAGCACAGATAAGTCATTTCACCTCTGTTTACCTCATTTCCTTAACTAACAAATGAGGATAATAATAGCTTCTGCATTCTAGTGTTGTTTTGAGGATCAAATGAGGTAATATTTGTAAAACTAAGCACCATGTTTGGCACATAGAAGGTACCATATAAATACTTAGTACCTTCCTTTATCCTTGTTTATGCAACTAGCTTTGTATCCTCCAAACATGGTCAATTACATATTGAAGCCTGTTGGCACCCACTGTGTTTCTTTCCACTGCCCTTTTGGCAATTTTCAATTCTTATGAGAACATGGCATTCCATGATTCCTGGCTATATAAAATCACTGGTGGATTTTAGTGTAAAAGAGATGTGCTTTGTATAGAAAAGGATAGTTTGGGGTCATTGAAAGTACCCCATAATTCCCCATATTCAATCTATGCTAATCTCTTTCCCTCTCTACTTGATTCTGAATCAAGCTTTCTGCCTCACCCAGTGCTTATCTTGGAAACATATGCTGATGGACTAATTTGATAGGTTGTTCACCCATCCAGCTGGACATCGTCCCAGTATGGGTGACAACACCAATCTTGTTTATATTCCTGGAAATATTTTCTCTCACTTAAGTCTCCAATACATGCAGTGGGGACCAATATAAGAACACTATAAATCATGGCAGCTCACTCTTTCATTCTTCTGAGTTTCATCCCTGACTCACTGGATTTCTTGCTCTATCATGCTATAGCAACCTTCTTACCCCAGAACTTTGCTCTGCCATTGTGGCTCCTTCTTCTGATTCGGCAGTTTTTCCTAGAAACTCTATATTAAGAAAAATGCCCAGGCCATCTGTGTTCACTTCTTTATGTTTCTCTGGTCTCTGTTATTGACTCTCTGGAAATCTTTCCTCACCACGGCCTCACGTGGGTACCTTACTGATTGGCCCAGACTTTTAAATGTGCTATCTTCCCCTATTAGAACGAAAGCCCCTTGGGGTCAGGGCAATGTGTCTTTTTACTTGTATTTGAATTCTCAATGCTTAGCATGTAGTAAGTAATTAATAATGCTTCTTTATTTCAATTTGATTCAACAAACATTTATTAAATACCTTCTATGTGGCAGGCATTGCACTAAGTAGTGACTTGACTGAAATGAAAACAATTCTAAAAAAGAGTTGAATTGACATTAAAGTCAATAAGTAATACTTATTCCAGAGTAAAAGTGGTGAAGCCTATGGACTTCAGATCTATAGAAAATATGGGGGATATCAATTATGTAAAACGTGGTCAGCATAGTTGCTCCATCATACATTTTCCTTGACTATTCTTCTTTATTTAAAGGGAGGCTTCTAATATACCCATAGATAACCTGTGCAGGTGGATAAAGGAACATTTTGGTGGGTTGGGATAGTGAAATGGACAAGCTGACAGGGAAATCCCAGATTTTTGAAAATAAAAATGGCACCCTTGTCTCTCCTGTGCTGCCCTCGGTGGATGCATGACCAGGCCCATAAAGTTAACCCAGCTTATATATTCTGTAGAATATAAAGTCCTTGATGAGAGGGATAGACTCAATTTTATCTTTGAATCTCCATTCCCTAGTTCATTTCCTGCCATGGAGCAGATAATTTAAAAAAATAAGATTGAAGAGTGAAAAAGAGAGAGATGATTCTTAGAAATTTGGCAATTATATTAAAAATGTTTCACACAAAATACAAAAGACGTCAACTTTTTTTTAAATGCAGCATAAGTGGAACCCTAAATGACCATTTTGGCCCATAGCTCCTCAGAATGTCAAGGTTATTATTATTTTTAAAGTAAGCTCAAGGCCCACATAACAGAGCGCAATCTTTCTTTAGGAGTATACTTTTTGTTGCTAAATTACACATACACACACACACACACACACACAGATAACAATTGGTTATCAGTGGCATCCTTTTGCAGAGTGAAAGACAGCATTCTGTACCCACTTACACAATTGCAGGATGTTTATGTCACTATGGGGTGAAGAAGGGGAAGATTTAGGAAATGATGTCAACATAAAAATGACAATTTGTGATGACATATTAGAGATATGGAGAGAAAGAAAGATAGTTGGGCTAAAAATGAACTCTGGTTTTCTGTTCTGAGAAGTTGTTGACGCACATTGGAACTGTTTGGGGGGAACGGTAGAGTAGTTAATCTCTCATAATGTAGCAGCACACAGAAAGGTGTAATGTTCATTTGCAAGCTTATTAAAATGAGTTTTTGGCCAAATAGTATTTGTTGAAGTGGAGAAATCATTATACTCTAATTGTACATTGTACTCTAATATGCCTCTTTAGGAAATAATTTATATCCGTCAGAAAGGACTTATTAAGCACTTATATTCCAGGCACTGTGGTAGGTGTTAGAGATAAAGACACAAATACGAGAGGGGAAAAAAGGAAGGTATCTCCTGCCCTCAAGAAACACGGATCATCGTTGTACGTTGTCCTTGAAAAGGATCAATATGCTCTCACTATGTTAGAGTCAAGTTACAATGCATCTGGCTGTGGCTCATCAGAGCGACATGACCTAGGAATGCTCTACCACAGTTCAGGAATACATAGTCCATGTGGACATTTGTCTAAATTTGTGCATTTTGTGTTTCTTTTGAGGTACTTCAGTGCTGCTTTGCTCATAGAACACAACACCTTCTCTGCTCAGGGCACTCCTTGCTGAGCAGTTCTCCCATGACTGAGCAGTGTCTCCCATGTGATACAATCAGTTCCAGAGTTCCTAAGAGAGATCTTGAGAGTGTCCTTGTATAGCTTCTTTTGAACACCATGTGAGTGCTTGCCCTGTGTTAGTTTTCCATAAAACAGTATTTTAGGGAAGTGTATATTTCGCATTAGAACCCAAATTATAATGGGGAAGACAACACATAAAAGGGAATACAAAGGGGATGGGGAAAGTACTCAAATAGGAGAAAGAAGTCTGAAGGAGTGCAATAAGAGGGAGGGAGAGAGAGGGGACTTTCTCGGGCTCCCTCCTTAAATGTAGGTTCTGAGGTGAGCTATCCAACCAGGAGGGGTCCCAGGGGGCAGAGTCCACTTGCTAGGTTTGAGTTCCAGGGAGAAAGTGCTCTAGTAAAGGATAAGGATGGTTTTGCAACAGGAAAGAAAAGTCCAGAGGAATGAAATCTAGTGAGAAATGAAGAGAGTTACTTTACAGGAATGTAAGAGAGCGACTTTACAACAATGTAAATTCAAGACAAGATTGACAAAAAGGAATCGAATAATGGGTAACAGTAATGGCTAAATTGGAACCTAAAGAAGAGATGAGAAAAGATTGAGATGTAGATAATGATCGGCATAGAAAATTGCATATATTATTAGCTATAATTTATATTTTGTTTAGTTTTGTAAACTTCATATATATATATATGTTTATACACATGTGTATGTATATATGTATATATACACACATATATATGGGGAGGGTGATAGAAATATTAAGAAATGAAACTAAAGTTAAAAGTAAATGTGTCAAAATAAAATTTAAAATTAGGAAAAAAAAACCTTCTTTATATGTTTTTTTTATTCAAACGAGGCTCAAAGCATCCCAGGGAATAATGACACAGGCCTTTTAAGAACGAAGCAGTCTGTGTCAGCAAGCTTGTTGTTGAGGTGAGGTTGGAAAAAAATAGCAAGTTTAAGAAAGAAACCAATTATATGTTAATTTTGAGTCTTGGCTTCTAAAGGCAGGGGGCTCTAAGGAGAAGTAGTCAAGTGTAGGAAATTATTCCCTTCTGACTGGAAAAGAGCATTGCAAAGGATTCATGCTGGGGACATCTACGGCAAGGTGCTTGTGATCCCTTCTCGTCTGGACTGAGCTGCATGGAGCAGAAAGCAAGTAACCCCTTTGTGTAAGAAGATAGATGGGAGCTGTGAGTTGTTCCAATGTGCCAGCTGAATAGGAAAGTAAAAAGGCCAAGTCATTTAATTTAAGAGTTCTAGAACCAAAGAAAAGATTTAGTCCAAAACTTTCATTTGACTGATGAGGAACATGAGATTAAAAAAGGAAGAAATGATTTACCCGAGAGAATACATTCACTAGAGAGAAATTTGAATCAAGACCTTCTGACTCTATCCTAGAGGGTTTATTTATTTAATTACCCAATTCATTTAGCAAAAATTCATTGAGAACTATATCTACATGGAAATTGGCATGCTGAGTTGAAAAGGATAGAAACAAATGAATAATATGTAATGGGGAAAGGCCAATGTGCCCTACCCTTGTGAGTAGGCTTAGACCAGCTTGGCTGATGCAGCTGCTCCCTTGGCAAATGCTAGGCTGCTTCTAGGACAGTCATGAACATATATAATAGAACTGCTTTGGAGAGATTTAGAGAATTCACAGACATTGTGGAACTGTTTTGCAGTCTGCCAGCTAACTTATTTGATTGGCTTTGGAGTCAAAACTGGGGATGCATTTTAAAAGCACTAGATTACTGTGATCTCATCCTTCTTTTCATCTGACTTCTTCCTGCCTGTAGGCATTCTATTGAGAGAAGAGAGACGAGGCTTGAACTGGCCTGTGATAGCCACTTGTTATATTTTCACCTTGGGCATTTATTCTTCAGAAATCGAAAATGCTGTAAGGCAAAACTTTATTTTGTTCATTTCTGGACTTTAAAAAGTGATGTAGAAACTAGTAATAATTAAAAATACACAAAAAGTATATATATATGTATGTATACATATATATACTGTGTACATATACTATGTATATACATGTATTTGTACATATATAGACACAAACATAAACACACTCATGTATGGACACAAACACAGAAACACACATGGGTGTATATATACATATTTATGCATGTATGTATGCATGTATATATGCATGTCTATCATCTGTCTGTCTGTTTGTCTATTTATCTATCGATCTGTGTTAATAGGTTAAATGAAACTGGGGAGCTAGTTCCTGGAAGTTAAGGAGGAAAGGTGCACACATGGGGGCCACAGCTGACAACATAACAAAAGAAAAACTCCTTATCTTTCAGAAATACCAAAGACCAAAGGGGAAATATAGCCAGACTCATTCTGGAAAGTAAAGTTAAAATATTCACTGTGAGGTCAATATTCTTACTCTCAAAAAGTTTGTAACTGAGTGGCAGAGGTAAATGAAATATAACAGATAACTCTTCTTGAAGAAGAGATAAAGGCAGCATAGGGGACACAGACTGAGAATCAAGAATATTTGAGTTCCAATCCTGCATATGAAAGAAATGCAGCTATAGTAAACATATTTTGGGAAGAAATGAATTGTTGTCTGTGAGCATAGATATTAGAAGCTGTCCACTTTGTTGTAAAAGCTTTTATTTCTAACCCTAGTGTTCTGATATATTGAGAGGTTAAATCCCACTGTAATTGGACATTAATGGGCTATGTACAAAAGAAGAATGGAGTGATGAGATGAGGAAGAAAATATTGGAATATCTACCTCTCTGTCTTCTGAGGGATTAATTGTAAGACAATGTGAAACTCCCTCTTTGAGAAAACAAAGTTTGGACTCAATAGGTAAAGGACAAAAGCAAAGGCATCTACCATGTGCAAGATACTGCTATTGATGATGAAAAGAAAGGTTGGGAACATACTGGGAAGACCTTACTTGATACAAATTCGATGAATTTCAATTCCATTTATCAACCAATGGGGAGCTGAAGGATTTTTAGCATTAGAATGATGTAATCAGAAGATTGTTCTGGAATGAGTGTGCCACATTTAGAAGTACTATGCATGCTTGTTTATAATATCCGTGTTCATCTTTTTCATGCAAACAATTTCATGAAGTAGAGAAAAGAATAGTCCTCCACCTTCAGCTGTCGCCTGCTGTTCCATCCCTGTCCTAGAGGCCTGGCTCTTGGGCATTACTCCAGACTGAGACGGATTCATTGATTGGTGAGCCCCTGTCTGGAATCGCCATGTTATGAGAAGGCACAGGTGCTCACTTGCCACCTCCAGCTTATGCTTTGGCATATTCCACGTGTGCACTGTTTGACTGACTCACTAATGAGTCCTTTTTCCCTCTCTTCTCTTCCACCTCCCACTCTTCATCTTCCCTTTATGTTTTTTTTTTCCTTCCCCTGACTTTCTTGAGAGTAGGATTCATTTTGGTTTTGTATCCTCAACCCTTAGCATAGTGCTTGGCATCTAGAAAGTGTAAGAGCTGGGTTTCCTGAGCATGCCCAGATAGCCTAAGATGGAAGCAATGTGCTTCTCTATTTCTCCTAGCATGTGGGAGAAGCAAGCTTTCTTTGAAGGGCTGCATAGTCCAAACAGGCTACATCTTTAAAACTGACCAGACCAAAACAGTCTTTTTCTTGCTTGTGTTCAGAGGGTAAAGATTATAGTTCACTTACAGTTGAGTGTCATGAATTAAACTAGGAAGGGAGAGGATACCTCTCCCTGCCTCCTTCTCTTTTAAGCCAGTTCCTAGAAATGAAGCTGGAGAGTTTGTTTCTGTTTTGTGTCTTTTGTCCTCAGTTTTAGGTTTTGGCTGCAGTAATGTCCTGTGGATTCAGGAGTTTGAACAATGCCTAATTTGAAGCCAGGTGTCCAAGTGTATTGGGAATCAAGATGGGCTCTTACCACTTATTCAACCAAGTGCCCTTGAAGAGTTTGGTCTTTGTTTCCTTGATTAAATTAGGAGTCCTTGCTAACCTCCTTGCCTCAAGGGAAATCCTAGTTTACTTGGGTTTGAGTGACATGTTTGTGACATCAGAGGCATTTGGACCATGTGGGTTTAAGTCACATTTTTGTTACAATTTTAGGTCATGTGGGTGAGTCGCATGGGCGACTCACTTTTGACCCTGAACAAGATATATAAACACAGAGGTTGGCTTTCTCTTTCGGAGCTTTGAGCCACAGCAGGAGTGGTGCATGACTCTAGGCCAGCCATTGTTATTAACTCCCCAGCTTTGATGTTGATGCTTCTCTGGTAACTGTATATTGTGATTTTTGTCAGACAGAAATCTGTCTGTTGATTCATGTTTCTTTGCCCTGTTGGTATTTGATCTGAAACTCAGGGTGCTGGCTTTCCCCCCTGAGCTGAGTGAATGATATTTGTATGTTGGATTAAAGTAAGATTGTAAACCCCTTAATGTTGCTTTCCTTAGTAAAGAAGATCAAAAGAACTTGGGTTTGCAGTGTTCTTGTTGTTGGGTTTATGTTGGTTTTTTACCCCGACAGCAGCTGCTAGCTGAATTGTTGAAACACCAGGTAAAATACTGAAGACAGCCAGACCAGGAGGGAAACCTGAAGGAGCCGGGATATCTGGGACTGGAGCCCAAGGAGGGTTTTGGACTTGGAATTTGGGACTGTGCTCTGTAGAAACTGAGCTGAAAGGTGAAACTAATCCCTTTCCCCTCCTCAGAGATCGAGGTGGCTTGAGAAGCAGAGGATTAAGTCTTTCGAGAATAAATTGTATATTTGTATTTATACCTTTTGAAGTAAATAATCCTTTGTAAAAACTAATCCAACTGTCAGTGGTTAAATGAAACTAGGGTTGGGGTGATCTTCTCTATAATTGGGGGAATGTTACTGGTTTGATCTGGTGCCATTTGCAAAGAGCCTAGACACCCACAGTTCCCTTTAATGGTACTGGAGAATCCTGAGGAAGGAGGGTAATGTAACAAAGCTGGCGTTCCATGCAGGAGGGGTCTAGGGTAATCCGTGTTATATAAGTTTCATCTATCTATCTATCTGTCTGTCTCTCTCTCTCTCTCTGTCGATATCTATCTATCCATCCATCCATCTCTCTGTCTGTCATTCCTAATATTTCCATACTACATTGGAAATTTTTTTACATAAGAACATATTTATTCTTTAATAGAAAGATAGTAGATGATAGATAGACTTAGCTATCAATCTACCATCTTTGTCTCTCTATTAATTCAAAGAATAATTAAAGATGTCAGTCTTATGTAGAAAAATCACAATTGCAGCATGAAGATAGATACCCATTTTTCATTTTTTTTAACAAAAAATTCTAGAACATTCTGAAACCTGAGACAATTTAATGACTTTGTGTTGAGCTTGTCTCGCTATCAAGTGCTACATCGCATCATTCTATGTGGTTCAAATTTTGGATAGATCTATGAACTCAGGGATGTAGGCACTGCCTCCTCCTGTCCCAATCATGTCCTATCCATGCCTTCCCATCTTGTCCATCTACTCCAATCAGTTCTTTACAAAAGATGCTACTATTATGTACTGAGCATGTCCATTTTGTTCTTTTACCATGTTGTGGTACAGCCCTCCATTGATTCCTCACTCCTGCTACATAAAAGGGTAATGTGCAGCCCATCTGTAAAATAAAGAATTTGGACTGGATGGCCTCTGAGCCCCCTATTTGTGGTTCAATGGAGTTAGGAGATTTTTTTTAATGTTATGTATTTTCTAGATGATATCCCTCATCCTACTTCTTGAATGAAAGTCATCTTTAGTCATCGTAGTAGTAGCAATAACAAAAATAATATACAAACATATTGTGTTAAGTTTTGTGCACCACTTTACAAATATTAAGCCATACCAATCTTACAAACCCCCTTAAAGGTAAGTGTGCTTATAATCTCCATTTTACGGATCAGGAAACTGAGGGAGGTAGAGACTATATATACTCCCAACACACTCTCCTCTTTTTTGTTTACCCTAAAATTTGCTTGTTTGGTAGAATACTATGATATGCAGCCAAATATCCCCTTTAGGAGGATTTTGATGGTTTCAGTTCATGGAACAGCAACAACAACAAAACATAGTCATGCTCATACTTATATTCCTTAATCTAGATCATCAAAGCTGATAGGTGTGTGTATGAACATGTGTGTATACATATGTCTTTTAATGGAATTTGATTAAATGGCATGTTCTGGGATATTTCCTTTTGGATTCAAAGATATGTTCAACAATGATTGTATGATTGATGCTCCAAAAGTCATAGTACAATTTTAAGCTATGCTTTAGTAGCTTATAACTTCACTAAGACTTTTGGGACATGCTGTATAATTTCAGATTTTGTGCTATACATATTAAGAAGAATCAATGTCCTCTCCTTTCACCTTTTGATTCGTTTCACATACCATTGCCAAATTAATCTTCTGATTTTGGCACTCCCACACTCAAATATTGTAATCGGGTCTCCATTGGGTCTAGAATCCTTAGCTTTGCCACAAGGGGTTCAAAAATGTATCTCTAGTCTCTCTTTCCAAGACCAGGCATGATATATTACTCATAGTTACCATGAAATAAATCTTTGTTCTGCTTTTCATTATCTTCCACTAATCTCCTAAATATATAAAATATCACAATCAAAATGAATACACTGCATGTATTTCTGCTTCTGTTATGTTTATTTTCTTTGTTTTTTCTGCCCAAGCCCTTGAGTCACTACCTCTTAAAATTCTACCAAAGAACCATAGAATCAATATCAGCTTTTAAAATGTAGAAAGTGAGTGGCAACTAGGTGATGAAGTAGGTAGAGCACTGTGTCGGGAGGACCTGAGTTCAAATCCAGCCTCAGACACTTGACGCGCTTACTAGCTGGGTGACATTTGCAAGTCGCTTAACCCTAATTGCCCTGTCTTCCCCCTTCAAAAAACCACCCAAAATGTATAGACATATAATCTCATGTCATCCTCAAGAGTGTGGGATGTAGGAGAAGAAGGAAAGCCAGAAGCATTTAAGTACCTACTGTGTGCAAGGGATGGTAGTAACCACTTAGCCATATCTCATTTGATCCTCACAACTCTGTGAAGAAGGTCTTGTTATTACCCCAATTTTACATTTGAGGGAACTGAGACAGAAGTTAAGTGACTTCCACAAAGTCACATAGCTAGTAAGTGTTTGAATTCGATTTAAACTCCTATTTTCCTATGACTCCGTACCATACTCAGTGCTTTATCCATTGTACTACAGAGCTGTTTCTACATTCTGTCCTTATCTACATTTTATAGATGAAGAAACTGAGGTTACAAAAGTTTAAGTAACTTGCCTAAGGTCAAACAGTGTGTGTTTATGACTGGATTAAACTCAAATCTTCCTGACTCCAAACCAAATGCTCCATCCATTGTACCATTTACCTACCTCAAAATTCTATTATTATCCCCATTTCATTGATGAAAAAACTAAGTCTGCAGAGAGGTAAAGTGATTTGACTGGGGTCACATAGCTATTAAGTATTGGAGGTAAAATTTGAACTCAAATGATCACAATTTTAAGTCCAGCATGAAATCCATTAATTTATCTATCTACTTCTAATGATGATTTATATGTATTTATCCTTTTTAAGTTCACAATGTACAGATATCATATTACTCCATTTTCAAAAACAATTACACAACTGAGTCTCAGAAGTTAAATGATTGACCCATGATGACATAGTAAGCATCTAAAAGGAGGATGTAACTCAAGGGAATTAAAATACATTTGAAAAGGTTTTAATATATGTGTAGGAATTGAGAAGGTGAATCCATTAGAGTGTTCCAGGAAGAGGGAACGATGGGAGCAGCGGCATCGATGAAAAGAGTGAGCGATGTATTTGGGGAGAAAGTAGAGATTTTTTCAGCTTGGCAGGATCCCAAGTATATCAAGTGAGTGATGTGAAAAAAGGTAGAAAAGTTGAAGCTCCCAGTGATCAAGTGATCTGGCAGACTAAAGAAAAGAATAAAGATGATAATTTAGTTTCCTTATATTTAATATACTAGACTGAACAGCTCCAAGAACAAGCTCTGTGTTCATTGTATTACTTGTACTGATGTCTTGTTTTCTCTCTCATAAACACACGTAAGAGAAAATTCCTCCTAGCTAAAAACTATGCATAAGAGGTCAAGCCAAAATTACTGTGATGACTCTATGGAAGGTTAGCAATAAGGGAGCCTTTGAAAATGTTTTCTTTTCTGTCGTTGGTTTTTTGTTATGATTTTTTTAGTTGCCTTAAGTTACACAAAATGGATATTTTACAATATCTCTTATGGAATATTTTCCCTTAGATAGCCCTCCCAAACATAGATACCATTTATATGCTTGAAATCAAAAGAATGATAGAAAAACCAAAAAAAGAAGGTAGGACTAGGTGCTTTTTCAGGTCATTGACAAAGCTAAGATTTTATAAAATATGGCCTACTAGTTCTGCCTGGTTTATATTTTAGAAGGAATGTTCCTAAAGCATTATTCTGGACTTTGCTCATCAGTTTAGCAACAAATGTGACAGCTGTCTTGCAGCTTGTCCTCTTGTCTCTACTCTCAAGCCACCCATCTAGTTCAAGCACTGATCACCGTTTTCTTAGACTTTTGCAATAACTTCCATTTTAACCGATCGGTTTCCAGTCTCTACCCACTCCAGTTCGTCTTCCACAGAGCAGGCATAAGAACCTTCTCAAAGACGAAGTGTAGCAATGTCACACTCCTACTTGAGAAGCTCCAGTGGCCTCCAGTTGCCTCTAGAATGTGACAAACCTCTTCTGACATCCAAAGCCTTTCACGGTCTTATTCCAAAATATCTTTTCCAAATTTGCTATACATTAATCCTTTTCTTATTCTCTACATTCTAATCAAACTAGACTAACTGCTATTCACCAATTTTGACATAACTTTCTTGCCTCCATGATTTAACATAGGCTATTTCTCAGGTCTGGAATGTCCTCTGTGGGCACCTTCACTTCTTAGAATCTCTGCCTTCCTTCAAGTCTCAGAAAATATGTTACTATCATTAGTATTTTTTTTCCTGCTCCCTTGAGGGTTAGAAGTTTTCTTTCAAATAACCATGTATCTGATTAATTATGTTTATTCTATATTATCTCAGTGTAATATGAGCTCCTTTAGCAGAGCAATATTTCATTTCACTTTGCATCCCTAGAACTGAACATAGTGATTGTTATATGTTGTAGGGATATAATAAAGGCTTTTTGAATTGTCAGTGTTGGACTGTCAGAGAAGAGAGTAGAGAGTTAACAGGATAAATGTGATGTGGATAGAGAAAATGTCATGACTATCCTCTTTTGAAGACCTTTAAAGTCATCTATCTAGTTTTAAGTGGGGTATATCATTTGAAAATTTTATTCTGTTTTCTTTCTATAAGAATGGGGCATGGGAAAAAGGAAAATCTCTCTCTCTCTCTCACACACACACACACATACACACACACACACACACTCACCATCATGGTTGAAAAAGTGAGTGAGAGAGACAGAGGTTAACTTAAGGTAAAGGATACTTTATTGATATTTCTTGAATTTCCTTTCATTTTTCATGATATTGAATATTAGTGTACAACTAAGAAAAACATACGTTCGATGAACTTGAGTCAAGAAATGAAGAGACAATCTCGGATATTCAGTTGAATGCTATAACTAAACTAGTGAGCTTGCTGAAACATTAATTCCTCACTGACACATCAGTCATCCATTGTGAAAAGTTTAGTGTGTTTTTCACTAAAAAGAAAAGAATAAAACCTGCGAGTTCTATTAATGTCACCTGTAGTGTTATGATTTCAAAATCTGACCACTAGGGGGTACCCTGATTGCACAGATTTGTACAAAGGTACAGAGGAACCCATGCAGCAATCATAAGGAACAGGAGACAAAGTTGATTCATTTAGCTTTTGGCTAATTTCAAATCTGCCTGATTTGTAGTTGTTGTTTTCCATCCCACTCTAACCATAAGATTTGTCTACATTACATTCTTCTTTTGGTGACTTAAAGCTATCATCCCAGAGCAGTACAAAACAGAGACAGACTGACAAAGAGACAGAGACAGAGAGATAAAGACAGAAGGAAGAAGTTATCTAAGCACTGATTTTTGTTCTCTTTCTAAATCAACAAAAGCACTGATGGATGTGTACAATCCAGTTATTTGAAATTCACAAGGAATGTCAGTTTCATTCCTAAAAGGGATTTGAGAAGGACATTAGCTTTAGGTGTAAAATTGCTGAATATAAAATCACAGAATGCTGGGGCTATATGATGCCATCGAACATGGAATGTCAGACCTGGAGGCAACTTCAGAACATAGAATATACAGAATATCACAGCTCAAATTGATCCTGTAATATGGAGCATCAGAACTGGAAGGAACTTTAGAGCATAGCTCACAGAACAAAATAGAGAAAGGGGCCCTAGCACATAGACCAGCAGAGTGAAATGTACTTTTGAGCAAAGAATATAAAGTGTTATAACTGAAAATGACATTACAGAATATCAGAACTGGAAAGTATGATAAAATATTGAATATTAGTGTTATAAAAGCATTAAATGAAAAAGACAGAAGGAAAAGGCCATGTCATATAAAACACAGAATTTTAAAGTAGGAAGAGAGTTGAGGATCATCTGTGTGAGAAATCTTTTAGAAATCTTTGAGGGGTCAGAGAGTTAAAAACAAAAATAACAACAACAAAACCTGATTAATGTAACACACTACCTGGAGCCTCCAAAACTTATTCTGTTTACACCAGATCATATTATCTCATTTTTAAAATATTTAGTTCATTCAGGATAAAATGTGCTTTATTTTATAATTTGTGAAACTCATTTAAAATTAAAATATCCCTGATATTATTTCTGATATTAAAACTTCATATTTATATTTGTGAAAAAATAATCATTTTGTGTTATAATGCTATTATTTAGATCATATTGTATATTATACCCCCTAGCAACAAATGATCAAAGCCTCAAAATTTCTTGTCCTTGAAAAGAACACGCCAATTTTAAATTTGGAATCAGTGCATAAAATCAGCATTATTATTATTTTCAACCTTCAAATATGAACTCTGCTTCCTCATTTACTCAATAGGGACAGGATATGTAAGTATCTTGTTATGAAGACAAAGAGTACTTCTGAGACCCAATCTCTATCATCAGGAAGTCTTAATTCAGAGAGTGTTGATTGAGCTAGGCAAGCTCATGCCCAATCTCCTTGTCAAAAGTGGTCATGAGAGGGCAGATTAAAATAGCAGACTTCTATTTTAGTTTGGTTTTTCCAGACTTATTCAATACAACACAGTCTTTGCACATTCATGATATTTGATAGTTCCTTAGAATTTACAATAGGCAGACTAGCCCTAGGTAAGCAAAATAAAAAGTGTAAACTCATATTGAAAAGAAGGGTGCCAAAGCTTATCGACAGATTGAAGTTTCCAGAGAAAGTATTCAATATCCTAGCACATGTCCATCTAGGGCTTAAGTGTTATTCACACATTGAGCCCTAGATAAATAATTGATGACTGTGTAATTGATTGGATCAAGTCATATACAGAAAATTTAGAGGGTAAGGGACCAGGTTAAGTATTGATTGGGGGTAGATTAAGGAGGAAGTTTATAGGTGATTCTAGGACTAACAGGTTGGATGGATCAGGAAAGTTGAAGGAATTATAGAAGTCTCTTAGGACAATGCTTGATATTAAGAAGGAGAAGAGAGTTAAAGAGATGATGTCCTCTTCCACAACATAAATTACAAGATATAAGAAGGAAAAACAAAAATGTAAAAAAATGTGTACTTATGAAATTTTTGTTCATTTGAATAAGAAATGACCAATAAACTATGAGAACTATGAGAGATAATGGATTTCCTGGACTGTAAGAGCTTGTGTAGAGTTGCCAGTCAATGAATCATTTAATCACTAAACAGAGATCTGGAGGAAGGGGAAGAAAGCAAGTAAAGGAAGAACCCAGCTCTTGAGCTAGCTTGAATACTCTATCTTCACTTTTTCCCTTGTGTCTCTGGAGCAGAGGCATCAAACGTGTAACTATTGAAACAGATAAGAATACATTTTAAATAAATAAAAATGCAATGGAACATAGATAATGTTAGTTTGTGATCCCCATGGATCCTTATGTTTGGTGGAATGGTACCATTTCTATCGCAATTTTATACCACTTCTAGAACATTATTCAGAAGGAAGGGGTGGTTTTCTCTATTCATTCCCATTAACAATGACAACTAACAGAAGTACTTGGCAGCTTTCCATGCATGGAGAAGAGAGTCTACCTTCAATAGACAAGATGAGTTTCCAGAATTAAAGAACAGTAACCTAGATCAAGATTTTGCTTGAGACCAAACCTGGAGATGGTGGAGACTGTATTTAAGCATTAGTACAATGACATTTTCCCAGGAACAGGCACAGAGGTACCAGCAGAAGATGTTATAAGAGGTCATCACATGCCTTGAGGAGTTATAAGTAGCCTCTCTCAATGTGTGTGACACTGTCAAAAGTGAACCTTTCTACTTGTGAACTCTCTGTAAATATTTTCTTCCCATTACTGCTAGATATATCTATGGGAAAGTGAATGCCAGTTTTATGGAGAAAATATTTTGTTTCTTACTATGTCATTTTAGCAAATGCCTTTGCTTTGAGGTAATTCTGTGCTCTAGCTGACTATGAAAAGATAAGATAGGGGTTCAGAAGTTTTAATTTTAGGAGAGTAAAGAGGCAGAACACCTTCCATCCAGGGTAATTTTCCTTCAGGGAACCTAACTTGTAAGTGTTCGATGGAAGAACAATGCAGATGGGTTTCCACAATTAGTAAAAATACAATAAAATAAACAGATGAAGAAACTGGGTCTTTGTATTATTGTAGAAACCATAATAATGGAAATGTGTTTGTGTTAATTCCAAATACTCTGAATTTCAAGTGTATGGGCAGGGTGAGAAAGAGAGGTGGAGGGAGGGGGTAGACAAACAGAGAGAGATAGGGATGGGGAGATAGGCAATGACAGAGACAGAGGCATGCAGAGAGAAACAGAGGGAGTGAGAGACAGAGAGAAGGATAGAAATGGAGAATGAAAAAGTTACAGGGACAGAGAATCAGAGAGACAGAGATACAGACACAAAGACACAGAGAAAGACAGACACACACACACACACGCACACAGTTGAATTAGGAGAGCCTTATTGAAATGTAGGTTCTGACATAGCTAAGGGTCCTCATTTTTACTCCTAGACATAGTGTCCTCATATGCAAAATGGGGAGGAAGGATTAATAATATTTGGATAACCTACTATATAGAGCTTTTGGGAGGTAAGCACAATGGAAACCCTGTAGGATCACAGAGACATCAGCTATGATTATGATTATAGATCATTCCAGCAGTCAAGGTATATAATTAGTGCCATGAGACTTGAAGTATAAGAATATCCTTCTCCATTATTGGGGGGCACAGCAGGAGAGGGTTTTAAATGAACCTTGTGGCAATGATCCTACAACAGGCGGGTTTATGGTGCCATAAAGGGAAGTGACCTGCTTCCATGGGAGCAGTGAAAGCTCCTTTAATCACAACCTGCTCTTTACCAGTAGAGACTCACTGGAAAGCAATTAGATGTGATGACAAGGTGTTCAACAAAACACCTGTTCCCTCAAAATGGGAACAAGCCATGGCAGCGGAGTGAAATGCTTCGCTTACCCAAGTACCTGTGAGTCACAAACAGCATCCTTTGAACCTCCTGTTCAGGGACTGAATTGTCCTGATTCGTGGCCTTATTCATTCATTAAATATTTATTAAGCCTATAATAATTATAATGATAATAGTAGCATTGAATTCACTGTTACTATATTAAATATATCATTATACAATATGCATTAATAGCTTGTCTCCTGAGAGACTTGATGTAATTTCCTCTTTGGTGAGAATGTTTCTTAATAGATTTAATGGAATTAGATGAAACAAACGCATTTCAAACTCAAAATATGAAAAACAGAACTTGTTCTCAGGTTTTTCCTCTGCCTTCTCTTCCCTCTAATCCAATATAGCCATATCTACATATACATATCTCTATAGATACCTATATTTATATGTATATCTATGCATACGTGTTGTTGTACTGTTCTTTCAGTCATGTCTGACTCTTCATGACCCAATTTGGAGTTTTCTTGGTGAAAATGGTGAAGTGGTATGACATTTCCATCTCTAGCTCATTTTACAAATGAGGAAACAGAGGCAAATAGGGTTAAGTGACTTGCCCAGAATCACAGTTATTAAGTATCTGGGACCAGATTTGAGATGAGACTTCTTGACTCCAGGACTGGCTCTCTTTCCATTGTGCCATTGACCTGCCCTATCTATACATACATCCATACATATGTATGTATATACACACAACTATGAAAGATGGAGATATTTACATATAGGTATATAGACATTTATAAATACAGATACAGATGACAGAGACAGAAATAATGGTAGAGATAGATGTTAAAAGACATAGAGTACAAGTTCACAGACCCCAGGTCAGAGATGCCTGATCTAGAAAGAGGGATTGTCAGCTGTGTTGAATGGTGCACAGAGGTCAAGAAGGATGAAGAGTGAGAGTTCATGAAATGTGGCGATTAAGAGATAACTGGCAAGCCTCCTTGAGGAATGGGGTCAAAATCAATTTTTAAAGTGGCTGAGAAATAAGTAAAAGGCTTAAACTAAATGTAGATGATCAAAACCAATTCCAGCATAAGGACTAATAGATACGGTATTGTAAGATCTCTAGCCCAATAAGTTTTCCATCCTGAAAAATGAGAACAAGGAAAATTTAAGACATGTTCGGCTCTACCAATCATCCATTTTGGGGAAATTTCTGCTTTGGAAGAGTTGACATGAAGCAGAAGCCAATGAGATTGGGTAATGGATCAATAAATAAATGTTTGATCTCCATACAAAGCAGGAGACGTAGCAATGAAAATAACATTGCTTATATGGTGCAAACTCCTTTTCAAAACAACATGTAGGGAGATGACAAAGAATTATAACGAAATTTCCCTGACATAACAGCAAAGTGTAATTAAAGGGAGAAAAACAGTTCTGCAAAAAAAATGTGGTTCAGTAATATTAAACGGTATATCCATTGAATCTGAAAACATATGCAATATTTTTCACCATTAGTTCCCAATTTCTGCAAAGAAAGCCCACACTCGGACATCATAAGTACATACTGTTAAATTTTGTTGATCAAACAAGGTTACAGATTTAGAGATATAAGTGACTTTTGAGTTCATTTAATCCAGGGCCCTCGCTTTACAGACAAGGAATCTAGCATGGAGAGAGAGAGAGAGAGAGAGAGAGAGAGAGAGAGAGAGAGAGAGAGAGAGAGACCTTAAATGACTTGCCTAATGTCAGTGAGTAAGTGTTGATGATAGCTAATATTTAACTACCACTTAACCATGTGCCAGACACCAGACTAAGAGCTATGCAATTATTATCTAATTTGATCCTCATTACAACCTGGGGAAGTAGATGTTGTTATTCCTCCCTACAGATGAGGAAACTGAAGCAAACAGGGTAAGTGACTTGACAAGGGTCACACAGCTAATAAGTATGTGAGGTTAGATATGAACTCAAGTCCTTCTGACTCCAGGCCAAGGACCTAATCCATTGTGCCACCTAGCTGCCCCCTCATAGTGAAATATTTCATAGAAAATCCCTTTTGTTTGTACTTAAGAAACTTGCTTTTGTTTAGTCACATCCAACTCTTCATGGCCCTATTGGGGGTTTTCTTGCCAAAGATATTGGAGTGGTTTGCCATTTCCTTCTACAGCTCATTTTACAACTGAGGAAACTGAGGCAAACAGTGTTAAGTGAATTGTTCAGGGTCACACATCTAGTTAAATGTCTGGAAGCCAGATTCGATCTCACAAAGATGACTCCTCCCGACTTGAGGTCCAGTGCTCTATCCACTGAAGCATCTACCTGACCATTTAAATACTGTTTTCCATTTCCATTGTTTAAGCATGTTTTCCATTTCCATTGTTTTAGCATGTATAGATTGAATGTTTCTTTTCACAGAGAACATTATATAACTTTCATCAAGCCCCAAAGCTATGCAAAGGCAGAACAGTGAGGTGTACAATCTCCCAAAAGATATTACTCTAATCACCTACAATTCAATATAAAAATAGATGAAGAGTAATCATGACATACAGTCGGATGGGCAACCTCTTGAGTTCATGCCTTACTATTTCGAGTTCATGTGGGCATTCCATAGGGAAAATGAGCTTGGTCTGGAAAGTAGTAGGAAGAAGATGACACTAAGTTGTAATAGCAACATGAACATTGTTTTCCGTTATTCCAACATATTTATTGCCATTAAAATATTTCTTTCTAAAAACAACTACAAACTCTTAAACCTGAGTACAGTGGTAGTAGCAGGAATAGATATACAGAGATTGGAAGAAGTCAGAGTTGCAAGATGCCCCCCTCAACTTCCACTTAGTAGATGAGCCTTTACTGCAGATAAAATCTGCCCTTCTTCTCATGCTAGGGATTGAGACAAGGAATATATTTTCATCTTTTTAATGCAAGGTTGAAAAGATTAACCAACACAAAGTAAAGTAAAATAAAATAAAATTAGAATAGTATCCAGGAAAACAAGGTAGTGTTCCTAAGTGTTTGTGCAAATTACTTTCAAGTGGATATAAAATGATGAAACTTCCTTTTTACATTTTGCACTAATAAATGTGAACTTTATGAAGTCTAAGGGGGCAAGCGAACCGCCAATCACAGGATAAACGTTTAAAGCTCTTTTTATTGTTTTGCAGCTGGTGCCCTTTGCTGAAGGATATTTCCTGTATTCCTCTGCTGTAAAAGCAGAATAAAAACATTTCATTTTAAGGAAGCAATTAGAAACACATCTGTTGTTCCAGGACTTTCATATTAAAAGCATGTCCACACAGACAATGTAAATTTAAAAAAATGTCTTCAGCATGCAAAGAGAAAGATTGTAGCTGAATTGTTACACTGAGTTTGGTAGTAATGTTTAGATATACTTTGTGTTTTAATTATTAATTCATTATTTTTACACAACAACTGTTTTTCTAATGTTTCACAACTCCACAGACCCTTTCTTTTAGTAAAGCAAGACAATGTTTAAGAAACAGTAAGCAAAACAGCTGAATCTGAGAGTGCAGTGAGAGTGTATAAAGCATTCTGTACCCATCGTCAGTCTTATCTTCACTTAACAGAGTATTAAAATCTATCATCGGTTCTCTGAGAATATGATCGTTAATTGCATTTGTAGGAATTGAACAATATGCTTCTACTTGGGTCCAAGTTTCAATGCAGTGATATACATGATCATGGTTATCCTGCAATAGGGTCTAATCTCAAGGCATTGCTTATGGATTGGCACTGCTGAGAGTTGTTCAGGTTTCTGATTGTCCCACGTGTATCTACTTTGAATCCTGGACCAGTTGAATGACATAAGAATTGGGTGATAAAGTAAAGACGGTGGATCTTAGCTGTAGCAAATGTGTTGTCAACGGCATAGTTAAAAGGGAATTCAGATGTTCCATGTAAATAGCCAGTCAGTGTTGAAAAACTGAGGAAAGAGACAGAATTGGAATACAAACCCCCAAATGAGCATAACTATGAATGGGGTAAATTTTTTTTATTTTTTTTATTTTAATTTATTTTTAACATGTTTGGTTTTCAACATTGATTTTCACAGGTGTTTGAATTACACATTTTCTCCCCATTTCCTCCCCCCGCCCCCACTCCAACATGGCGTACACTCTTGTTGCCCTGTTCCTCAGTCTGCCCTCCCCTCCATCACCCCATTCCCCTCCCATCCCCCTTTCCCTTCCTTTCTTGTAGGGCAAGATAAATCTCTATGCCCCATTGCCTGTGCAACTTATTTTCTAGTTGCATGAAAAAAAAAATTTTTACTTTTGAACATCTATTTTTTTAAAACCTTGAGT
>CM053623.1:439308026-439327843 GCA_028646595.1 Phalanger gymnotis
CGTTCCAATTTTCCCACATCCTCTCCAGCATTTATCGTTTTCCTGTTTTGTTATTTTAGCCAATCTGACAGGAGAGAGATGGTATCTAAGAGTTGTTTTGATTTGCATTTCTCTAATCAGTAGAGAATACTTTCAATGATTTTAAGGATTATTAATAACATTATTTTTAAGAAGAATTTTTCTTAAATAAGTTCACATATTCATATCAAACTAAGATTTTGTTTATTTTCTCAACTTGATAGTTCTCAATTTTTCAGAGTTGATATGGTCATTGAATCCCCATTAGTCTTCATGACATATGGCTTAGATTAAATACTTCTTTCTTTACAAAGTTTACCTTTTAAAGATTTTGATGTCTCAAAAGATTAAAAGAGTATTTCTTTGAAACATATTTGGGGGGTTTAAACAGTCACAATAATGGTGAGGTAGAGGGAGCAAGTTTATGAGTATGCCATGATCCTTGCTAGACTTTAGTTTTTGTTTTGTTTTTTTTTCCAGGTTGGAAACAAGTCTGGAGCTGAAACTAATCCATCTCTTTTTGATTTAAGTTAGGGTGAATCAGAACACAAACACAGAAAAACACATGGTAAGAATAAATTTCCTCATAATTTCCAAATAGAATTCCTTTTTTTTCTTCATTAAGAAAGTATTATTATTTTCCATTTTTTATTTCAAGTTTAAAATCGTTTCCTTCCCTCTTACCCCTCCCCCACCCACAAGGAAGTCAAGCAATTATGATATCCATTATATAGGTGAGATCATTAAAAAACATTTCCATATTAGCCATATTGCAAAAAAAAAATAAATTCAGGAAATTATACTTTAATTTGCACTCTTCGCTCCTTCATTTTTGAAGATTTTTCCAACACAATCAATGCATACCCATTCCCTCCGTCAATGTGGACACCTTCTCACTGCCCTCAAAATAATAAAGTTCTTAGGACTTACATGCATCATCTTCCCATATAGGAATGTAAACAGTTGAACTTCATTTAGTCCCTTATGATTTCTTTCTTGTTTACCTTTTTATGCTTCTGTTGAGTCTTATGATTGTCATCTTATCTCCTTTGCCATCTGGAATATCATATTCTGATCCTTCTACTTCTTTAAGCCAGAAACTACTAAATCTTGTGTGATGCTGACCATGGCTCCACTATATTAGAATTGTTTTGTTCTGGATGCTTATTTTTTTTTCTCTTTGAGCTAGGAGCTTTGAAATTTGTCTATAATATTCCTGAGATTTTTATTTGGGAATCTCTTTCAGGAGGTGATCAGTGAATTCTTTCAAATTCTAGTTTGTACTATGGATCTAAAATATTGGGTCAATTTTCATTCATAATTTCTTAAAATATGATTACTGGGTTCTTTTCGTTACATGTCTTCCAGCTATTTAAATAACTCTTAAATTATTTGTCTTCAATCTATTTTTTTTCAATTCTGTTGTTTTCAGATAAAATGGTTCATATTTTATTCTTTTTCTCATTCTTTAGATTGTGTCTTATTGTTTATTCATGTATCTTGGAGTCATTATTATCCATTTCTCCATTTCAAATTTTTAAGGAATTTATTTTGTTTGGTAAACTTTTATACCTCTTTTTCTATTTGGCCAATTCTTTTTAAGGATGTCTTTTCCTAAGGGAATGCTTATATGTACCTTTTCATTCATCCAGTTCAGATTTTCAAAGATTCAGTGATTTTTGTGCCTCTTTTCCCATTAGGCCAATCCTATTTTTTTAATATATTGTATTCTTAATATTTTTGTACTTCTTTTATGAAACTGTTAATTCTCTTCTCATATTTTTCTAGCATCACTCTCATCTCTTTCTCTATTTTTATCATCTACCACTCTTATCTTTTTCTTTAAGTCTTTGAGGAATTCTGGTTGGGCTTGAGTCCAATTAGCATTTTTCTTTGAGCCTTTGGTTATAGCTGTTTTCATGTTGTCATTTCGGTTCGTGTCTTGGTCTTCCTTGCTTTTTATGGCCACATTGTTGTTTTTGTTGATGATGATGATGATAGTGTTGCTGTTGTTGGCTCATTTTTTCAGCTGATTTCTCAACTTTGAACTTTATGTACAATTCAGCCTCTGCTCACCTGGGAATGGGGAGGCATTGTCCCAAACTTCAGGTATTTTCATGTTGCTGTTTTAAAAGCTTGTTCTCAGAGTCTGCAAGTTTTTATTGCTTCCAAAGTGGTGTGATCTGGGGAGAGGTGTGATCCCTGCTCTCCTGGTCTGAGTCTGGCCTTTAGTCAGGAAGGGCCGCTATGCTCCTGCAACTATAAGTGCTAGCATTCCTTTCAGCACTTGAACTGTAACCAGGATTCCTATTCCCCTAATAACAATCCACGCTCCTCTCTGCTCTGAAACTATTAGCCAGAACTGTATATGGTTGATAGAGTTGCCAAATAACCCCAAGCCTGCACCTAGTGCTAGCAAAGGGTGGCCTGTGATGTCTTTCTGACCAGTTGTCTAGCCCCTTTACCATCTCTGAGTTGAGAGCTCCTGAAGCTAATCCTGTCATTGTCACTGCTACTTCCAAGGCCCGCTGCTGGGATTGTCACCATGTGTATCCCAGGCTTGCCCCCAGCCTGATGTAACAGACATCTTTTATGACCTTCTAAGTTATCTTAGGCTAGAAAGCTATTTAGCTCTTATCGTTTGTTGGCTCTGCTTCTCCAGAACTTCATCTGAGGTTTTACTTTAAAGTTGTTTGGTAGGAACATAGGGAACATTCACCTGGGTTGCTACTTCTATTCTGCCATCTCACTTCTGCCTCAACAATTCCTTTTCAAAGTGATTCCATTTCATCCAATCATTTCAAGAGCTTCTGAATTATTCAGTGACTTTGTATCATGTATAATCAGTCAGTCAGTCAAAAAGCATTTGCCTACATACTATATAGCAGGTACTATGCTAAGCATATGGAGTAATGAAAAAAAAGTCCCAATTCTTAAGGAGCTCAAAGTCTAAAGGTTGGAAAGCTCATGCAAACAAGCATGAGCAAACAGGCTATATACCAGGAAGTGGGAGAGAATTTCAGAGGGAAGGAACTAACATAAGGTGATTTTGGAAAGGCTTTTGGTAGAAGGTAGGACTTTAACTGAGGCTGAAAGAAAGCCAGGGAAGCTAACTGCCAGAAATGGGGAAGGAGAGAGTTTCAGGCATCTAGAGAGGCAGTTATAATGCCCCAAATGAGGAGATGAAGTGTTGTGTGCAATGAAGATCGATGAGGCCAATGTCACTGAATTACAAAGTATATGTCAGGGACTAAAGTACAAAAAATCTGGAAATGGAGGAAAAGACCAGATTATGGAGGACTTTAAAATTCGAAGAGATATTGTATTCTTGATTCTGGAGGCAATAAGGAGTCATGGGAGTTGATTGACTAGGAATGACAAGGTTATACTTGCACTTTAGGAAGATCAAATTGGCAGCTGAGTTGAAGATGAACTAAAGTGGGAAGAGATTCGAGGCAGGTATCCTAAGTAGCCATCTATTACCACAATATTCTGTCTTTAAGTATATGGGTTTTTTTTGTTTGTTTTGCTTTTTGGGGGGAGGAGGCAAGTAGAAGGCATAGTGGATTGAGTGTTGGGACTTAGAGTAAAAAAAAAAGACTCATCTTCCTGAGTTCAAATCTTGCCTCAGACACTAGTTGTGTGACTCTGGGCAAGTCAATTAACTCTTTTTGTCTCAGTTTCTTCATCTGTAAAATGAGCTGGAGAAAGAAATGACAAACCACTCTAGTATCTTTTCCAAGAAAACCCCAAATGTGGTCACAAAGAGTTGGCAAGACTGAATCAAATGAACAACAACACCATGCATTTTGGGGGAGATGGAGAGGTGGAACAATGACGGATTTTGAAAATGTCATTTTAGAATTTGCCGACATGGGATTAGTGCATTTCGTGGTTAGGACAAGATTAAAAGTGTGACCATCTCCTCGCGTGGTTGAAGTTGAATATGGGAAAGTAGATCATGGGAAAAGAGTGAATTGGTGAACTGAGAGTTTAGGGAATCTGAGGGAGCATTAATATGTATGTTGAAGTCCCTTAGTATTAGGGTAGGAGTTAGGGAGGGGACAAAGATTATGACCCAGAATATGAACTCAGTGAGAGAGCATCGTAAAAGTTGGCGGTCAATAGCCAAAAGAATCATGATTGGGTGATAAATATGGGTTGAATGATTATGTCAATCATTGAGAAATGACTTCAGGTTGGATCATTATCCACTGATTTTCATCCTAGCAGTAATTTTTATCCTAGGACATTAAACATGAATGTGTAGATGGAATATGGGAGCCAGGAAGAGGTGCCCAGTAAGGGCAAAGCCATGATCATGAGTTGTAGGTTGCTGGATAGAGTTCCTGTAGCATGATGAAATGGCTGCTGAGGGAACCCAGAAAGCCCTCTCTGGCAGATGCAGGCAAACTTACTGTTTTGCAGTTTAGGTAACCACAGATAGTTCCTGGAGTGGGAATGGTTGTATGTAAAACACCTTTGGTTGATTAATAGATTCGATGGTGGTATCTAGGCCTTATTACCACTTAGTTTGCATCTTTTATTTGTTGGTTCATTTAGAATATTCTTTCTTTGTATAAAAACTGAATAAGCCTAAATAGACTGAGATGATTGACAGATTGACTCAATTGACCATTCTGACACTACTTCATATCTAATGATGTCATTGTAGTGACTTCACAGTATAATCTTCTAAATTAAATACATCATACACAGCATATAGGTTTACTTTGTAAATATAAATGCTAAAACCCAAATATGAAATGTTAAATCTAAATGTTTCATAAGGCAGTCTAAAGTATTTTAGACTGAGGTCAAATTCAAATAGAAGCATCCCTGCTAGTTGCATATTGATTTCAAAATCCACAAATTAATATTATCTTGGTTGCATTATATTTTTGTTCATTTTGATAAATGTCTCCCAAACTGCACTTCAATCTGGTTTGGGCAGTATTCAGAATTTGTGGCCAAATCCTGCCCAGAAGTCTAAGTTTGACCCTTCTCATTTAGAGGCAGAATAACTTAGTGGAAATACTTTAGTGAGAGGAGAACTAGAAACTTCTGTCGGAGCACCTGGATTTGAATCCTAGCACTAATCCTCCCTAAAGTTTTGATTGTTTCTCTTAGAATCCCTTAAGTCATGAGAAAATCAGGGGTCAAGGCTAACCCTTGCTATATTTATTTGGATTTAGATTTATAGATTAAATAAATGTTGGAATTTGCAGAGAAATTGAAATGCTTCTTTTTACAGCCCCCTCATTTTGCAGATGACTGAAGCCCAGAACAGTAAAATGACTCAATAAAATCCACCTTGCTAGTTGTAAGACTCAGGATTAGGACCCAGATTTTCAGTTTTCTTGCATTATTTTATGTGCCATCATTCCACCCAGGCATTGTCAGAAGGAAAGACCAATTTAGAATTAGAAGGGTAGAATGATAGGTAGAGAGCTAGAGGGGGCATCTAGAAACATAAGTGCCATCTTGTCGATCCGCATTGTTTTTGAAATGAGGAAGCTGAAGATCTAAGAGTCTGCCCCAAATTGAACATGTGGTAAATGAGAGAGTCAGGCATCCCAACCCAAATTCTGTGACTTTAAGGTCAATGTTCTTTATTCTTCCTCATGCTAACTGCCAATAATCAAATACGGCATAAGTTGTGATTTGATGCATAGCATATCAACCTTTTTAGTATAGCTAGAGCTTTATTTCTGATGAATTTTGACTGTACTCTAGGAATGTTGCCTCTGAAATTAAGCACTCATTCCCAGAAATATAAAATCTAGATTATTCATGTGTGGGTCAGAGGATAATGATCTGGAAAATATTCATTCATTGATTCAGTAAGCTGTTATAAGCTCTTACTAAATGCATGTTGACTGTCTGGCGTTTCTACTATAAAACATTCACTATGCTAGGCATTGGCAATAAATACAAAAAAACCCCTGCCCTCAAAAGAGCCTAAAATCTGGGTGGAAATTTTCATTTTGAGTATCAGTGAGTCAGTCCTCATTTCAACATAGTCAAATATCTGCTAATAATTAGGAAACCAGCACCCAGCCAGCATGGGCACCTTACCAACTGCCTTTCCACAAATGAAAAACAAAAAAACTCCAGCCCTACCATATTGCACCCCTGGCTTGGGGTAAAATAATCAAGTCAACATTGCCATTGATTTCGGAAAGGACATGGCAATCTTCTGACCCTAGATTACTCCCAAACCTTGTGATTTCAAAGAAAAAAAACCTCATGCTTTGTTGTTTAGCTACATCTTAATGAATCTTCATGAACTCATTTGGAGGTTTCTTGGCAAAAATATTGGGACAGTTTCCTTTTCCAGCTTATTTTACAGATGGGGAAACTGAGGCAAATAGGGTGAAGTGACTTGCCCCAGGTCACACGGTTAGTAGGTGTCTTAGGCCACATTTGAATTCAAATCTTCCTGACTCCAGGCATGGCACTCTATCCACTGAGTCATGTAGCTTTCCCTTGCCACTCCTGAAATATGTTATATCCCAGAGGAGAACATACGATTCTTAAGGACAAGTATTATTTCACCTTTGGAGGTAGTAGGACTGGGTCAGCCTATTATACTCAGTCTATAACTTTAGCAATCCTTCTGGGCTTGATCCTACTCCTGATCCACCTGGAAGCTTTGATTTGCTCCATTTCCAATTTGGACCAGTTCACCCTTGAAGTCCCTCATTTCCAGTGGCTTACCATTTTGGTACTGGATTTAGTGTGGTCATACCATCAGCTTTAGCCAAACTCTTCCTTAGACCACTCAAACTCAAGCAATCCACTAATCTCAGTGCCCCCTCCTTGACCACCATTACCACCCACCAGTATCTTGTACTACAGGCCCATGCCACCACTCCTGGCTATTTAATGTTCAACCTTGTATCCCAAAGCTCAGAAGAGTACTATTCAGCACAAAAAAGTACTTAATTAGTGTTTAATAATCGGTTCCATCCCTTACCATGGGTGAAGATGGGTGCTATCATTTTGTACAATTAAGAATGCTGAGAAATGTGAAAAAAAGTAAAAGACTAGCATCTTAATGTGGGAGGAAGAAGCAGGAATGGTCACTTACAATGCATCACTAGAAAAGCATAGTGGAGTTGTAATTAAAATAGGAAGTGGGTATTTGGCCATGTTTATGATGCACAGTCACTGTTATCTATAAAGCAGCCTATAACATCAGATTGGATGCTGGCAGATGCTAATGGTCTTTCTCACAATTCTCTCTGAATTCATGGTTTGGTTTCCAAGTGATATCCTAGAAGTAATATCCCGTGATGTGCTGTTGCAAATATCAGCTGGTATACACCGATTGATGCCACGGATTTACTTGGGGGTTACTGTAGCAATGTATTAGTTGCAAATTGAAAAAGAAAACTGCATAAAGCTTCTTAATAAATATAGTGGGAGCTTGATTGAAACATATTGCTACAATTATTAAGTGCCCCAGAGAGTGACTGAAATATCATATTGTTGGCATTCTCACTTCCATTTTTGTTGCATGGGGCTTATAAAACACTTGTGAACACATTACTGTATGTAAACCATGAGGCTGTTTCTGGAACTCTGGCTTTTATCGACTTTTATAGCCTAACAATTGATATTTACCTATTGAGATTGGCTGAGAAGATCTGATGGCAGTGAGGGAGAAGATAAACTATGACTATTTGCCCATAATATGAGAACAGCAAAATAGCTAAAGGCCTCTTTAAATATTCGTGGCATTAAACTGCAGTGACTGTCTCTAAGTTAAACATTTTGCTTTCATGTTAAGCAGTAAAGTTTCTCTCCCAATCCAATTTGGTGAGAAGTGAACTGAGAGTTCGAAGAAAAGTCCTTTAAATATGGAGGCAGTTAGGTCTGATCTATAATGAATCCAATATGCCAGAAGCAAAACTTTCTCCAGTATTTCTGGGAACATGTATCATATCTATAGCAGTCTATAAAACACACCTTTATATTTGTGTGCTGGCTTCAGGAGGCGGGGCTGTCATGTGTGTAAGCCAAAGGAGTTTACTTATTGGCACACATGCCTAATCAAGAAAGGGTCAATGAATCTTTTAAAGAATGAGTGACAAATTCGTTTCTCAGCCCCTGGTTGAGATTTACCTGGGGCCAATATCATTATTTTGATTTTTTTTTGAAGCTTCAGGCTATCTGCCAATTATGGCTACTAAGTCCTGCAGTATCTACTTTACAGGCTCGTTATTAGGATTAAAAGAGAGAATACATGGTAGCCAAAAAGTCTTTGCATAATTTTAAGATTTAATAGCTTTAAAAACACTAAGACTTTTGATACACCCTTTATAGTCATTACACTACCCCTCTACCCCATCATCATATATTGGCCCCTAATTCCCTGGCAAAGCTTTCTGATCATTTAAGGTCATAAACACACTCATCAGTCTATAGGCAGGGCCCCTCTAACCAGTGGATTTCTGAAGACCATGCTAGATATCATGTCCTTTACTATTTACTGCCTTGATAACCAGTATTCCATATGGTGTTGGTGGGGGATGGGGGTGTCCAGAGAAATTAAGTGCCCCATTTCCCTTGTTGTATTAAGGCAAAATGCATCTTTTGTAACTGTTCAACAACTTCTGAATACCTCATATAGTCTCAATATCAAATATGAACCAAGAGAGGTCTGGCATCACTGTTGCCTCCAGAACTGTCCCTGCCCCCGGTGCTCATATGTTCAGCCTTATTTCTCTAGAGTTCCTATTTGCTGGGTAGATCCACTGAGTAGCTGCTGTTCTTTCTTTCCATTTGTTTGTCTTCAGTTCCTATGTGGCCTTCTCCTTGGTAAGAGAGAAGGCCTGGCAGGTCTTTTAACCCTTAGCCTCAGGGACCTATTCAATTATTTTATGTTAAACCTAGTCTGTCTCAGTTGACAAGCAACCTAGAAAATGCTAAGGAATTCGTGTCTGTCTATTAAACTGACCTCTGAGTCTGCCTTAATGACCACTCTGTGACCCTATCTAAAATCTACCTTGAGTTTAGAAAACTTCTTTTGGCTCATTTCCAGTCCCTTCCTTCCGATTTCAGTCTCTCTATCTAGGAGCAAGAAGGAAAAGGGCAGGATGGCAATCATGAGCTTTGCGCTAGTTCCTTCACAGGAAAAAAGTCCCCATTCTCCATACATACGTAAAACACTTAGCCAATTTAAAACATCCTACAAATGCCAACTAGTATTAATAATGTTTATTCATTTCAGGAGTTATTTAAATGCATTGTGGGCAACTCCTATAGGCACACAGAATTTAGTCCCGTGTGTGTCCTCTCCCGACTAATCTAGAATTAGAGTTAGAAGAATAAAGTATATAAACAGATATATGGCACTACCATGCTACATTTATGTTTTCCTAGGTGTATAGCACAGTGTCACAGTATAGTATAGACTCTTGTTTTTGCAGTCTGAAAAGTTTCCTGCAAATGTCAACTCTTCTACCTTTCTGGACTTATTTCTGAGCTATAACATAAAGAGCTTGAACTGAATGACCTCTGCGGTGCCTCCCCTGCTCTGGAGTCTACGATCTTATGAGATGTTATGAAATTCAGATAATATAGTACTTCCTTTGAAGAGGTTTCATTTTAATTGTCCTAATCTTGTCCCTAGCATTTAACCTCATGCTCTTCTTCTTCCCAGGGAACATGCAGAAAGATCAAAGAGTCATAAAATGCTCTCTAATTTTGAAACTCTCTCTATAATATCAGGATGAGTACTGGCTTTGTGACCTTGCTCAGTTTTCTGTGCCATTTGGGGATTGTTATTCCTACCTACAAAGTAGGATTTTGTGTCATGTGCCACCCTTGTGGAATTAAAGCTGAAAAAAAATCAGCTAGCCTAAATTGCTCACTTTACAGTTGGAGAAAATGGCCTCCATAGGTTGACAGTGGGAAGAGAAGTGACTTAACCAAGATGAGTTAAGATGTATTCATGTTCAAGTTATCTGACTATGGATCTGGCTTTCTATTCTCTGAACTACAACAGTATCCTCCAGAAAAAATTTCCCTAAGTGACCATGACCATGGAGCAATTCTTCTCTGACATGTTACTGTTCTAACAAAAATTTCTCCCTCAGTTTTTTCTAAGGCAATCTTAAGGAAGAACATATTTTGAGGTGCAAGTTCTCTGAAGAGTTTAAAGACCTTGTGAACACATTAAGGGAAACCTATGGCTGACACTTATAACCTGCTAAAACAATTCTCATGAGATTGCATTTTTCCCCTCCAGGTCTTTCCCCAGGTTGTAGCCAGTTCCTAGAATGCCTCCTTGCCTGTTGGAACCCCTATCTTCCTTCGAAACTCAGATCAGATGCCCACTAGCACACAAACTTTATCATACTCTGCTAAGTGTTAGGAATAAAATGCCAAATAAAAAGTATATAAATATCTGTCCTATAATAAATTTCATTCTTCTGGATGGTAATAACATTTAGATTAATAAATTACGTACACACCCACACACACACACATGTGTGCATGTATACGTACATATATCTATATCTACAGATAATCTACACTAAGTACTGGAAGAATCTGTGACTTTACCATCCTATGAAATCCCTAGTCTAGGATGACCCTCCAAGGAAAGGTAAGATATTCTGTCTGGTACCATCCCTGGTATGTAGTTAGCAGTGCTAATACATGCTAATAGATTGAGTAACTTGCATGACTTAATAAGTAATGCAGCCCAGTGTTGTAAAAAGACCACAGATTGGGCATCAGAAGACTACATCTTGAATCTTGGCTCTGCTACTCTTAGCAGGGTAACCTTGAATCTAAAACAATTATATTTCTATATAAAATACTATCATACACAATACTATAATTAATTTTAATAAGTATAACTATAATATTTTTGACTTTATTTCTTCATTCGTCAAATGAAGGTGCTGGGTTTTCAGCTCTAAATCTATGATTCTGTCATCATATGACCCAATGGACTTTCCAGGTCTAAATATAGGGTCTTCTGGTCCTCTGAGTTTAGGGGGGTTGGGGACATATACAGATTGCATGACATGCCTGGTGCACACAGCTCATAAATATCATCAGCAATATTTGATGCCTAGTGGCTATGAGTATATCAACTCCAATATGTTGCTTTTGCAGCACACATATATAGACATGACAATGTAGAAGCAAACACTTCAGTGTCCTCGCTTCAAAAATGAGGAGACTGGATTGGATGATCTCTAAGGTCTCTTGCTCTTTAAATTTATTACCCATGATCCCAAGATCTCCATTATTTGGCTGTAAGATATAGGAGGTTGAGTGATTTCTCAGGGGCTGATACAGCCCCCTCTTCCCTAAAGTTGAAAGGACTGGTCATTTACTTGCCTATAATCACAATTTAATATGAACGCATGGGTAGAGAATCATAATTTCTCTCTTAACCACAATTGTGCCAAATTATTTTTTTGAGGGTGGAAGGCAGGGCAGTTGGGGTTAAGTGACTTGCCCAAGGTCACACAGATAGTAAGTGTGTCAAGTGTCTGAGGCTGAATTTGAACTCAAGTCCTCCTGACTCCAGGGCCGGTGCTCTACTCACTGTGCCACTTAGCTGCTCCATGCCAAATTATTTTAATCACTGGCATGACATCTCATTTTCATGGAAATTAAATTTAAATCAAATACTTCTGATAATACAGGTTGGGGTATTATTTTTTTAAGTGAAAAGGGCAAACACTCCTACAAAGTCAAATTTTGAAATATAATGTTGGCCAAATCAAGGGCTCTGAATTGGGAGTAGAGAAGGCATCCAGGAGGGGTAAGGAGAATTATTGTTAAATCAGTGAGAAGGTAAAAGTTGGCTAGAGATTTAGGCTAGAACAGCATCATTTTTTTCCTTTCCAGAGAATTAAGATGGTTTGGCAGATTTACTGAAACCCTGACATATAGAAACAGTCTGAAATACTAAGAGGAATTTGTTAAATATTAATGAACTAACTTGTTTGATCATAGGATCATAGATTCAAGACTAAAAGAGAACATAGAGGTCACCTAGGTCCACCTGCCTCATTTTATAATGGTGAAAAATGAGGCCCAGATAGTTGTCTCCTGCACAAGGTCATCAACAAGATAATACATGGCAAAGGCAAAATTTGAACCAAGTTCTTCCAGTTCCATGTTTAATATTCTTTTTAATTTTACTGCATGAAATAGATTCAGCTCACAGAATTGTGAATTCTTTCCCAATGACAATCTCATGTCTGTAACATCAAGGGCAATAAACATTACTAAGCATATTGTTTTTATGGGCACACAAGGATTGTAGCATGGTAAGTTTAACTCTCTCTCTGTCTCTCCTTCTTCCCTGTCTCTGTCTCTGTCTCTCTCTGTCACTGTCTTTTTGTTTCTGTCTCTCTCTTCTCTCTGTCTCTCTCCACACACAACAGACACAGACACATATAGTATAGTGAATGTATTATATACATATTCACAGAAATATGTAAAGGCACATATATTAACACGGTGAAGGTGTTGGATTCAAGAGGGGTTGGGAAGGCTTCCTGTAGAAGGTGAGATATTAGTTAGAATTTAAAGGAAGCCAGAGAAATCAGTAATCAGAGAAGAGGAGGAAGTATATTCCAGATATGGGAGACAGCTAGAAAGAATGTCCAGAGCTAAGATATGAGATTTCTTGTTTGCATAAAAACTAGAAAGCCAGGAAATATAAAGACACTGGAAAGGTAGGAGCAGGCTAGGTTATCAAGGGCTTTGAATAGAAAGTAATGATTTTATATCTGATCCTGTAGGCAATAGGAAGGCACTGGAGTTTATTGGGGCAAGGAGGAGCAAGGAGAGCGTTGAACAGAGCTTTAGAAAATTCACTTTTTAGTAGCCGAATGGATGATGGATTACAGTGGGAAGAGACTTGAGGTAGGCAGATCCAACAGCAGCTATTAGAATAATCCAAGTGTGAGACAATGAAAACCTACACCAGGGTGGTTGTGTTAGAGTAGAGAAGGGGTCATATACGAGAGATGCTACAAAAGTGAAATCGATAGGCCTTGGAAACAGATTGGATATTAGGGGGTGAGGGTGGGGTTGTGGGATAATAAGGAATCCAGGATGACTCCTCATTTGCAATACTCAACTGAACTGAATCAGGAGGTCCTGGCTTTCCCCTCACCTGTGACTTTCAGACATAGACTAGATAGTCACTTATTAGGGATGTTGCAGAAGAGATTACCATTGAGGTAGGGATTGGCCCCTTATGTCCTTTCCATCTCTCACATTCTGGTTGTGCAGCTGATTGTCTACAATTTGCTCCAAAAGGATCCTTAGAAAGAGATGCGCTGTCAAATCTTTCGGTCAAACATGGAGCTTATCAGGGTAAGGGGAGACTTTTGTTCTGATGAGAGATGGGGGAAAAAGAAGTCAAGTCACAGGACTGGGGAATTTGTTACTTCCAGGCTACATGTGGCCTTCTAGGTCCTCAATTGCAGCCCTTTGACTGAATCCAAACTTCACAGAACAAGTCTCTTTAATTATTCTGTAAAACTTGGACTTAGTCAAAAGGTTGCAGCCAAGGACCTAGAAGGCCACATGTGGCCTTAAGGCCACAGGTTCCCCACCCCTGGGTCAAAACGAAGAGGCTATTATCCTTGTAGTCTGAAGAATAGTAAGTAACTTTATATAGAAATAAAATAGTAATGATGATATTTTAACTTTGGTTTCAATTTGATTAATTTTTGGTTCATTAACACGTTTTATTTTCACACCCCAGTCATTTCTGTATAACTTTGTCCCCTACAATCAACTTTGATCCAGCCCCCAGTCTGAGCCCCTTATTAAAAGAAGTTTTTATGTGCTAGCCAAATGCCAGTTCTTCAGTCTAGGAGTTATAGAGCTGTATCTTTCATTTGTGGACAAAATGTCAAATCACTTGTCATCAGAACAGTGACAATGACAGACGAAATGGCAGCACTTCTTTCTGATAGCATGCACCCCCTCATGATATCTGAGCCAATTAGCAATATCATTGAACAAGCTACTGCTACATTCAGCTTCACTTTCTGATCAGGGCTAGAAAGAGGCTTGGGATTGACTGGTTCACAATACCTATTTAGGATCTGATCAAGAAGGAATTGGGAGATTTCATTCTATAAAATGTTTCTTCTGAGACTTGTAATAGGTATACAAACCATATGACCTCCACCGGATTATTAGGCGGAAGGAAAATGTTATTCACTCTATAGATGAATAAATGGAGGACCTGCGATTTTACTTGTAAAAGAAACTGTCATTATGGGAAGTCCCTCTATTTATGCATAAAGCAATATATCTATAATTCATAATCCTCAAGTTGCCTGAAGCTATAGTTGATTATCTATGAAATTTCATTGATAGACTAAAAAAATAATCCTAGTAAAGGTATACAAATAAGCAAAGGTGCTTTTATTCCTATCTAAGGTCAAGAAAAATGTATACATTCAATTGACTCAACAGTGGGTCAATCAGTTATGTTACTTCATGTGTGAAGTTAGAGGCAAGTCCTCCTGGGAGCTCAGGTTCCAAAATAGTGATCTAACTGCTTTCATGGAAGAAGTCATACAGGGAAGTGGAATGGAAAGCTGGACTTGGAAAAATCATTTCTATAATAAAAATTCATGGACCACAATTTGTAAAATATTAGAATAATGTGTTTCAGATGAAGTCTGAAGGAAAGATGAGTTGATTTATTTATCTTTCTATCTATTTATTTAGTCAATTATATTCATCTATTCATTTATTTCTGTATCTGATCATTAATTTATCTATCCACCTATGTGTGTATGTTCCCACGTATTGTTTATGTTATGCATGGATCTATCTGTTCATTCATTTATACATTATATCTGTATATGAATTATATGTCATAGGTATATGATAATACATGTACATACATTATGCATTCCCATACATGTGAATATAAGTCATACGCATATTATGCAGGCATGTATTTATATCTACATGCATTTGTGTGCATTCTTATGCATATGTATTTATATCTGTGAATATATATCTAATGCATTTTGTAATATATTCATAAATGCATAATATATGCATATACACATTCATAATGCATGCATACACATTCAAGCATGGATTTCTTTTTCATAGTAATAATGAAATGATTCACAATTGAAAGACAAAATCCAGAGTGTTTTTCCTCACTTAAATGACCCACAGTCTGAAATTTTAAAGAAAGATTACCCTGATACCACAAGTATCATTTACCCTGAAAAAAATCATGGTTCCACACTGAACTGAGAAGTATCCATATTCCTGTATCTATCCTTCTAATTGACCATCACTGGCTTTCAGAGCATGCATCTTTCTAAATGGGAGGTTAATAGAGGAACTAATGAGAAGAGGACCAGATTTTGTAAGCAGGCCTGGGTACAATCCTCGCTATATGCTTTAATGTCTCTGTGTACAATTTAACATCCCTCCTTGGTCTTAAAACTGATGAACTTTTCAAATGCATAACTACCATACGATCCTTAGCTGCTGGCAGGGGATGGCTCTGGATATGTTCCTGATTGAGAGTCTCATTGACTCATTATCCCAAGGCTGTCAGGCTCTTGCTTTCCCATTTACTTCCGAATGTATCAGTTTTCTAGTAATGTTGCTTTTACATAAGTAAATGACTCTTCCATTAAATAACTCATTTGCATACCTTTCAAATCTCAGCACTCCTAAGGTAATAATCACTCTGTCACAGAGTGCTGTTTCCAGGCTTGAACAACACCAAGCAGTTTGTCATGCAGGAGGCATATGGCATGAGCCACAAATGAGGCTGTGAGTCTCAAAGACTTCTGTGGAGGAAAGCATTGTCCTTTTACTCAGTTTCTCTGCCACATGGCCTCTTTTTGAGGGAATCATTTTAGTGTATCCTCCCCCTAAATTATACTGTACTCCAAATAAAATTTCCTCAATTTACACAATTTTAGCAACCATCCAATCCAAACTATACCTGAAAGAGACATCCCACAGCAATATAAAGTTTTGGTTCTGGTATTTGCTTAGCAGCAGGCAAGCCATAATGCTACCACAGACCAGGAATTCTTAAACATTTTTAACGTATCAGAGACTCCATCGATAATCTGGTAAAACCCATGGATCTCTTCTCAGAGTAACATTTTTAAAAGCGCAAAATAAAATGCACAGGATTCTAAAAAAAATTTCAATTTAATACAGCTATCAAAATAGTGAGCAAACATTTTGCAAATGCATATGTATATATATTTGCATATATAGTTACATGTGTGGTTACATTATATATAGTATATATGTAACTGTCTCTATGTATACATATGTATGCATGTGTATATATGTGTACGCACACATAATCACAACCAAATACAATGCTCATATTGTACTCATACACTGAAAAAAATCATTTGTCAAATGCACATTGTGCATAACCTGTTAAGCTTGGTGTTTGGGAATGATAGACTTAAAGATATGTTACATCTTTGTCCTCAAAGAGCTTCTAATTTATACAGAAGGATAATACATACTTGAGGATCTAGAGGGCCACATGTGGCCTTGAGGCTGAAGGTTCCCCACACTTGAGCTAGAACCTGAAAGATCACTATTAATGAATAGAGATGGAAGGGAATAGGGGTGAGGCATCATGGTTTCACCAACAGTTTTGGAAAATGTTAATATGATCTGTATTAGGTAATATTTTCAGGGGCATGAAGCAGCATGCTACAATGTAATAAGGGCCAAACTTGGAATCAGAAGAAAATCAGAAGAAAACAGTTTGATTCCTGCTCAGATACTTAGGTGCAAAACACAGAGCCTGAGGTTCCTGTCTCGATGTCCTAACCTTTAAAATAGAGACAATAATATTTGTAGCATCGGCCTCACAAATTTCTTCAGAGTATCGCAGGAAACATTGTATGTAAAGGTGAGATGGAACAAGTGTAGATGGAATTCCCCATTTGTTGTGATGTTAATTTTAGAGGATGTGTTCCCTTCTCTCAGAAATGACTCATAGGAGACTATTTTATTAAATTCTCCAGTTTTAATAAACAGTGTCCTTCAGCAAGGGAACAGGAGTGGAAGTAGGCGGGCAGCGGTGGGAGAATTAGGCCTTCAACTAACACAAATCCAAACTTATCTTCAATTCAGAAGCAAAATTTTAAAAAGAATGTGTCTAAAGTTTACTAATTGGACTTGAGATGAACCTAAGTCCTTCATGTTCCAGAAATGGCCAATTTCTGTGTATTTCTGATTTATTAAATAAAAAAGTATGTCTCCTTTGGAGATGCAGATCCAGGAGATCTTGTGCTCAAATACCTCACTAGGCATAGCTTCTCTTTTCAGCATCATCTATATAGCATGGGCACAAAGAGAAAATAAACATAATTGGCACTTAGGTAGACCTTTAAAAGGTCCCAAAGCCCTTGTCTCTACATCAAATCAGTTGTTCATGTAACAGTCGGGAAGTAGGTGTTATCAGTACTCAATTTTTTTAAGTGACCCATTGCAGGGTGAGGCAGGCTCCAAATCCAACAGCCGATCCACTGTGCCAAATTGCTTCTTGGTTCTCAAAACAACACTTTTAGGTAAGTGGTAAAAGTATTATCCCTATTTTATAGGTGAGGAAACTGGGAATCTGGGAAATGCCTTTCCAAGGTCACATCAAGGAAAAAAATAAGTCTATTTATGTTAATAATAATTAATTATAAATCCTCTCTTCTTCTCTACCCAAGATTTCCCTAGAACCCAGGCTCACAGATGTAAAGCTGGAAGGGAACTTAGAGGTCATCGATTCCAGGCCTCTCATTTTACAGGTGAGCTATATGTGTCTCAGAGAAGTATAGTGACGTTTCTAAAGTTACACAGGGAACAAGCAGCAGGGGTGAGATTCGAACTCAGGTTATTTGAGTCAAGATTTTACATTCTTGGAAGCAGCCACAAAGGTAATGAAATTTGAAAATGAAAGTTTAACATATTTGCTTCTAATGGCCTGTATAATTTATCAGGCTATGCTTTTCCCTCCACTCAAAATTTAATGAGTACCCAGAAATAGATTTATAGTTGGAGAAATATATATATGTATAAAATATACACATAGATACCCAACTATACTAGATTTAGTAATTTAAATAGATGTATAGTTTATATACACATATACATACATATATACATATATGTATATATAAAATCTGTCTTCATCTCTATATACAAATGGACATATGTATATGTAATGCATAATGTAATAGGTTGAAATAGATTTATAGTTGGATATGTCCAACTATATTAATTATATATATATGCATGTGTACATGTATATATGATATATACAAGTATCAATCTATTTTAATCTATAAATTTCTTTCTCTCCCATAATGGAAAACCTGAAAGTCTGGAAAAGAAGGAGTCTCCATCACCAAGATTAACCTTTACCTTCTGAAATTATTATACGTGTGATTTTTTTTCCTGTTCATGTATTTGTGCTACCTGCCCCTGTGCCTCAACACATTTCAATGAAATTGTTTGAAAAATAAACATTGTGGTTATATGAAAAAAAAATTTCTCTTTGTATCTGTCTGTCTATCTCTGTCTCTCTGCCTCTCTCTGTTTCTCTGTGTGCATGTATGTATGTATGTATATACATATATATATACACATATGTCCATATATTGTGTGTACATAGATAGATAGAATTATACATATACAAATGTATGTATATAGAGAGATAGATAGATAGATAGATAGATAGATGATAGATAGATAGATAGATAGATAGATAGATAGATAGATAGATAGGTGGATTTGTGCCAGTCACTGAACTATGCATTGGAGATACAAATAAAAGAAACATTGAAATCCTTGCCCTAAAGGAGCTTATATTCTAATTATATTCTAATGAGGGAATGGCAATTCTAATGAGGGAGGACAACACCAGTGTTCCTTTCACTACAGCATGATAAAGAGATAGTTCCTTGTTTATTATATGTAGACTTTACAAAGGATAATTCTGTTTTATTAGTGGCTTACAACTCTTCCAGAAGTAAATTATCTTAGCAACTTAGAGCTTTCTAGAGTTATTCACAGCCACATATCTGTGTGATGTTTTAATATCCAATCCAATAAACATTTATTAAATATCTACTATGTGCCAGGCATTGATCTATACACTGAGGATACAAGAAATAAAAAAGAAAGAATCCTTACCCTCAATGAACTTACAATCCAGAAGAGAAACAGCCCACAAGACAAGACAGGAAAGTGGGGGAGGTGGAATAGTGGGGGATATCTCATTACTTGGAGTTGAAACCAGACAGGACAGCAAATTCAGAGAAGAGATAATATCATACTTCTTTTTCACCAAAAGTTATCTCCTGTTCTCTAATTAGGTAGGACATTAGTGCAATAGCATTCTCTGGAATCAGAGTATATTGGAGTTTCCAAGAGGGTTTTCATTGAGTGACAAAATCAATTAGTCTTTTTGACAGAAGTGCTCAATTTCATTTATCTATTACTAATATATAAAAACCTAAGAGGAAGAGGAACGCACATCTCTATTGTGTGTTAAGGTTGAAAAAGGCTTTTCTTATGATAACCCTAGGAAATATGGAGAGTATTATTGACTCTACTACTAACTAGACACGGTTATGGTATTTTCCAGAGAAAGCTCCAACTGAAGCACTCATACTACTTGTTTGAGTGAAGACTAAGTCAACTTTGCACATGATAGGTGCCCAAGAAAAAGTCAGTCAGTCAGTCAATTCAAAGGTATTTGCGTGATGTCAGGAAAACGAAGTGAT
>CM053623.1:439328343-439349190 GCA_028646595.1 Phalanger gymnotis
TAAAATAACAAAACAGGAAAACAATAAATGCTGGAGAGGATATGGGAAAATTGGAACATTGTTACATTGCTGGTGGAGTTGTGAACTGATCCAGCCATTTTGGAGAGCAATTTGGAACTATGCCCAAAGGGCTATAAAAATGTTCATACCCTTTGACCCAGCAATACCACTCCTAGGATTGTATCCCAAAGAGATCACACAAGTGGGAAAAGGACCCATATGTACAAAAATATTTATAGCGGCTATTTTTGTGGTAGCTAAGAATTGGAAATCAAAGAGATGCCCGCCCATCAATTGGGGTATGGCTGAACAAGCTATGGTATATGAAGGTAATGGAATACTATTGTGCTATAAGAAATGGGGGTAATACGGACTTCATAACAACCTAGAAGTACCTACATGACATAATGCTGAGCAAGCGGAGCAGAGCCAGGAGAACATTAAACACAACCACAGATATATGGATTCTGTGATGACTAACCCTGACAGACTTTGCTCTTCTCAGCAACACAACATGCACAGACAGCTCCAAAGGACTCATGATGGAGAGTGCTATCTACATCCAGAGAAGGAACTATGAAGTATGAATGCACATCGAGGCACACTTCATGCTCGCCTTTTTCTCCTCCACCCTTTTTTTTCTCTGTTTTGTATTTGTTGTTGGGTTGTGTTTTGGGGTTTTTTTTTTTGGTTCTATTTCTTCTTTCTTATGATTCATTCCATTGGTCATAATTCTTCTCCACAACTTGACTAGTGTGTAAATTAATTCAATGCCAAGTTGTACATGGAAGTTATATGGGATTCAATGCCATCTTGGGGACGGAGGAGGGTTAGGGAGGGAAGAAAATCTGGAACTCAAAATTATGTAGAATCATGTATTCATTCTACATTCAAACTAAAAATAAAAATTAAAAAAAAGAACCTGCCATATAACAAGTCATAATAATCACAGCTCCCACTATGAGTCACTAAGAGACATCCATCTCCCACATTTTTCAATCAACATAAAACATTCTAGTGTCATCAGCCCGATGCTGTTTCGTAAGGCTAACTAGTTCCTGGATGACACTATTCTCAAAAATAAAGAAATGTTTACTGGAGCAAATGTTCTTTGTTCATAGAAGAACTGATTTATTGTTAAAAGGAGGTATTTGTTCAAGTCCTAGCTAAGAAACAAAGTGGGAGAGTAGAATCTAATTTCTGAGTAGTCAGCAAAAAGAACATTTTGGTCCAAAAACTTGGCAACAGAGATAGGAGGTGGGTGAGAGAATAATTTTCTCACCATATAAAGCTCAGACTTCTTCATTCTCTTTGATCCCCTTTCTTTAATTTTATTAATCAGGCAAGGAAACATGGAAGAAGTGAAGAAATAGCATTGAAAGTTGCTTGCAATGTCCCTTGAGGTATTGAAGAAGTGACTTTATGGCTGTCTTATTAGAGGCTGAAAAGGGGGGAATGAAGGGGGAGTCAGGAAATGAGTTTGCCTGTATTATTGTAAAGGATTTTTGACATATTTGCTTTTCAGAACTCAGTCCTTTACCATTACTCCTTTTGACGTATGCATCAAATATTTTTCATATGATGTACCATCATAAAGCAAGGGAATATAGAAACAGCAAAACCAGGCAAAAACTTATATAATTGAGCAAATGTGAATTTCCCAATTTTTCAAAGTAGAGGCAAGAGAAACAATTGTCAGCTGGTCAATAGATGTTTATTAAGCACCTACTATATACCTGTCACTGTGCTAGGTTCTGAGGAATCAAATAAAGGTAAAAATGAAGTCCCTGTCCTCAACAAGCTCATAGTCTAACGAGGGAGACAAACTGTATATAAAGGATAAATAGGAGATAAGCAGCGGAGGAGACAAACAACGATGGGGCTTGCTATTACCATATCAATAAATGATAGATGCATACATTTTCCTATACCTGCATGCATGAACACATACATGGCACATACATATACACATGCATTCATGGATAAAGACATAGATGTTAGTATTGCATATGTATGTGTGCATATGTGTGTGCATGTGCATGTGCCTATGCCTCTGTGTGTGTGTGTGTGTGTGGGTGTGCGGGTGTGTCTAAGGAGCTTATATAGCTCATCTGTGCTCTGCACTGGTCAGACCACACCTGTAGTTTGTTTTCATTCCTAGGTATCATATTTTAGGATTGGTATTCATAGTAGGAGACATCTCTTAACCTTTCTCCCCCTTCAAATTAGGTTAATTATTTTTTCTTATAAGTTACTGAGACCTTCCCCAAGTCTTCTTTGGATCCAAAGACGAAAGTTTCAGGCCATTGGCATCACTTCGCGTCACCTCATACAAAGCAACAATGAGGAGCACTCCATCCTAAGGTGTTCTAATATTTGTTGGATCACTATGGCTAACTCATGCAAGGGGGACCTTTCTAGCTCAATAGACTTGAAGTATCATCAGTGCTTTTCCTTGCTTGATATCCCTTTCCTGCTCTAAGTAAATGACTTGTTCATTGTTGAATGATGCACTTACATCTTATTTTGCTCTAGCATCAAACTTAAATTATCAGTGTACTGGCCAGAGTCTAGCCCAGATCAGAACAATTGAAAACATCTCGCAGAACTGGAATAGAATGGGCTTATTAAAGTGGGAGATGGTCAGTTCAGAGAAGGAGAGCCCACATAGACCCATTATTTTTTTTTTTCCTGGTTGTGCTTTTGGTACTTTCTTTGGAGATAGTGTTTGCATACTGTGCAGCCATTCACCCCTAGGGCATTAGAAAGAAAACTGCTCAAAACTATTCAGAAAAGATTGAAAGCTATGTATTCTGTTCTTAGTAACTATATCTTGAAGATAATTGCACTAAATTGAGCTTTAGGCCCTCCAGCTCTGTCAGGCCACTCAGACTGGAAATTTAAGACCTCCCAACCTTTACTAGGAGATTTCTTGAGAATTCAGTTTGCCTTCAATGAAGATCAGAGGAATATTTTTTTTGGGGGGGGGGTTTCTGTAATATCAATTAAGTTGGGACTTCTTTTTACTGTTTTAGAATGATAAATTAATTAAGTGACTTTGATTGAGCCTTACTAGGTGCGAAGCCCCAGGCCCAAAACCCTATCTACTAGGTGCTAAGCCTCTGTGGGTATGAAGCCCTTAGGGTCCTAAGGAGAGTTGCTAAGACCAGAGCCAATAGTAGGAGACTGAGTTCTGGTCACTTAGATGACATTTGATGAAGGCTAAAGAGTGTATAAAAAGAGAGAACAGAACTATTTGCAGGGGGCTCTCACTCTTGGAGGATCATTGATGTGGAGACTCTGGGAAGCTGTAGTTAAGAGCCCTCCAGCTTGTGAACCCAGATGCCTTCTTGGTAACTGTGAATTGTATTTGGTCTGTTTATTAATATATCTTTGTAATTTGTTTGTATTTGCCCTGAAGTTCAAGGTGCTGGCTTTTTCCCCTGAACTAAGTGAATGATATATGTGTATGTTGGATTAAAGTAAGATTGTTAACCCCCTAACATTACCTTCCTTAGTAAAGCAGATCAAAAGAAACTGTGCTGGCAGCATCCTTGTTGTTGGGCTTGTGTTGGTCTTTTGCCCTCACAGCAGCTGCTAGCCAAATTGTTGCAACGGTTTGACGATGAGATTTTGCCCTTATCAGAGAAAGAGAAATTCACAAAAACGATTTATGCTCTGCTCAGACTTGGACTAGATATCTTTGAATTGCTAAATGTTAATAATCACCATTGACCAACAATGGCCAGGATCACCATGATTATCATACTAATCACCAATCACAATTGCATAAGGGAGGACTAATGAAAAAAATGGCCCTCCTGGCTTTAAGAGTCATATTTTTGTAATCTGTTTGGTTTTGAATGCCTTTTTTTTTTAAATTGCAATGCAGAAGAACAACAGTTCTCAATCTTATAATTGTATACAGACTTAACCAGCAATTGAAAAGTGTCGTATGAAGGACTCCCAAGAGTGAGAGAATGCAGATCAATGAAAATCCTAGAAATTTTAGTATTTTCTAAAAACTATGCTAAAGAAAATATTTATATTATTAAAATTTGAAATTTCTATGGCCAACATGAATTTTCCCCTGTGGATAGTTTTGGAATTCTTTGATATAAGCCATTGGAGAATCATTTGAAAGCATAATGCTAAATTCTCATCAGAATCCCAGAGAAATTTTTAAAGTTGGAGAAGTGGACAAATGTCCAGATATATGCAATTTATTTGGCTGAGGACTATCAAGCTTGTTGCAAATATATTTAATGTCTCAATTCTCACCACTGGAAATTGTGAGTTCTCTGGAGTTTTCTGTGAAGGCCCCTAAAAAGCCCATAATTCAGACCTTGGGAAGTATTTTCCCAATTGCCATAGATAAATAGCTACTGATTCCATGTGGGAGGTAGAGCATGTGTTCTGGTCCAGAGGAATCTGGGTTGTTTTTTATTTTTGTTTTTTTCTTTTTGTATTTTTTCTGTTTTATTTGTTTGTTTGTTTGTTTTACTCAGTTTGTTTTCCCCAGCCAGGATGGTATGTTGGTAAACAAAATGGGCTCCTAGCTCTCAGTTCAACCAAGTGCCCTTGAAGAATTTAGCCTTTGTTTCCTTGATTAGATTTGGGAGTCCTTGATAACCTCCTTGCCGCAGGGGAGGGCCTAGTTTACACATGAGTTTGAGTGACATGTTTGGGACATCAGAGGCTTTTAGACCATGTGGGTTTAAGTCACCTCTTTGTGATGATTCTAAGTGAGTCACATGTATGACTTACCCTTGACTCTGAAAAAGATATAAAACCAGGTGTTGGCTTTCTCTTTTTCAGAGCTCTTACCCACAGCAGTGGTGGCCCGAGTGACTCTGGGCCAGCCCTCGTTATGAGCTCCTGGGCTGAACCTAGATGTTGGTAACTATGAATTGTATTGGGTCTGTCTGTTGCTGTTTGTAATTTGTTTGTATTTGTTCAGAAGTTCAGGGTGCTGGCTTTTTCCCCTGAACTAAATGGTATTTGTATGCTGAATTAAAGTAAGCTCGTTAATGTCTTAACATTGCTTTCCTTACTAAAGCAGATCAAAAGAACCTGGGCTTTTGTGGTGTGCTGGTAGCTTGCTTATTGTTGGGCTTGTGTTGGTCTTTCACCCCCACAACAGCTGCTAGCCCCATTGTTAAAACAGATGGCAGAAGCAGGGCCCAGAATTATCAACACTGATAGCACTCTTGCAAACTACAAGGGGAGCAGAATCAGGCCTGCCTAGTGGGGTAGAACAAAGACCCAGAGGTGGAAGCTGAAAAGTTCTTGGGCCAGCCATAAATTTTTTCTTCTTAATCATGCTTATTTTTAAGGTATACCCCAACTTTGAGCATGTACTCTTACTGACATTTTGCCACTACAAAGGAGTTCCTCACTTAGGTGACTACCTCTGGCTAGTTAAAACTCTTTGTTTCCAAATTCCAAAATGTTTCCAAATTACGTTTCCAAATTATATTTGCATGTGTGTGCATGTGCATACCCACACTTTTCTTTTGCTGGATTGTTGTACTATACAGCAATAAAGCTCATATTTTCACTAGCTTAGGTAGAAAGAATTTTCAGGAAATGCTCAAAATTGGTCCATTGTGAAATAGAGCATGTGTTGATTGAGATCACTTTGATAATTTACTGAATATTGATATATAAGAGGTATAAAATTGGATGAAATATGTTCACATGAAATGTTTGTCACTATCTTTGTAAGTTTCCTTTTCAGAGCATAAAGGATTGCCTACTGATGCCACCATTCTCTAAAGTCAAAAGATAAATGTATATATAGCAATATTCTAATTTCACAGATCTCCAGTATACTATACAACTTCATCTATTTAGTTATGATTAATATATTTCCTCCCATTTTAACATCTCAACTTGAAAAAATAAAAAAGTCCCAAATGCATATTATTGAGTCTATAGCTTGCAGCTGTATGGGGATCCCACTGATAGTCATCCTCTAGGATATATATATATATATATATGTGTGTGTGTGTGTGTGTGTGTTTGTTTGTGTGTGTGCGTGTATGTGCGTGTGTATGTGTGTGTATGTATATGTTTGTGCATATACACACATATGTGTATATGTGTGTATACACATATACATGTATATACATACACACACACACACACACATATATATATATATATATTCTGGCAAGTGATTGAAATGGAGAGTGATCTGTGTCCTAAACTGATTAGAAAAATGACTAAACTGGCTCGAAACTGGAGAATTGTGCCATAGTTTTAGTGATCCAAATCCCATCTCTTTAATGTTGATATTACTCCAGTTTTGATATTTGACTTTACATCATAGGATGCTATCATATTAGAGGAATAAAAATCACAATCACTTCAAGGTGTATGGAATGAAACATCCTGAGCATAATTAGACTATTGTATACTACCAATTATGGCATGTGTATAAGTTGCAAAAAAATCTTCTCAGGGACCCACATTAGCATAAAAGGAGGTTGGGGAGGACTAAATACATGCCTATAATGTTGCCATCAAGATAGTGAAAGAACCAGGGGAAAACTTCATCTACATTAGAGGGAGCCTCTAAGAGATTCGCACAAGATGAGGAGTCAGGAAGTTGTGCTCTGACTCCATGGAGGGTATATCTGTGACAATAAAATACAGGATACATCAGTGTCTGAAATGAAAGCATTTTTTTTTCTGCATCTCATATAAGTACTTTTATGCTACAATAATGACCACATATCTGACAAAGTAATTTATATTTGCAACTTCATTTTTCATGATGAGGCTTTGATGAATTGCAGGATTGAATTTCAAAGATGGATTAATATCATAAGAAAAAAAGGGCACTAATATGTGGCTATCTGAAATTCACATGTACTGTACCTTTTATGTAATGTAGAAAAGGGAAATTGTCAGTATAGGTATTAAGCTACAATGCATGTTTAATTACTGACATGAACTTTTAAGTTATACATTTAAAAGAAATGTTTCATTTTTAGCTTGATAGAAGTAAAAGCACTTTGAACATGAGACAGGCATAAAAATAAATGTTACATTTGTAAAATATTTGCATATTTCCTGGCATGGTTGGATCATAGGTCTAGCACTGAAAGAAACATTAGACATCACATATTAGAACCTTACTTTATAGATAAGGAACCAACCTAGGACTTGAATTTAGGATCTGTTGAAGTTCACTGTTCTAGTTTTCATTATCTCAGGGGTTCATGAGAGACCTTTTTCTTTTATAGTTATGGGTTGTAAAACTGATTTGATATCATAAGATGCCATGATTAACAGGCACCCAAAAATTCATTTAGCCAAACCTCCTCATTTTATAGATCGGCAGCTTAAGGCTTCCAAACCTTTAATAAGAAGCTATGATAATGCACTGATAGGAGAAATAGATTTAGAAAAAGAGGCCTCAGGACCTTGTCTCAACCCCGATTCTTGAGGCTTTGGACAAGACACTGGGTAACACCTTGGGGTTTATTCCCTAAAGTGAATAATTAAAATAATGATAATGATAATAACAATAATAATAATAATTGTAAAAATAAAAGTAATACTTCTTTATGTTATACTCCTTGTATTTTCCTCCAAAACACTCATAGTAAACAACTTGAGAAAGCAGATCCCACTTGTATGCCAAATCTGATATTAATAATTAGCCTTTCACATGATAGGGTTTGTTTTTCTCAATGGGTTATATACCATAGGTGAATTTATTTCAGAACAGCAACACTGGTCTTTATATTATTCCATGTTATCTTTTCTTTAATTCTATTTTGTGCTTTTTTTTGTTAAAGCTAACTTTTTATAAGACTATGAATCTAGCATAAAAAATTTACTTGGCATTACAATCTTAAGTACCATTTAAGTAATAACAGTGGAACAGATAATAGGCAATGCAAATAATAAATTAAAAATGAACAAAAGTATGGCATAGAATTTCATAAATGATGAAAAAATGATTTTGGAAATTTTGGGTAATTAACTTAAGCAACGTGACATATATTACAATGGAAAACAGTGATATATGGAAGTTAGATGCCCTGGATACCTGGATTTGACTTCTAGCACTGTCATTTATTAGGTCTCTGAATGTGTACAAGTCATACAACTAATTTGTGCCCCAGTCTCTTCACAAGCAAAATGAAGAAATTGGGCTAGACTGTCTTCATGGTCCCTTTCAGCCCTCAGTCTCTGATCCTATGACATCATATAGGTGAAAGTGCTCTTAAGTTTAAATTATCTCCCATTAAAAGTGTACTCTAATTCTTCCTAATGTCTTCTCTAGATATCCATCTGAATTACTGAAGGTAAGGCCATCAAATTACAAATGCTGTCTACCAATGAGGAAATGCTTTGAATAAGGGTTGAGGTGCTTGGAGACTGTGTTTGTTAATGCAGGTAATGCATATTCATTGCCTTTCATTTAAAAACTTGGAATCAGGCTTACATTTGAGAGGAAATTGGTAAGGTGTTTTGCTACCAATTAATGTACCACTGAGAAGCTTTCAGTAGAGTCCTAGTTAAATTTGGAGAGGCTCATCCTCAAGATTGGCCAGCAGGTGATTAATTTTCAGCCAAGAAATTCATACAGACAGTCTACTAGTGCATGAAGGTACAATCTGTGTTAGTGAATTGAGTCTCCACAAAATCACAAAACCATAGTGTATTCTAATACAGAATTACCCAGTGATTTCCCTCCCCCTCCTCCATTTCACAGTTGAAGTGTTGTTTTTTTTTAATTTACAACCAAATTACCTTCTTTTAATTGCAAATGCAGGTGTCAGTTTTTAAAGTAGTTGTAGGCTCTCCTCTCTGATCCCAGCTCTTGATGAAGACTTGATTCAGTCTTACTAAACAATGTCTGAAGGAAATTTCCACACGAAGAGATATGTTTGTGATTTCTGGAAAGCCTGGGTTCTTTTAGCATCTGTACACTTGATCAAATTCTACTAAATACTTCATGATTTTATAACCTATTAGTGCAAGTTACATGTTTTTTTTAATAGATTTACTGACTTGCGAGTTCTCATATTATTTGAAAAAAGTAAATTCTCTTCTGTAGCACAAAACATAGAGGCATCCAGCCTCAGAGATGGAAGGAGTTTGATAGCCATTTGGTTATCCAACAAGAATCTTTTCCACGATATTGTGACCTTCCTTAAAATGTCAAATGAAGAGATACCAGAGATTCTAAGTATTTGTGCCAGTCTAAATTGCTTGTTTCATTTTGTTTTGTTTTTCCATTATATAGTTGTGTATGTTACCCATGTAGATATGTATATTTCCACATGGAATATCAAAATGCACCTCATGGAGAGGCATGGATAGGTTTGCACATGTATGTATGTATGTACATATACACACAAACAATATACACATATATACGTACAAGTATTCATATATATATGTATATATTTATGTTTGTGTATGAAAACTTGCCCACTCTTTTCCAAAACTTTCTTCTTATGTGGATGGGACAAGGAGAGTGGGGTATGAAGCTAGCTGTACTATTTTCTGCTTCTGGTGTGGGGAAAATGAAAGGGGACAGGATTATATTCATCTTTTCCCCTAAATATTTTTGGTCTAGGATTTTAAGTTCAAGACACTTTCTTGTTTCCTACCTCTTAGAGAGTAAAGAACACTTCATGCTTACAGTCATAGGCTTGACTCCTACCTATAAAATGCTACTTGCACAAAGAGCCATCCAAAATAGTGAATAGAGAGCAAAGCAACTTATCCCAGCAGACAACAAATAAAAATAGTAGAGGTTACATAAACTAGACCATACGAGAAAATATATGAATGGAGCAGATGAATGTTTTAAACATTTAAAGCAAGCCGAGATCTTGCTCTGTGAAAAGAGAGGGCCTGATCTAATCCCAAATCTCTTTGGAAGCAAGCTGGAAAAGGACCATGTTGAGGAACCTGCTTTTTCTTACATGTCTACTTTCTAAAGTGACTTTTCTGTTCATAGCTCTTTTCCTAAATATAGTCTGTAAGAACATCTATTGTCTCCAAAACAGCAATAGTTTCTTTTCCCAAACTCTTAAACCCACTTTTCCATTCATGCAGCCATGCAACATGGAGTCATCATTCTCTCTACAAATGAAGAAAATCTTAAGCAAATGCTCTAGGCATTAAATATTGATTATACTTATATCAAATTTAAATTTTCCTCTTCTAAACTTAAACCCTAAGCTCTTACTTTTGCCCGTAGGGTCCAAACAGAAGGAGTACTAACCCCTGTTCGGGTGATAATCTTTCAAAAATTTGATGATATGATTTATATCTCAAGTCTTATATTTTCTAGCCCTCTTATCACCTATTCCTTCAACTGATGTTTATGTGGCATAAAATTAGGGCCTTTCACTATATCAGTTGCCCCTATTTGAACATTTTCTAGTATCAAAGTCCTTAAAATCTTCAACCCTTCTGACTTCCTTTTTTTTCAGAGATTATGGAACTGTGAGTGTGGAACAATGCAGATGGACTCTTAACTTTTTCAATGTGATGGTTAGTTTTTCTTTTTTTTCTTTTTTCCCTTTTTAAAAAGTATGATCTGGAATGAATTGGAGAAATGGTTGCATAAAGAAAACATTTCTTACAAAAAGTAAACAAAAAAATTAAAGATATTAATAAAATTATTTTTAAAGTACAGGGGAAAATAGTAATCATAACTAAACAAAATATTACAAATATTGTGTGAATAGGGCAGATATATCCAGATTATTACTTATTGTATTATTCTACGTCTCTTTGGGAGTTATTACATCACAGTGATAAAAGTAATCCAAAGTTACATAGTTAAACATTCTTACTCCAAATGTGAGAAAGCTGAGACCAGCTGATTCAAACATAATCATCCAAGATCATGTAATAAGTTGTAGAGAGCCAGGGTTTCAACTCAGGCCCACTGACTCCACAGACACATTCGAGCTATGTGACCTTGGGGCAAGCCACTTAGTCCTGTTTGCCTTGGTTTCCTCATCTGTAAAATGACTTGGAGGAGATGACACACCTTTCCAAAATCTTTGCCAAGAAAACCCCAAATGGGATCACAAAGAGTCTTACACAACTGAAACATAACTAAACAGCAAGAACAACTGACTTCAAATCCAGCATTTGCTTAATTATACTTTGTCATCTTTCTCTCAGTATACCCTAGAGGAATTAACTTTCTTTCATGCCATATACCTTTGCCAATTCATATTGAACATAAAATCCACTGAAAACCTCATCTCTGTATATTGATATGACCTTTCAAGAACTTGGGTGTTTTCAGATATTTAACATATGCTGGGTAGACCATTCGCAGAATGTCATCTGTATATCTGATGTATATTCTTTTTTTAGTATTTATTATTTTCAATTAAAATTTGTAGATATCCACTGTCTGAGAAGAAAATGGTTAGGATGATTGGTATCTACTGGCTTCTACTTTCTTATGAAAGACTCAAAGACCAAAACTGGTTTTATGAAAAAATAGTGTCATTTTAGGTGCTAGAGGAATCTAGATGTCCAAAAACAACTCAGCAATGCAATAAAAATCACCAGGAAGAATACCGGTGAAGAAAACCCAAGAGAATAATTTATAAAGTCCCCCATCCAGTTTAGGGTTTAACAAAAAGACTGCTAGAATCCTGCAGAAGCCCAAAAGGAGACAAGTCAGGATACATGGAAGGCATGGTGCCAAGCAGCCTGAATACCCACACAGGGAAGCCCTTCAGCTCTGGAGTTGTTATAGGAGAAAGGGCCAGAGCAGTGCCTAGTGAAAACAGCCCTATGGCATCAACAGTAGAATGGTCCTGGGCAATGCAAAGTCAAGGGGGATCCTAGAGCTTCTATTGGTGAAAAGTTCCAAGCAATGCCTAGTACAGGGTGGCCTTTGAGATGAGGAATGTTCATATAGATCATGAAGTTTTTATTTCCAGAGCTAGTATTTCAAGATCTAGCCAAATATTTAGGAGACTGAAGGAAAGTGTGAAGAGGAATTAGACTGCCTACCAAACTGAAGATCTATAGAGCTGTTGTCCTGATGTCATTGTTGTGCAACTATGTAATCTGGATAATCTACTAGCACCATGCCAGGAAACTGAATTGCTTCCATTTCACTTGTCTTAGGAAGAGTCTAAAGATCACCTGGCAAGACAAGGTCATTGAAGTCCTTTCCCATGCTAAACTACAGAAAGCACCACTCCAATGGACTGCCCATGTTGTTCAACTGTCAAACATTTGCCTAGAAGACTGTTTTATGGAGAACTCACAGAGGGCAAGTGCTCACATGGGGTTCAGAAGAGGCAATCTAAGCACACTTACAAGATTTCTCTGAAGAACTTTGAAATTGATTGCACGACATGGGAGACATTGGCAAAGGAACACCCAGCATCAAAGTAGGTACTGTGCTCTATGAGTGAAGCAGAATTGCCATAGCTGAAAAGAAACATGAGATATGCAAATTTAGAGACATCTCCACTCCAAATGTTCATATGGTCTGTTTGTGTCCAACCTGTGGTAGAGCCTTCTAAGCTTGTATTGGTCTGATCAGCCACAGTCAGACATACTGTACTTTAAATCCAGCATCGTGATATCATTTTGGTCCTCTTCAAGAACATGGGACAACCGATCAACCAATAGCACAAAATACTCCAAGAATAATATCTAAACAGCTCACCACCGATCCAACATTCCTGTACCCTGTGCTTAAGCCAGCAACCCAGCATCCTGGGCTTAAACCAGAGCGGGAGACAAGGCCAGACAATTCTTGCAGAAGTTAGTCTCCAGATCTGGTCATGGAACTCAAGACAATATAGCCTTCCCTCACTATCCAGGAGTATAGGAGGAGAGTTTGAAGCAAGCAGAAACCCCAAGCCCAGAAACTGATTCTGGAAATCTTAATAAATAGAAGATAACACCAAACACAAAGAAGAAATATCTCGTAGGATAAAATCCATGGTAGGAACACCAAGGGATAAGACACCAAATAAATAAACCCAGAAGAAGAAAATAACTCCACATCCAATACAAGTCAAGTCAATAAAAATAAATGTTGCTGCTGCTGCTGCTAACATCTCCTGACCATTCGGATTAAGAGTAGCTAGAATACCCAGAAGAAAAGGAAAAAAAAAACAAAGATACATGAATTGAAATTTCTAGAGAGGCAAAAACAAGGTACAGCAAAAGGAAAAGAAAAGGGGCTATGTGTTAAAACAGACTGTTTCGTTTAAGGAAGACAAGTGTTAGGAAAACTTCAGTTTCAGCAATTTCTTTTTATTTGTGAAGAGCTCAGTGCAGAAGCAAATAAAGGAAAATTTGCAAGAAGACAGAATGGATGGACATACACAACTAACAGTGATTATGAGAATATGAATGGGATAAACTCACCCATAAAACAAAAGAGAATAGCAGTATATAGAATAGAATAGAAAGTGTATATGTATGTATCGACATGCATATGCATATGCACATGTGCGTGTGCACTTATGTATGTATGTGTGCATATACACAATATACATATATAAACTCATTGTATGTGTGTTTGTACATGTGTATGTGTAGAGAAATAGAGAAAGACAGAAAAAGAAAGAAAGGAAAGAAGGAAGGAAGGAGGTGAGGAAGGAAAGAAGGAAGGAAGGAAGGAAGGAAGGAAGGAAGGAAGGAAGGAAGGAAGGAAGGAAGGAAGGAAGGAAGGAAGGGAGGGAGGGAGGGAGGAAGGAAAGGAGGAAGAAAGAAAGAAAGAAAGAAAGAAAGAAAGAAAGAAAGAAAGAAAGAAAGAAAGAAAGAAAGAAAGAAAGAAAAAGGAAGGAAGAGGAAAAGAAAGATAGAGGGAGGGAAAGAGAGAGATAATAAAAATTTAGGACAGAGGGAGGGAGGGAGAGAGAGGGAGAGAGAGAGAGAGAGATTTATTTGTGTGTGTATACACACATATTGATTTTTCATGGATGTTGGTTTTGGAAACATATGGATTTATGGTGACAATTCAAAACAATTTCATTACCACTAGAAACTACAAAAAGTTTATCTTTAAAGAACCTAGATTTATTTAGCAATGTAATTTATATAAAGAAAAGAGTAAAAATCTTGAAATACATTATTACACATAGCAAAAAAAGTACTTACTGAATACCTGTTAATGCATGACATGGTGCCTAAAATTCTGCATCTACAGGCTTTTGTTCATATACTGACAGATGACACATCCACATACTACAAATGTGTAGCTCAAAATATCCTGTAGAACTGAATCAATAAACTGTCTTGCAATACAACCATTATCAGAGACCAAACTATTTCTCAGAACTGTACCAAAATAATATTGATCGGAACATTTTAATAGATGTTGCCATAACAAATATCCATAATCTTTGAGCTTCATGGTTTAAAAAGGCTTTCAAAAAATAGAGACCTAGTAAAGGACATCAAAATTGTGTGGCAATAAGATAAAGTGCATATCATTGCTGTTTTCTTTTATGTTACTGAAATGTAGCATGGTTATTGTCTACAATGTTAAAAAGGATGAGCTCATGTCCTTGTGCTTTTCATCAACTACAAAAATATCATTTTAGCCACTTGCAGAAAAGTCTGTAAAAAGTAAATATGAAATAAGAATAGCTGGATAATGAATTGCCCAGGAAGATCTTCATCAACCCCATTGGGGTGGGGGGTTGGAGGAATAAGGAGAATGAGATATAATAACCAGAGAAACAGCATTGGCATAGGACTTTGAAAGTTGCCACTAGTTTATAGTTCTCATTTGAAAATCACAACTCTTGCTTATTGGTACCATGATGTTTATCATACACATTTTATAAGTAAGGAAACTGAGCCCAAGAGCTGCTTAATGATTCACTCATGCTAAAGTATCTAGTAAGTCTTAAATGTGAAATGTGAACCCAGATACTCCTTTCCATCATTTCAGAAAGTTTACATATATCTATATATATAATTTAATTTTTAAAAGTTAATCATCATTTGAACTTCAGAAAATCTTTAATTACTTAACATTCTTTCCTCTGAAATGAAGACATAGGTTTTTCAGCCTATACAATATAAAAGCATATTAATAATCAATGTCTACATTTCGATATCTTCATTTAAAACCTAGGGCTGGCTAGGGGCAAGGGTAAATGGTGAAGAGAAATGCCTAGGAGTCTTTCAGAAAAGTAGAATCAGGAGCCCAAAGAAGCTAGTGAATATTTTATATGGCTTAAGGCTCATTGATGCATGCACACACACTCACAGTTAGACACTCTCATGCTTCTTGTACAAAGCATGCATTACTCTTTTAATTCGTCAAAATTGTGTTGGGACAGAGAGAAAGAGATAAGTATAAACTGCCTGTACATGAAAGACAGAGGAAAAAGATTTGGCTCAGATCCAATTGCCATATGCTTTTAGTTTCAGCTTCATTCATAAATTATATTTTAACAGCTAGGCTGTTGTGAAGGTTAAGCTTAAGTTGTCAGTTTGCAAGCAGCCTTCAGAGAAGACTGAAATAGGGGTGACAAACTAGTTTAGAAAGCTACCTCTGTGCAGTGGAAAGACCATCAGAGCTCTTTGACCTCACTCATTCTTGTGGACCCTTGTTGGCTGTCTCTCACTGCCTCGATTTTCAGACTAAGTTGTTGTCCTTATTGTTTGGTTGCTTTTCAATTGTGTCTCACTCTTTGTGACCCCATTGTGGATTTTCTTGGCAAGGAAACTAGAGTAGTTTGCCAATTCCTCCTCCAACTAATTTTATAGATAAGGAAGCTGAGGCAAACAGGTTTAAGTGACTTGCCCAAGATCACATAGTAAGTTTCAGAGGCCAGATTTAAACTCCGGAAGATCCTGACTCCAGGCCCAGCAGTCTACCCTTTGCACCACCTATGCCTTTGTGAGACCATGATGTAAGGGGAAAAGCCATTTCCTATGAGACCATATGACCATGAGAAATAAGCCATAGTCTTTAGCCTTTCTCATTGTTTTCTTTTGTTTGTTTTAGGTGAAGGGAATGAAGTGCAAATGCCTTTTATGAAGGTTTCTCAGCTTCCTAGCATTCCAGAGCCTGGCTTATAGATGAAGTTTTTCAGCCAGCCACCATTATTATCCCTGAAGAGGAAAGAACAACCTAGTGGACCTAGGCCAATGGAAGCTGAGATGAAGATTCATCTAATAGTCAGGCTACATTTGGCCATGAATTTGGTGGGGATCAATGCTATGTAGAAACTGGGCTAAGTTTTGAACCTATTCCTCTGAGAAAAAGGTTGTGTAAAAGAGTGTGTACCAAAGATATTAGGGAAAATGTTTAAATGTTTTCACTACATAGTTGATGCTTGAAGTAAATTTTTTAAGTATTAAAATTAAGTATTAAAAAATACTTTATTAAGTAAACAAGGAGAGAGGAAGAGAGAGAGATAGACAGAGACAGAGAGATACACAGAGAGAGAGTCATACACACACAGAGAGAGATAGATGTAGTGGGGGGCATCTAGGTGGTACAGTGGATACAGTCCTCTGTTGGACCTAGAATCAGGAAGACCTGCGTTATATTTAAGCCTCAGACCCTTAGTAGCTATATGATCCTCTTCAAACTCTGCTTCAGAGAGTGCAACTCTGATGGGCTGGTTATGTTGTTTGAATACAAAATGTCCGCTTGCCAAAACGACTATTTTATGGAGAGCTCACACAGGGCAAGTGTTCACATGGTGGTCAGAGGAAGCAATACAAGAACACTGTCAAGAACTTTGGAATTGATTGTGTGACATGGGAGACCTTGGCACAGCACCACTCAACATAGTGTTAGCACATCAGAGGAGGTGCTGTGCTCTATGAGCAAAGCAGAATAGAAAAAGCTCAAAGGAAAAGCAGGATGCACAAGTTTGGAGTGTCCACCCCAAATGTTCACATGGACTATTTGCGTCCTACCTGTGGTAGAGCATTCCGAGCTCGTATTGGCCTGATCAGGCACAGTGGGACATATTGAATCTTGACTCAAGCATAGTGATGTCATTTTCATCCTCTTCAAGAATGAATGACAACAACCAACCAACCAACTAACCAACTAACTTAACTTTTGTTTGCCTCAGTTTCATTATCCATAAAGTAGTGATAATAGTAGTAACTACCACATAAGATTGTTGTGAGGATCAAATTAGAAAATAATCATAAAGTGCTTAGGACAGTGCCTGGCACACAGAAAGTGCTCTGGAAATGTTAGATATAATTTTAGCAGTAGTAGTAGTAATAATAATAATAATATAATATAATATAATATATAGTATCTATAATGATATAATACCTAGAATATATGATGCAATAATATATAACATGATTACACAACATAAAAAATTATATTATATAATTTCAATCATGTCTGACTTTTCATAATCTCATTTGAGGTTTTCTTGGCAAAGATACTATAGGCATTTGCCATTTCTTTCTCTAGCTCATTCTGCAGATGAGGAAGCTGAGGCAAAATAGGGTTAAGGGACTCACCCAGGGTTACACAGTCTCTAAGGCTGGATTTGAACTCAGGAAGATGTTTTTCTGACTCCTGGCCCACCACTCTTACATCCACACCACCGACCTGCTATGTCACACAATATATGACTGTTCTTATTATAGGTACAGGGATACACATAACTAGAGGTAGAAATAAGGAGAGATAGAGAAATAGATACAGAGGTAAGGGTAGATAGATATAGACATGGATATGGAAAGATATAGATTATATAGATATAGATATTGAGCACTGTGTCTGGAGTTAGAGGATCTAAATTGCAGTTCTCCCTCTCCTACTTACCTTGTTTATGACCTTGGGAAAGTCATTTGCCTTCTCTTAGACTCATTAAAAAATCCCTTGAGATTCTGATAGGTATTATCTGATAACATCCAGGACACATCTTCCTACTTCAACCAACTCAATGTCTGGCTCACAATTTCCCTCTTTTTCCCAACTGACCACATTCTAGGGAACTGGCATAGATATATTGATAATCCCTCAAACACTGTAACCTCTCAGTTAATACCTTTAATCTTATCATCAATCTCAAGGGATCTATATCCATGTTCAAGAAGTCCGAGATTGCTTTATCTGATCATTATCAATTATCCTTTAATTCTATCTTGAATCTCCTAACCATTTTTCTTCATCCTCACCATAGCCTCCACCATTCAGTTCTTTGTCTTACCATCTGAGCCCAGACAGGCTACCCTCTCCTCCCTGTCCTCCCTCTCCTTCCTCTACTCCCTTCCCTACTCTAACTCTATGTTAAAGCAGTTCAGTTCTGGATTGTCCTTCTCTTAAGTGCCTTGCCTACTTGTCCTGTCACTGATTTTAACCTACCAAGCCTCACCCTACATTATTCCTACCAGGTTTAACTTTCATTTCTACTCGGATGCTGTGGAATAAAAGTGGAAAAAAATCACAAAACTGCACATGGATTTGGGTCCATGCTATATAATTTCAACTGGCAATCATTTTATACATCTCTAATCAATTCACTATACCACTCACGACAAATTTTCAATTTTTTTTCAACTGTCCTCAAAAGTTTAAATTCATCCTCCCACCTCTTACTCATCTTAAAAACTTATCTTATATTTGAATGAAAAAAAAATTAGGTGATTCAATTAGACTATTTATTCCTTCTCTTTATTTCATATTAATCAGATGCTTTGTGCCACTATATCCTCCTTCAGCCCTGTCGTGAAGAGGTGGCTGCTCTCCTTGCCAAGGTAAACATCTTTTCATGCACAAATGACTTCGTTCCACTCCACTTTCAACAATAGATTGGTCTCTCCATCATACCCCCTCTCTCTGACTAATAGTCAATCTCTCCCCTTCTGCTGGATGCTTCCCTCCTACTTACAAATACACTTTCTCCTCCACCTTTTAAAAATCCTTGCCATTGATTCATTTTTCAGTCATGTCTGACTATATGTGGCACTATCTTGGCAAAGATAGTGGAGTGGTCTGCCATTTCCTTCTCCATTTTATTTTACAAATGAGGAAACTGGGGCAAATAAGTTAAGTGACTTGCTCAGGGTCACACAGCTAGTAAGTGTCTGAGGCCAGATTTGAACTCAGGAAAATGAGTCTTCCTGACTCCAGAACTGAGACTCTATCCACTTCAGCACTAAGTTTCCATAAAAACTCTTACTTGATTCCTTAATCCCTGCTAGATATCATCCTATATCTTTCCTCTGTTCTTTCGCTAAACTCTTGAGAATGCTTCTCTACAATAACTTTCTGTACTTGCTTTCCTTTCATTCCCTTTTCTCTCAGCAGTCTGGATTGTGACTTTCTCATTCAACTAAAACTGCTTTCTCTAAAGTTACCAAGCATCTCTTACTCACCAAACCAAATGGCCTCCATCATGATTTAACTCAATGCAGCCGTTGTCCCTGTTGGTCACTCTTTTCTTCTTGGTACCCTCTTCTCTCTAGGTTTTTTTATTCTCTTTCCCTCTCCTTAGCTGACCAATCCTCAGTCTTTTTTTTTGTTGAATATTCATCCAGATCTCAGCTCCTAAGCCAAAGCTTAAAACTGAGCTTCTCTTCTTCAGTGCTAATCCACTTGATGGTCTCATCAACTCCCCTGCATTCAGTTATCATATCTATGCAGAGAGTATTCACACCTATTTATCCAGCTCTAGCCTCTCTCCTGCGCTCCTGCTTTGCTTGTTTTTCCACATACCTATTAGGCATTTCACATTGAATGTCTTAATTGCTATGTATCCATAACTTAAGTCTACTTTTTTCCTTTCAAACCTCTGCCTATTTATAACTTCTTCACTACTGTTGAACATACCACCATCTTCTGAGTCAGCCAGGCACTAAACATAAGCATTATCCTCAATGTCTTAATCTCCCCTCTGCCCACATTCAATCAGTTGTCCAGTGCTGTCAATTACACCTTTATAACATCTCCTGTATCAACCCCTTATCTTCCCTGACACATCTTACCATTTCATACCTGGACTATTGCAATAGCATTCAAGGATTGTGCATCCACTACACATTAGAGCTGAGACTTAAACCCAGATGGCCCTATCTTCAAGGTAAGCTCTCTATCCACTTTACTAGACTGTCCCTGCTGCATCATAAAGACAATGAATGGAATTCCCATTTCCCTTATTCATCAAGTTTAAGTTTCTCTCACTTTCAAAATCATTCAAGTCAAAATGGATAATCCTGATTTGCATTCCCCAATCCTCCTACTTTTCATTCCCTAGGCTTCCCACCTAGAGCAATTATACACCTTCATTTGTATGTCACCACCCATTTCTTCAACTTTGATCCAATTTTCTGGTATAACCTGACACTCCTTTATTATGCTATACCCTCCCACTCTTACTGTGGCCAGCATGATGATCTCTTTAACCCAAATCATTTCATCATGGAAGTTCCGGGGTGACAGGTAGGTTTAATACCTTTCAACCCTCTCATTTAGCATTTCACTAAATGGGCTCACATTTCAGTGGAAGAGTAGGTAGCCTGACCTGCATTTACTAAAATCAGTGAAATAAATAGAACTTTGTCCTCACATATTCCTTCTGAATTTCCTTTCCTCACATCTGACTTTCAAGCAAGTGCATACTTGCTCACATTGGGTTGAGTTCTTAATATCCTCGGTTCCTTAGAGTCCAACCAAAGCAACCTAAAGAGCGTTATAGGAATGTTTCATTTCAAGCACTATACAATTGGAAAACCAAAATTGCAACCCCTTTGGGGACATGCACAGTTTCCAATTCCTTTACGTTAGCTATTTAGAAAAATACAAGAATAAGAACCTCCTGAGCCACACATATTATTGCTATTATGCTCTTGTAAACACACACACACACACAC
>CM053623.1:439349690-439364695 GCA_028646595.1 Phalanger gymnotis
AGGGCACTCTCCGCTTATCTCCTGGTCTGGTAGGTCCACGTCTGGTCTGTTCGCACCGTGCGTGCTGGGCTCAGCTCCGCTCCCCTCCCCTCAGCTGGGGGCTGGGAGCTCCGTGTGGGACAGACCTTACCCAGAGACCATCCAGGCTGTCCTGGGCTGGAGCCCTGCTTCTCTCTGCCACTTTGTGGGTTCTGCAGCTCTAGAATTGGTTCAGAGCCATTTTTAATAGGTTTTTGGAGGGACTTGGTGGGGAGCTCACGCCAGTCATTGCTTCCCAGGCGCCATCTTGGCTCTGCCCCTCTTCACCTATGCTTCTTGAATTCCCGGCTTCTTTCAAAACTTATATCAAGTACTAACTTGTGCAAAAAGCTTTTCTTGATCCCCCTAGTATAATGCTCTCCCTCATAGAAGTATCTTACATTTGTTTTTTTTTAATCCTCTGTATCTCCCTCCTTTTGGAATATGAGCTTCTTGAAGGTTAAGGCTGTATGTTTGTATACACAACTCATATCAAATGGTAGGATTGTGGAGATTTTAATTAATGGTTGATAATTGATTGACTTTCTTCAAGTATTTGGAAAATAATCATACTGAAGAGGGGTTTGACCTCTTTAATTTTACTCCAAAGTGAAGATCTAGGAGCAGCAATTATAAGAAACAGAAAGACAAGTTCCAGCTTAAAGGAAAAACGGAGCTTCCTAACATTTATAACCACCTAAAAATGAAATGCTTGCATCAGTAGGTAATCAATGACTCAATAGTGTTGGAGGTCTTTGAGAACAGACTGGATGAACTTTTTTCATGGATATTATAGGATGCTTCCTGTTCAGGGGTAGAATGTAAGATCCACAAAGAGAGAGACAGGGATAGTCCTACTTTTGTATCTGTATGTCCAGGTACAAACCTGGTTACATTAACAATGACTGGCACATAAATAATAATTAATAACTATTTGTTTACCTATCTGCCATCGTGTATATATCAGTGTTGGTGACTCTTTTCTTTTGCCCCACGTCTCTCTCTCTCTCTCTCTCTCTCTCTCTCTCTCTCTCTCTCTCTCTCTCTCTCTCTCCCGTCTTTTGGCTCTCCTTCCTGTGTCTTATCAATCCTCAGTCTCATCTCTTGCTCGTTGATCATAAAGTTCATTCAGAGTTATTAGAGCTGTATAGCAAGACACTCCAGGATCCTTTTCTCTTTTTGTTCAATATTTTCTCAATTGATAACCTTAAAAACTCCTATGAAATTAATTATCATCCCCATGCAGAAGACTTACAGTTTTATATATCCATCCCTAGTGGCTCTTCTGAACTGTGGTCCCACATTATTTTCCCATTTGATGTTTTGAGCTGAGTGTTTTTTTGGACACATCAATCTCAATATATCCAACATAGAACTCATGATCTTTCCCCCTAAAACCAAACCTTCTTTAGAAGGTACCACCATCCTTTCAGGTGCTCATTTTCACTACCTTAGTGTTACCTCAGACTCCTTGAATACAAATGATTTTAAAACCTAGTTAGTGGCCAAATCATATGTCCACATCTCTCACATTGTTTCCTTTCTTCCTACAGAGTGACTATTCTAGTAGAGGATGTAAAGATCTCCCATCTACTCTGTGAAAAGAGCCTCCAAGTTGTTTTTTTTCCTGACTCAAGCCAATTCCCTTTTTTTGCACTGCAATTCATTTACCTAAAAGTCACCAAGTAATTTTCCTAAAGCATAGATCTCTTCATTTCAAAGAATCACAATGGTTCTCTATTACTTCTAGCATCAAATAGAAAATCATTAAACTATTCACAAAGTAATCACGTGCTGCACTTCTAGCTTTTTTAAACATTACTTCTCACTCCCACCCTACCCAACCTTCTCTACAATTTATATATACTAGTCTTAATTTTTCTTTCAGTGCGACATTCTACCTGCCATTTGCACTAGCTTCTTTGTCTGGAAAGTTCTACCTCCTCATCTCTGCCTAATAATGCCTGATGTCCTTCATGATTCAGCTTAACTGCCACGTTCTGCATTCAACCATCAACGTCTTCCCTTACAAAATGAGTTTTGAGCCGTTTTGTGTGGGTTTTTCATGCAATCCACCCTGGGCAAGTTTTGAGCATTCTCAGTTTGCCTAGCATAGAGCCCACTGATGCTCCTACTATTGCCTGTTGACAATAGTTGTTGAGCCATTCATTTTTCCTTCCATCTTTATTGTTGTGCTCTTTTTGATGACTCTTATCTGTTGTGCTCAGCATGTGTGCCATGAACTAATGTGGTAAGAGAAGATGGACTTGTTTTCCCTTATTTGCTTCTCATTTGGCCCAGCTCCCAGAAATAAAGTTTGTTTTTTATGTGTGCTATTTGTTCTCCTCATTTTTGGAGCCCAAGATGATCCTTACAGGCCCAGATGTTTGAGACACAGTGGTGTTAGGGCCAGAATTTCAAGTAAGGTGGTACAGCCATCTCGGTAGACCAACATGGAAGCCTTAAGAAATCAGGGAAGTTTTGGACTTGGAACTGGGACTGTGTATAGGAAACAAGCCAAACCATGCTCATAGTCCTCTTCCATTATCCCCAGAGACTGAGGTGGTACTAGAAGGAAGGAGGGTTACGCCTCCCATCTTTTGGAGGAGATTATATTAGTATTCTATTATTATACCTTCTGAGGGAAACATTCTTCATAAAACCTCCCATGTTATATGTTGGGTCTCATGCAAGATACATTTAGGCCCTTTGCTTTTGGGGGTACCTCTGAAGAAATTCTCTGCCAGAGACTTGATTGTTGAGACAGCCTAGACCTAGATCCTAGAGAAATTTGATGGAAAATTTTAGGTGGTAAACATATTTTTCCAGTGTATTTTCCCTTATAAGTAAGTTCTATGAGTATAATTTTGCAAACTTTTCATTATTTTATTGTTTGTTTTAGTAACGATAATTGTGTACTACTGAATTTGTATTAGTGGTATATTGATATATTCTGTGTTATTGAGTCCTGACATTAAGTTTGTCATAAGAAATTTGAAACCACTAGATTGCTACAGACATTAGAAATATTCATTTTTCCTTCTTTAATTAGACTTAGATAGCTTACTTTACATGAAAGCAAAATGCTCTACCACTTGTTATGGGGATAATACTTGTACCTTAAATCCACAAGTATCTTACATTTTTGTTACTTTTCTAAGCCTACTTTTGTCTTGTCCTGAAGGATGGATTTGCAATCCTATTTAGTTTTTCCTGGCAATTGCAAGGATCTATCAGGGGAATTTAGGATACACTTTAGGCTAAGGGACTTGGAAAAAAAAATATCTGGAACTCTCCAGAAATTGTCTATGCTAGAGGGAACCTAGACACTTTTAATCTGCCCTGTGTAGTGAGGGATACTTTGTATTTTGGTTTGCCTTGTGTAGACAGGGACACTCTTTGTACCAACTTTAATCTATTGGCCTTATGCACTGAGGGAATCATTGGAATAGTTCCCTCAGGATCCTTTTCTCATTTGAGGAAGGGGCAATGTAAAGTTGACCCCAGATCCCAAATCCCTGTGTAGTGAGCTCCACATGGCTTGAAAATATCATTGTGGACTAAGTTTGTGTTCCAGATGGAAGGAAATTTTTGGTGTCTTTGTTCTTTCTTCTTCTTTTTGGTTGAGAAAGACCTTATAAAGCTGATAAAACAAGCAGAAAGATAAATTTGGCAAAGCATAAAAAAATTTTGTTGGAATTTGAGAGAAACTTGTTCTATAAATTGACAAAACCTTGTGCTTTTTGGAGATAGTTGTGATTTTTATCAGTATATGTGGGATAATGTAACATCAGCTATTTGGAGATTTTATTTTATGGCACTGGGGAAGCAAATGAAAGGACATTGTTTTTGTCTCCTCAGAGACCACAGAGAACTCTTCTGTATTTAAGACAAAGTTGGGGTAACAAACAAACAAACAAGCAAAACACATTCTTTCTACTTTCAGGGATGTTATATGTCACATTGGGGAAAATGTAAAATTTAGGCTGGACATGCTTTGAGAACATCCAGTTTGCCTACTAAGGAGCCTGCTATGTTTCCTACAGATTGACTGGTCATGTCTTCACAACTGGTAAGATGAAATCATGCATTCTTTCCTGCCATTTTTGCAGGTAAATGTTTTTGGCAATCCTTGTTACCCAAGACTACACAACATGAACTGAACCACTGAGGGGGGAGTGACTTGCTTTCTCCTTCTTACCTCTCATTTTCTCCAAGTGCAAGAAATGGATCTGTTGGTGTTTGTTTCTATTGTGTTTTTGACCTTCTCAGTTTCAGGTGCTTGAGGTACCTACCAAGTGTTGGGGGGCATATTTATATAGCTATACTTATACTTATATCTAGCCATATGCTATCTTCTGAAGTAAATAGTCTGGCAAAAGATTCAGTGTTACATGAATATACCTATACACTCATGGGACCTTCCATATTAGAATCTCAGTTCCTAGAGAACAGACATTGTTTCATTTTTATTTTTATACCCCGATGTTTATGGCAGTGTCCAGCAAATAGTAGGTATATTGTAAATACTTATTGATTGGTTTTTATATAATTGATTTGATGAAACTAAATGAGTTCTGATGTCCCTCCTAACGTTAATATTCTTTATTTAATTTCATTCAACATCTTCTCTCATGTTATGAAGTGGTGGAAAAAAATAATTTGACAGAGTCAGGTAATGTGGACCTCATAGCCAGATCATTATTAACTAGTTCAATATATTGGGAAAGTAACCTTAGGTTCCATTAATAAAGTCTATCCAGAATCTTCCACTCCTGGGTTCCTCAAGCCTATGTCAACAGAGTACAGACTTTGACAAATACTACCAATCTCTAGTGACTTTTGTTATGGTTCTAGCAATGACAGTTGGTTCTATCATCTCAGGACTATCTTAGATAAATTCAGAAAGACTAATCATCTAACATCTACAACTAGGTGATGCTTTTATTTGAACACAACCAATCATAAGTTGTGGCAGGATTTTGTTTTGCTGATTAAATTAGTATTAGTAATCATAAAATAAAAAAAAAATCAGCTGAAATAACATTGCATTCTAGAACCAGAGAGAAGGTAGTCCTGCTCAAACACGTAGAATGTATTCCATCTCTATTGTTCCATAACAGTAGAATTCATTCATCTATTCCGTAGCTATTAGATGCCATTTCCTCCTTAGTTCTGGGGATCATAGTGAATCATAAATAAATTGGACCATAAGAAAAAGATGGCAAAGATGCTTCCAAAATATATGTGTGTGAATATAAATAAATGTTTTTGTTGTTCAGTCATTCAATCTCATCTGATGCTTCATGACTGCATGGACCATAATGTGCCAGATACTAATGTCCTCTGTTATATCCTATCATATACAAGTCTGTATATGGACACATATACATTATATATACATATAATTTATGTGTAAGCACATAAGCACAAAGTTGCATTCATATAAGTGTATATACACATACATATGTGCATACATACATAAATATATCCATACACTAACACATACAGCCTATGGTTAAGTGCTTTACTTTGGGTTTTAGGGGATGTTTTGTGTAAAAAGGTTAATCATTATTTGAAAATATTTATAAGTTCGTAATATGGAAAATTATTTAGTCTTTGAGGTAACTTTACTGCATACTACATTTACTACATTGACCAATGTATAGATGTTATAGAATGGCTAATTTTATTTCAATGAAAATAATTTTCTAATAATTAGAACTGTCTGACATAGAGTAGACTCATAAAGTTATGTCTTCCATTATTGAAATACATTCAATCAAATGACCACTTCTTAGGGATGTTTTATGACATACTAATATGCAGGAAGAGATTGGTGTATTTGACCTCTAAGGTCCATTCAACTCTGAATCTCCATGATTCAATACCAAGGGATGTCATTCTTCACTCTATTTGCCTATGTAGTTATAGCCTTACTATAAGAAATATGTGTTAGGATGAGGAGGAAAATTAAAGACCCGCTAGATAAAGACACTTATTTCACAGATGAGGAAACAAAGCTAGAAGAGGTTAAGGAAATTCCCACTCGTCAAATAATTGGTTAGTGATGAATATGGAGCTATAATTCTGCCCAGACATACAAGGTTAAAAGAATCAATAATGTTTCATCTGTAAACATGTAAATATAAAGATGCCCAAAGAGTTATTTGGAGGCAAACATGCTGTGTGTGGCATAGGACATTTGTTAGGAAGAAGAAGATAGGAAAAGAATAAAAATGTTTGAACAATATAAATAAAACTCATAAACTAGAGGAATTCTGTGGTTTATTATGTCAAGAGTAAAGGAGCGCATAATACATTCTCCATTTTGGCCAAATTATGAATCTGAAAATTGTGAGATTTTTATAATTGTCTATTTTTTTAATTTTTCAAGGGAGATATTCACTTGAGGCAAATAGAACCTGTGCTTATTTACCTAAAATCATCATCATCATCATCATCTTCATCTCAATATAGGTCTTTTTAAAAGTCATTTAATTTAGTAACTGAATGTATGTTTAAAAATCAGTGAATATTTTATTTTTCGCTAACTCTGACCCCCCAAAGTAGGCCTTTCCATAGCATCTCTAGCACTGATGATTATTCTAAGAATTATCTGTTATTTTGCTGGATATGAGATAAAATGGAAGGGTTGTTCTAATTTGTACTTATAAATAGTAATTTAGGTTATTTCACCATTAATTTTTTATACTTTGATAATTTTTGATATTCTTCAATATTTCTCTCATATCATTTGACCAATTTTCTATTGGAAAGTGCCTGACAGTCCATATATATCTCACTTTTCTCTATATTCATCATTATCAGAGATATTAGATGTAATTATTTTCTGGAATTGAAAGATTCTCTTCATATACTAGTCCCATTTTTCATTCATCAATTATGCTATTATTAAGGACATAATTCTAGTATGTAGCAAATGTGTGTATATTTCTAAGCATAAGTTTTCTTTTAAAAAATAAAATCAAATAATGTTTCATATCAAATTTAGATTCCCCTCCAAATTTGTCAGGTACTTAATATAATTTTTTAAAAGTAAGGTAAAGAATTAAATATCTGCTCAGTAGGAGACTGCCTTGAATACTTTTCCAAAGGAAAAGCATTCTTTTCCTGGTTGTTTTATCATTGTACCAATGAAGAGAAACATGGCCATATTTGTCAGTGTATCTATTCTATGATGATACAGATGATTGTATAATGTGCTATTGTTGTAATAAATTGAAATGCAATAAGTATTAGAATAGATGTGTATTATTTGTGCCAGTGTAAAGAAATATTTTTCTGTGCTGTTATTTATACCATCATGCAGATTTCTGCTTTAAATTGAATGGACAACAAATGATTACTTCCCTTGGCTTTAAGAATTACAGATTATTAGATCTGAGGTTCAAAAATAATTGCTTTCAGAAAGAGAATTTAGTTTGTAATCTATTCAATTCCACATTTTTATGACAGCCTGTTTACTCTGCTTTAGAATCAAGATATCCTTATTACCTTCACCATCACTGTCTGTCACTTACGTGTTCAGCTGGGGATGAAACCAACCAGCAATTCAATAATAAAAAGGGAATCTAAACCTCTGGGTTTATTGAACTACTGAGCTTTCATAGATGAGGGTGGGGCAACGGACAAGCCGGAGAGAGCTGTGAGGTTTCTAATAAAAAGATGTGGTGATGTGAAATACATAAAAACGAGTCTTTGGATTTTCAAAACAATAATTCAGGTGGAAACAACTTAAAATAATAATAATAATGATAATAATAATATGAAGCTCCCCTAAATGAAAGCTATTGCTGGCCTCTTTAAAAAATCTTAAGGTGATGGAGAAGTGTCGCAGAATTAATAATTACAACTGAATGAAAGTTCTTTGCATCTCACACCCAGACATTATGAAAAGATTCAGCTCAACTTCACAGGCAGGGCCAAGTATTACAGTAAACAGCAAATTAGGTACCCAAGTGTAAGGGCAAGCAACATGGGACTTTTTGTTGCCTTTTGTTTTGGAATGCTTCTCAGCACTAAGGCAATTGAATCCCTTTGACTGAGTCTTGCCTTTGTAGAAAGGCCCACATCCTCTTACTAGTTAGGTCACGGGAAGTGTGAAACTCTTGAGAGGTGTGAAGCTCTCTGATCCTGAAAAAGTGTATACATACTCTGAGGTTAGCATTTTGTTTGGGACTCACTCATTGGAAGAATGTCTCTTGAAATTTGACCAGACAAGACTCTGAGGGCTACCATTAAGGAGGCCCCCAATTTCCCCCCAGGTTTGAAAAACCCAGATGTTGGTGCTTCTCTCTCTGGCAACTATGTATGTAATGTCTTGGTCAGACATCTAGAAGCCTTGTCTGTTGATTTGTGTTTATTTGCTCTGTTTATATAATTTCCACTTGTAGTTTCTGTTTGTATTTGCTCTGAAGTTCAGGATGCTGACTTTTTCCCCTGAACTAAGTGAATGCTTCATGTATGTTGAATTAAAGTGAGACCGTAAACCCCTTAAAGTTGCTTTCCTTAGAAAAGCAGATTAAAGAACCTGTGCTAGTAGCCCTCCTGTGTACTGGTGTTGTTGGTCTTACACAGTTGCAGTAGCTGCAAGTAGCATTGTTCTTACACCAAGGAAGATACATATTGACTTACATATTTTCTCTCTCTGTAACTTTACTGATTTGCTCTAGAAGATACACAGAGTAACAACTATGTTAGTGAAGTTTCTTCTTGGAAACCATAGACATCATAGCATCCCACATCACAAGCCTGGGAGCTCTTCTGTGTCCTGAATGGTTTGGTGTATTAGAAATAAATAACAGAGAAGCACTAGACTCTTTGAGTGGAGGTATGATATGGTAAAATGTGTACTTTAGGAATATTTCTTTACCAGACTGTGAGTAGTTAAGAAAGGAAAGAGATTTGAGTCATGGAGATATATTAGAATTCTATCACAATATTCCAGAAGATACATTAAGAGATCTTAAATGAGAGTCAAAGATGAGTCCAAGATAGAAAATTATGGAACTGGAAAGATGTTGATCTGAAAAAGCAAAGAATGTTTGGAAGATGTGTAGGTTTTAGGAAAATATAACTAATTCAGTTTTGTACAAGTCAGGCTTCAGATGTGTTTAAGAGATTCAATTGTTTGATAAACCCAAAGATTCCAGTTTCTGGGATAAGAACTCACTATTTGACAAAAACTGCTAGAAAAACCAAAAAAGAGTATGGCAGAAACTAGGCATAGATCAATATCTTATACCATATACCAAAATAAAGTCAAAATGGGTACACGATCTGATACTATAAGCAAACTGGGAGAGCAAGGAATAGTTTATCTGTCAGATTCATAGAGAGAGGAAGAATTTATGACCAAACAAGAGATAGAGAACATTATGAAATGCAAAATGGATAATTTTGATTGCATTAAATTGAAAAGTTTTGAACAAACAAAGCCAAGGCACCAAGAATAGGAGGAAAGCAGAAAACTGGGGAAAAAATTATGAGTGTCTCTGATAAAGGCCTCATTTCTAAAACATACAGAGAACTGAGTAAAATTTACATGAATAAATATCATTTCCCAACTGATAAATGGTTAAAGAATATGAACAGGCAGTTTTCAGTTGAAGAAATTAAAGCTATCTACTGTGATATGAAAAAAAAATGTTCTAAATCACTCTTGATTAGACAAATGCAAATCAAAACAACTCTGAAGTATAATATCACAGCTTTCAAATTGACTAACATGACAGATCGGGAAAATGATAAATGATGGAGGAAATGTGGAAAAACTGGAACACTAATGACTGTTGCTGGAGTTGTGAACTCATCCAACCATTCTGGACAGCAATTTGCAACTATGCCTAAAGGGTTATACAAATGTGCATGCCCTTTGACCCAGCAATACCACATCTAGGTCTGTATCCCAAAGAGACAATACAAATAAGAAAAGGACACACATGTATAAAAATATTTATAGCAGCTCTTTTTGTGGTGGCAAAGAATTGGAAATTGAAGGGGCACCCATCAGGTGGGAAATGGCTGAACAAGTTATGGTATATGAATATAATGGAATACTATTATTCCATAAGAAATGATGAGCAGGCAGACTTCAGAAAAACCTAGAAAAATTTGAATGAACCGATGCTGAGTGAAGTGAGCAGAACCAGGAGAACATTGTACACAGTAAGAGCCACAACATGTGACAACCAACTTTGATAGACATCTCTTCTCATCCATCCAAGACAGGACCAAAGGACTCAAGATGGAAAATGCTGTCCACATCCAGAAAAAAAAGTACTATAGAGTTTGAATGCAGATTGAAGCATATTATGTGATCTCTCTCTCTTTTGTTTGTTTCTTCTTTCTTGTGGTTTCTCCCATTGGTTCCAATTCTTCATTACAATATGACTAATGTGAAAATATGTTCAACATGAATGTATATATAGAGCCTATATCAAATTATGTGCCATGTTGGAGTGGGGGAGGGGGAAGGATTGGGAGAAAATTTGGAACTCAAAATCTTATGGAAGTGAATGTTGTAAACTAAAAAGAAATAAATATTTAAAAAAAGAAATAAATCTAGAAAAATGATTTTTATGAGGATAAAAGTATTCCCCATTCTCAAAAAAGATATTCAGTGGAAAATTTCCAGTGCAGTTGATTGAAGGGCTTAGGACTCAACCATATATCATTACTCTTTTTAATTAAGAATCCTTGACAGGATGTAGATAACATTCTGTTTTCATCATCAAAAAGGAGATTTTGATATTGTCCTCAAATTCTATGGGTACTTCGTATTTGAAGTTTGAAAACTGTTTCAAGCAGTTAGCTGTTGTTCCATAAATGTAGATTTCTTGATTGCTTAAATAGTATACCACATGAGAGTACAATCACTGATGGTTTTAATTCTCTACTGGTAGCATGGGGAAGTTCAATATTTTTGCCCCAGAGACAACTGAGTCTTCTATTTTGAACTGATTTTATCTAGGGAGTTTTATGCCAGCTTCAGTCAAAGCACCTTTTGTTATGAATGAGCTAAGGTTTATACCAGGATATCCAATGTCAAAACATTGTTGTCCTGTTCAATTCCAATATTATAAAAGCTTTCTGACCTGAATTTAAAAGAAGCTACTAAAAAGAAACTATCAGCATATTTCAGATATCTTCAATCCTTTTGCAAATAGCTTTTGTATTTTCCAATCCAAGAGGTGAAGTAAAGTGTAAATCTTTCAGAAGAGTGTGTACACTCTTTCAACAAAGTGGGAAAACATTTGGGCTGTGCTCACACTACAGCATGGATTATCTATTCTATACTATTATCACCCTCTGTTCTGATATGTTCCTCCCAAAGTTAGAAGCCAGTGATTAGCAGCCCATTTCCATTTTACTTTTTATCATCAGTTAGTTTTTATAAAGAGATATTTCCTTAGAAGATCTAGCAACGATAGAAGTACAAATGTTTCCCTCAATACCTCAGAGGCACACTATGCAATCTTCATTTCTGGAAACAGTGGATGTAAAGTAGTTTCTACATAACATTGAAGCCACCAACTTTGTATCCAAATATGACATTTCTAGGGGATGATACTCTTTTTCCACCATTGCTAAGCTAGGTACTGAAGGTTTTTTCTCTCTTCAGGGTCTCAGAGCTATCTGGGTTATCACAAACCCTAGGAGAGACTCCACTCTCAATCCTCTTGGTAATTTGCTTTTCTCAAAATTTAGAGGGTGGCAGCTTCCTATCTTCTTTACTCGACATGAAAGAACAGCCATTAGGGCAAAGAATTGCGGCCAAGCACTCATGGGCCACACGGTGGCATCAGACTAGGAAGGCCTGAAGCTTCTCCCCTTAAAATGTTGTCTCCCTTCTCATTGGAATGCCTCTTTGTAGGAAGAAGTCAACTGAAGAGAAGAATGATGTTCTGGTTAGTTGGTGTCTTTTGAATACCTTCACTATTTTAAGTCAGCAACCAAAGAGACTTCTCCTCACCACATGGTTAGCAGATCATAACTAGTAACAGAATGTCTGCACATATGCTAATTTACTATAAGCCATTTTCGTTACATGTCATCGTAACACCCATTCCTTCTTTGTGAGAAATTGCATCAACTAAAATGTTAGATGTCTTGTCATAATGCCTGGGTTCATTGCCTATCATCCCAATTTGCTAGTCATGGTGAGTTTCTCTTTCTTTCAAAAGCAACTCAGAAAAACTCTCTGAATATCCATGCCTCATAAGAGCCTTGAACGGATTCTTTTTGTTGTTGTTTCTTTATATCAGTCATGTCCAAGTATCTGTGTCCCCATTTGAGGTTTTCTTGGAAAGACACTGCAGTGATTTGCCATTTCCTTCTCCAGCTTAATTTACAGATGGGAAAACTGAGGCAAACAGGGTTAACATACCAAGTCATGCAGATAGTAAATATCTAAGGCTGGATTTGAACTCAGGTCTCTCTGACTCCAGGCCCAGTGTTCTATTAATGAGCCACTGACTACCTCTTCCTAAATGGTTTCATATTTTGTTTATTCTACTTAATTGAAAATTAAAGCAGGTGTTTTAATCTCTTGTTTATCAACCCTGGACCCAGGTATGGTACTCCTCTTCATTTGGACAGAGCCTAACATTGAATGGTCTAGTATTATATTAAAGGTCACATCAAATATACTAAGGACAGGGAGACATCATCATAATTTGTTCATCGTACACTACCATTATGCCATAACTGCTCATTATACCACTAAGTCATCATCACATTATACCTGACATAGGGTTTCATGACAGCACACATTTGCTTTGGATCTATAGGCATCCTTTTTCTCCATTTTGAGGTGAAGAAACTGAGGCCGATTGAGGTTGTGACTGAGTGAGTTGAAGAACTATTCGTTGTCTGAAGGAGAGGGTGAACTCAGGACTTCTTGGCTTCAAGCCCTGTGTTTGATCAACTAGACCATTTTGCTGCTGAATAGGAAAAATCTAATAAAAACAAAAAAGAGAAACAAAATAAAAATATGTTTCTGAAGTGAAGGGCAATGAATGCACATCACAAAAGAAATTCTTTAAAATTATGTATGCATTTACATCCTTACTTCCGTAAATATTTTCAGATATTTAACAGTGGGGGGGGGGTAGGAGGTGGGGAAATTGGAGGAGTGGGAGGGGAAATTAATCCTCTGTTTGATTTTGTTCATATGCTTATCACTTCTTGCCATAGGAGTGGCCTCTGGATTGAGCTCCTTGCCTCAAGTCTCTCCCCACTGCAATCCATTTGCCACACAGATGCCAGTCAAGTCTGACCATGCCACTATCCTGTCAGAAACATAATATCTCCACAAGCTTCCAGTTACTCTAATAAATATGCCCTCCAGTTTTCACTACTGACCCCATGTTATCTTTCTAGATTTCTCATATATTATTTCCCTCTATACATTCTATATTCTCTCTTGAGTGTCTTTCTTAAATTCTTCCTTATTTATGACATTTCATCTCCCACCTATGTCCTTTTTCAGTGGGTAATCCTCATTCCTGAGATTCACTCCTTTCTCAGTTTGGCCATATATAATTCAACAATTCCTTCGATACTCAGCCCAAGAACCACCTTCTACATGAGACCTTTCTAGATCTCCACCCTGCCATCTACCAATGCCCCTTTTCATTACTTTGTACTCATTTTACATTTATTCTGTATTACATTCTATGATAAATATTTGTTGTCTTCCTCAATTGAATTCAAGCTCTTTGAGCGGTGGGAATGTTTCCTTTTTGTCTTTGTGTTCTCAGAATTTACTCTAGCATTTTGCCCTGCATGTTGTAGGAGATGGATAAATATCTGTTGATTAATTGATGCAATGAAGTAAATATTTTGTTGTGAGGGAAGATGCAAAAATGTGATGAAATTGACACACACAAACACACACTCCTTCCAAATAAGATGATAAGGAAGATTTTATGTGGTTTCTGGTTCCTATTCCTTCACTTTTTTTCTGCATGATTTAAAGCTGACATGCCCTTGCTTGAGCAAACATGTTATTATTCTTGACAGACTCTCTATTTCCTATTTTCCAAATTCCTGTGGATTTGAAAATCTACAAAGTCCATGCAATATTCTTGTAACAATGAACTTTATGCATTGCTAAAAGCAAATCCAATTTAAAGTATTACAACACAAATTGTGAGACAACAAATGGTCACTCACAGAGGAGATGTTTACTAGATAATAATTTCTTGTCTTCCATTTGTCACTTAGTCCTCTTGATTCACTTCGTGTGTGTTCATAAATATGTGTGTGTGTGTCTTTGTGTTCATGAATGCACGTATGTGTAAGGATAATTAGTTGGTTAGTGTTATAACTGAAGACCTGGGGAAATGTTCTGTAATTATAGAATCTTTGAGTTTTATGGAAGTTAGGCTACAAAAGGAAAATAGAAGTTCAAAATAAGGTATATACACAGAATAAATTCAAGGTCATTTCATATAGCACACTAGGAGTTGAGGGGATTAGGATGAACGTGATGTAGGGGATGATGAATAAGCTGAATTTTGAAATAAACCTGGGATCCTAAGAGGTAGAGATAGGGATGGACTGCATTCCAGACATGGAGTAACAGCCTGGCCAAAGCCACAGAGATGGAAGTTGGAATATGCATAGGAGTAATGGGAAATAGTCTAATTTGGCTGAACCATAGAGTGTGTGCAGTGAGCAAATGTGTTACTAGACTCGAAAGATAAGTCAAAGACAGTCTCTAAAGGGATAGAAATTCCTAAGAGAAAAAAAAGTGTATATCTGATTTTAGAAGCAAGAGGGGACCACTGAAAAGAAGATTTTTTTTTTAAATCAAGGAGTGATGTGGCTATAATTATGTTTTTAAAAAATCTGTTTGGCAACTATATGGAGGATGTGTTGAAGAGGAAGAAATATGAGGCAGAGAAACCAGTTGGGATACTTTAACGATAGTTCAGGAAAGAGGTAATGAGGACCTG
>CM053623.1:439365195-439387172 GCA_028646595.1 Phalanger gymnotis
TGAGCAAATGTGTTACTAGACTCGAAAGATAAGTCAAAGACAGTCTCTAAAGGGATAGAAATTCCTAAGAGAAAAAAAATGTGTATATCTGATTTTAGAAGCAAGAGGGGACCACCGAAAAGAAGATTTTTTTTTAAATCAAGGAGTGATGTGGCTATAATTATGTTTTTAAAAAATCTGTTTGGCAACTATATGGAGGATGTGTTGAAGAGGAAGAAATATGAGGCAGAGAAACCAGTTGGGATACTTTAACGATAGTTCAGGAAAGAGGTAATGAGGACCTGGAGCAGGGTGATGGCTGTATGACTGGATGTAAGAGATAGTTGTAAGATGTATTGTAGCACTCTAATCTATAAACAGCAAAAATCCAATTCTTACACAAAACATCCCTTTTATACTGGAAGAGAGAGATAGTGATCTCCACCTCCTAAGTAATAATTGCTATACTTAAACTCTTCTAGTTATTAAATTCATAAGCAGATGGCAAAATTTCAAGGGCCCTAACCTTCTTGATTTCTCTCATCTGGACCCATTGGAATTTATCCATCCTCTTTCCAAAACTCAAAACTGAACATATTTCTCAAAAGTTATTTAGCATAGTTCTGTGTCTCTATATAGGATGATATCAAAGCAATCCTTAAAGCTAATAATTATAAGAAAATGAATGAAATTCTATTTAGCTTTTTAGAGGGCAGTGCATGAAGTCAAGGGACTTGAGTTTTATGCCTGGCTCTACCACTGGTTATTTGATCATGGATAAGTCATTTCACCTCTCTAGACCACAGTTTCTTCATTTGTAAATTTGAGAGAGTTGTGCCTAATGGAATATTAAACTTATACCTATATTATAATTCAGTAGAAAAATCTTTGCTTGATATGTAGTCTCATTCAAGTGAGGAATTATGAATATAAAGTCTAAACCTACTAATAAATCTCCCTGTGATTACATAAATCCATTGACTTTCATTTCCATTACATATAGAGCTTGAAACTAATGACCTCAGTAGTCCCTTACAGCTCTTGTTTGACTTTATGTAACTTCTCAGTAGTCAAAAGCTCCTTGGATAAAAACAAGCCAAAGCATCGCTCAGTACTTTTTTAGTCATGTCAAACTCTTTGTGACCCCATTTGGAGTTTTCTTGGCAAAGACACTGTAGTAGTTTGTCAATTCTTTCTCCATAGCCAAATCATACTTTCATTTCAAATAAATCAGTCCATCAATCAACGAACATTTGCTAATTGCCCATTATGTGTTGGGCACTGGGTATATAAAGGCAAAAATGAACCCCAACCTTTACCTCAAAGAGCTTATCTTCTATGGGAAGGAGGGGGAAGATACAAAATATACACACATATGAAATATAGTGTATGGAACTATAATTTATTTAGTGCAGGGAATTCCCAGATGAGAATATCCATGATATCCACACAGGTGGGCGCATTCTAGTCTTAGAGATTTGGATAGGCCAAAGAAGTTTAAGCAATCCAATGCCACATACTCAATATGTATCACACACTGGACTTGAAGCCAAGTCTTTTTGGCAATGATACCAACTTTCTATCTACCATGGCATGTTGCCTTTCAAAAAAATAAAGTTTTTTTTAAGGGGGATGGAATATAAACTGAGCTTATCAGAGTATATTTAACACAGAAGCTAGTAAAAGGAGCTAGGTTGTTATGTGACAATCACAGGGTTGGAGGGTGCATCCTCACTCAGTCATTGCTTGCAAGATTCTTGCCTGAGTCCCCCTTAGGAGGATTATTTTTTTTCATCAGTACCAAGTCACTTTATTGGGATGTTAATGGTGGTAGTTTATTGGTACAGATTGTGGAAAGGTCAGACAACCAAAACATGCATGCATTGAAAGACAGTAGGAGTCAAGCCCACAGTTCCCAGGTGTGGGGAAAGCAAGGTGTGGTTTAGCTGTTGTCACTATCTCCAAGGGTGTGCTTGTCAAAAAGATATTTTGCCCTGCCAGAATCAGGCCCCTATTTTGCGCAGGTTTGTTACATGATCAACCAGTTGTTTGATGGACTTTACCTATTTGTCCAGGTAGTGGGTTTCAATGAAATCACATAAATGGGGGTCATTCTTGTCAGTTGCCAGCTTGTGCAATTCCAGTAACGACTGATTGACATTTTTTTCCATGTGCAGAGCACACTTCATTGCGTTCAGCCCACTCTCCCAGTTATCTCAGTCTAGTTTCATGACGTCCTGCAGGAAGATGCGGTCCTGCGCTGGTTCTGCAGTTTCATCAGCTTCTCAGCATGCTCCCTCTCCTCGTGCGACTGGTGTAGGAAATACTTGGCAAAGTTTTTCAAAGCCACGTCATCGCGGTCAAAGTAGTAAGACATGGACAGGTGGACATAGGAGGCGTAGAGCTCCAGGTTGATCTGCCGGTTGATGGCGGCCTCCAAGTCCTGGTGGTAGCTCTGCGGCACCTGAGAAGGGCACGAGGTAGTCATGGAGGCAGCGATGGAGGCGGAGGAGGAGGTGGGAGGAGGCAACTGATCAGGCAGCTGCTGCTCTAACTGTAGGACAGAAGAAATGTTGGTTAGTAGGTGAAGGTGGGAGGCGGCTAAGGGTGGCTTCTGCCGGGAATTGAGCAGCAGGTTCCCTTCAAGCACTGTTGAAGCAGGAAACTGCAGAGACTCCCCTTTCCTGCACTTTTGGTCCCTTAATAGGATTATTCTTCACCTGGAAGATGATCATCTGAGAGCCACTATGGTTTCAGAAAGGGTCAAGGAATGGTCAATATAGTGTTTGCTGCCCAACATCTCCAGGAGAAATGACAGGAGGACGCCAGAAGTCTGTGCATAATATTCATTGATCTGACCAAGACTTTTGATACTGTCAGGCATGCGGGCTTGTGAAAGATCATAACAAAATCTGGATGCACATAACCATTCACCAGTATTGTACGCCAGTTTCATGATAGCATGCTTACACAGATTTTGAATAATGAACAATGCTCTCATGCTTTCCCAGTCAGCAATGGAGTGAAGCAGTGTTGTGTGGTTGTTTCTATGCTTTTTAGCATGATGTTTTCAGCAATATTGTAGGAAGGCTAGGATGAAAATGGCATCAAGGTCAGCTTCCACACTGATGACAAATTATATAATTTGTAAAAGCTACAAGCCAAGAATAAAGTGGAGGAGAAATTGGTGTGTGATTTCTTTGTTTGCAGACGATTGTGCACTCAGTGCAGCCTCTGAGGCTGAGATACATCTGAGTATGGATTGATTCTCTGCTGTTTGTCTAATTTTGGCTTGATAATTACCAAGAAAACAGATGCTCCACTAACCAGCACTTCTCTATCCATCCATGGACCCATAGGTTACATAAAATGAAGAAAATTTGAATGCTGTAGATAAATTCAATTACCTTGGCAGTGTACTTTCCAGGGATGTACATGTAGATGGTGAGGTTGATGCATGGATTGCCAGACCTAGGTCAGTTTTTGGAAGGCTCCAAAGGAAAGGACTAGAGAGAAAATGTTATAGGCTACTTACCAAGCTGAAGATCTACAGAGCTGTTGTGTTGATTTCATTGTTGTATGCTTGTGAAACATGGAAAGTCTATCAATGCCATCCAGGAAACTGAATTGTTTCCATTTGAATTGTCTTAGAAAGATTCTGAAGATCACCTGGGAAGTTAAGGTATTAGATAATGAGTTTCTTTCTCAAGCTGAACTGCCAAGCTCTACTTCAGAGAGTACAACTCCAATGGACTGCCCATGTTGTTCAAATGCCAATCATAGCTTTCAAAACAAACAAACAAAAAAAAAGCTATGTTACAGAGAACTCATACAAGGCAAGCACTCACATGGAGGTGAGAAGATGTGATACAAGGACAGTCTCAAGGTCTCTCTGAAGAAATCTGAAATTGATTATGAGATATGGGAGAAGCTGATGCAGGACCACACAGCACTTCATACACACATCAAAGAATGCACAGTGCTCTATAAGCAAACAAAATTAGAGTAGCTCAAAAAGATTGTGAGATGTGCAAATTTAGAGAAATCTTCACTCTAAATGTTCATGTGTACTATTTATGCCCAATCAGTTGTAGAGCCTTCTGAATCCATATTAGTCTGATCAGCCACCTTTGGATTCACCGAACCTTGCCCCTAACTTAGTGACCTCATTTTGGTCTTCTTCAAGTCTGAAAGATTGCCAAATAACCAATGCAGAAGCAGATATCTGAGCATAACTTTGAAGAAAATCAGAGAAACTAAACATCGGAGATAAAGGAAAACTTTGTAGGTGTGGTGGGCAGCCTGTAAAAAGGCAACCAGATGGGAGATGAACTATATCATATAATGAATGGCAAATATGTCTGTTTACCTGTACCATAGAGTGAATGAAGGCAAGAAATGTACAATAAAGTTGGAAAAGATAGGTTGGAGCCAAATTGGGAGAGATTTTAAATAGTAAACAGATGAATTTTTCTTTGTTCAAAGAGATAATAAGAATTCATCAAATTTTACCCCACTTAGATTGTAAGCCGCTTGAGGTTGGGGACTGTTGTTCATTCATGTATTTGTCTCATTTTTCATTTTAATATTTTTTTGGCCTCTGTGCTTGGGCCAAGTATATTATAGATGTTTAAGGTGCTGGTTGAGTTGAATCATAGTGCATTAAACTGAAGCTTCTTGAGGACAGGGCATGCTTCATTTTTGTCTTTGTATCCCTTAATTGGATTGATTGATTGATTATTCTACATTATCGTAATGATTCTTTCTCTGCCTAAAATTGGAACTATGGACACAAAAATTTGAACCTGTGTGTTAGTTTTATATTTACCCATAGGGGAATAGTCCATTCTTAGCATGAAAGTCAAAATAATCTTAAATCAGAAACATTCAATTCAGTGGCTCTGTATTGCCTAGAGTAGTGATTCTGAAACATTTTGGTCCCAGAACCCCTTAACATTCTTAAAATTGTTTGAGGTAGTTTTCAATGATTTTAATTATAACCTGCATAAGCACTGTAAAATATTTATGTAGGTTGTAGCTACCAATATTTGCTATATTAGAATAATGAAACATCTGATATAATTTGATAATTGCAGGTATATTATTTGCATGATCCAGGTTGTGAATAGAAGCTGCTTGAGTGCAGATACGATTTTCAATTTAATTCCCTCCTCCAACATTTAGCTTCATAAATACTTGCTGAATTGAATTGGTCTGAACTGAATTTTTCCCCACAGCTTTTGTTTAGAGGCTTAAAATATATTGTGCATTTTCAGTTCCTTGATTACTTTTAAGCTGTGGAAGGAAAGTCATCACATATCTTATGAAAATATTATTATTATGAAAATTATTTTGACCTAATGGTTCCCCTAGAAGAGTCTTGGTTATCTTTGGAGCTCCCTGGGCCACACTTTAAGAACTTTAGGATTACTGCATGAAGCCTAAATTCCTTATTCTGATATTAAAGACCCATCACCCCAACTATTTCTCCAACTATATTTCCCTGTTCTACTTTGTAGATCTGTATTCATTAAAAATTAATCTATTCAATGTTTCACTGAATATGCCTTGCGTATCCAAATGGAATGAAATTTTATTTTCTTCTTCTTTAATTACAGAATTTCTTTAGAATTCTAAAGTCCCTGCTCGCAGGTCACCCCTTCTTTACAAAGGCACAAAGACTTTCATACTACCAAATTCTGAACAAATCAAAAGATGGCAAACATGAAAGAAATTGCATCAAGTCTATTGAAGCTTTTCTTGACACTATCATTTTTAAACAGATTCTATTATTTTTAAATGCTTTATCAATACAAAAAAATGTGCAAATGGATAATAATTGTAGGTCTTTCACCATTACAGTATGAGATAATTCCTTAATTTCACAATAAAAAAAAAATGATTTCTTCTGGAAATTGAATTTTAAAATATTTAATTCCATATGGGTAAAGTGTCAGATTATTTATTTCATTCACTCAAAGTTATTCAATATATATAATACACACACACATACACACATTATATGGAAAAGTTAACATGTGCCAACTTACCTTATTGAGAGGACATATGAAATGCCTGTGATGTCACCCTATGACATGGGCAATCTTCAAAGTGATTCACTATCTATAGTCAGGAGGGGATGGATGGAATATCCTCATGTCCCCCTGTAGACAATACAAGTGAACTCTGAAATAGCTTGCCTGTTTCTTTTCCTGGATTTTTTCCCCGTTAGTCTAGCAGGTCTGAATACAGCAGTTGGAGAGAATGAAATTCATCCTTCCTCATACCAGGGGCAGAAATTCAACTTGTCAGAGAACATGGCAAGTGGTGTGTGCTTGCCTAGGCAAGTGCCTAGAAAGGGGATTTCCTGGCCTTCTTACTCCAGGTCACTTTCTTCTATAACTTACTTCCTATTTTCAACACAAGTCGGAGATTCAAGTTCCTGAGAATAGTCTCTCAATGGATATTTAAGTGTTCTCAAGAGCTTTCCTCAGTTTGAAGGTTTGAGAATTAAACCATCTTGAAAAAAGATTTCTTGAAAGCACGATTAAAAACTAAGAACCTCAAAAAAGTGTCTGCTGAAAGAATAAAAAGCATGCTATATATTGTATACAGTAGGGTTATCAAGAGATCTGGTCTTTTTCAATTCTGTTATTGCCATGACTTCATCAGATAACACAAGTCCAAGGTGAGTGGGAAATGTACCTTCAATGAAAGTGTCTTCACCTTCTGGTAGGAGGGCATTGGAGTATTTGAATGCTTTGTTTATTGTACTCCCCCTTTACTGTTATTTATTTTTCCCTTATGAAACTTTTTGTTTCATAAATTTTCTGTGATGGGTGAAATAAGAGTATCTAATTCATAACAATACCTATGTTGCACACATTCATTCATTCATTCATTTATCTATCTATCCATCTACCTATCTATTTATTTGTTTGTTTCTTGTCCATTGGGGACCTATTATTCACATTTAGGCCTCATGCTGAGCCCTACCTAATCATTATCTTAAAATTTTCCCCAGAGTAAAACTTTAGGCAAGTGACAAACGAAGATAATAACCCTTTAGGGTCAGCCTCCTAAGTTGGAATTTGATTGGAATGAGTGCAGAGGCCATGGGGAATGGAATGAGGACTAGACTTCAGGTCATAAAAAGAATGAACAATTGCCTCAGATATGTGATGACCTTCCTGCCACAGCTTAAAAGTAATCAAGGAACTGGAAAATGCACAATATAATTTAAGCCTCTAAACAAAAGCTGTGGGGAAAAATTCTGCCCACTCTAATTCAGTTCAGCAAGTATTTATGAAGCTAAATACGGGGGGAGGGAAATAAATTGAAAATGGCATCTGTACTCAAGCAGCTTCTATTCACAACCTGAATTATGCAAATAATATACCTGCAATGATCAAACTATATCAGATGCTTCATTATACTCGGTCTATATAGACATGTCCTAAATTTGAACTACATTAAAGGAAAAAAACAGATTAAGGAAAATATCATAAATGAATAACAGTTGGCTCTGTCTTTGTAATATATAGCTGTCAATCTCTAAGGGACAGAAAGTGGAGTAACTAATAAAACCGAGGCAACAATTCCTCCTATCTTTGGATTTCTATGTTTGTTCCTGGAATCCTTTTGATAAGTTGTCCAGCACAAACAATTCCATACATAGAATAATTTTTAAATGTTCAATTTGAAATGAAATAGTGCAAGAAATGAAATCATCTGTTCATCAGATATCCATTAGACAAAAGGATTAAAGAAGGAAAATTGAGTCTACATTCCAGATCAGTCTATTAGAAAAACTGTGATAAAAGTATGTGTATATGTGTGTGTGTACATATATGCATATCAGAGTCCATGTCTTTAATGTATTTAATGTAGATATTGTAGGGGTAGGATGGGGCTGCCTAATAGCCCCATCTACTTGTTAGGATGGTCTGAGCATTTGGGAAAGCAATGGATATTCATATGGCAAAGAGAGATAAGATATTGTAGTGGGAAAAGTTCCCAGAAGGTGATTCTGGGGCCCTTGTATTAATATTTGCATCGCAGCTTACTATGGCTTTGCAGTAGTCACTTATCTACTCTGGGCTTTAATGTTGTCACCTTTAAGATGAGCATTTAGATTAGAACAGAAGTTTTTAAACTTTTTTAAAACTCATTTGATAATCTGGCAAAGCCTCTGGATTCCTTCCCAGAATAATGTTTTTCAATGCATAAAATAAAGTACATAGGATTATGAAGGAAGTCAATTATATTGAAAGTCTGTTATTAGAACATTAAACACACACACACACACACACACACACACACACACACACACACCACCACTACCACCACCACCACCAACAACAACAACAAATGATTCCAGGAGAACACAGATTAAGGACTTCTACTGTAGACGATCTCTAAATTCTTTATCTCTGGATTCCATGATCTTGTGATATGTCCATTTTGGATAGAGTAATGGAATCACGGGAGCATCAGATCATAGATTTAGAGCTGGAAGCCATCTATTCCAGTCCCTTTTTTCACTGATTAGATACTGAGGTCTAGAAAGTTCACAGAAGTACTAATTTGCCAAGTTCGAATTTGCGCTGAAATCCTTTAACCCAAGGATTTTGACTTCAAATGTGGTTAGATTTCCATATCTCTTATAATGTGGAATAAATATTGAAGTCCAAAACAATCTGCTGTAAGAAGAGAATTAAAGATAGTACAAAATGTTCAGTGGTAGCTGGTATAGAGGAATCATATTTAACTAGAAAAATCATTATGAAATATAGGCCATTTTCTTTTTACGAAAAGAAAACTTATTTAGGTTGCAATACCATGCAAAAGAGAGCATAGAAATAGGAGATAGACTTGTGATTTCATTGATGTAGCAAAATACCAGATAAGAAAATTTCTTCTACCAAAGTAGGTTGCTTCTCTCCAACTCAGAGTCCTAGAAAATTGATGACCCCAATGAGATTTTAGTGAGTTGTCCAGGACTAAACAGCCACTACATATCATAGACAGGACTTGAACCCCTGTTTTTCTACTTTCAAAACTAGCTCTCCATGCATTGCCTCTCTCCTTATAAATGAAAAGGGAAATGAGAACTTAGTCTATTAACTAAATAAATTAGGCCCTCAAGCTACTTCTTAAAATATTCAGATAATTGAGCCAAAGTAGAGATTTCTTATTTCAATGATCCAGGTATCTGCCTCAAGCTTCCACTTAGCTTTGTGGGTTTATATATGAATTCATACATATTTAACCTTTAAGAAAGACACCTATTTGTCTGGTTAATTTCAATGCAGCTCTGCTTAGAGACGGGAGAATTAACTAAGTGACCTTTGGAGCTGAATGACTTGATTAATTCTGACTCCCTCACATTCATGTCAAGTCCTTAACAGTGTTAACCCAACACATAAAAAAGTGAAGATGAGTTGCACATTTCAATCTATCTTTAACTTCAGCATTAAAAAAACCAACATGTTTTGATCAGAGGGGGTACTCTTATCTCCAATGAATAATAATAATAATATAACTGATAAAAGCTGGCACTTACATAGCAACTACTGTGTGCCAAACACTGTTAAGCACTTTGCAAATGCTGTCTTCATTTAATGCTCACAACAACTCTTAGGAATAGGTGCTATTATTAGCTCCATTTTATAGTTGAAAATACTGAGGAAAAAGAAGTGAAGTGATTTTCTCAAGGTGACAGAGCCAGTCATTGTCTGAGGCTAGATTTGTATTCAGATCTTCCTGACTCCAGGCCCAGCACTCTATCCATTATACACCAATGTGGACTTTCTATGCTTTAGTAAATGGCCTTTGTGAGTGGTGATGGTGGTCCTTAAATGACAGACAGATCACCTGTTATCTGATCATATTAGAACAGAATAAGACAGAGTTGCCTTTGTGCTGTCACAGTTAGCCCTAAGCCATCATGACCAATAAGAGGAAGATATTAGTGGAGAATCTATACCAATCAATTAACAACCATTTATTAAGCATTTACCATGTGCTAGGAACTATGCTAGTCACTGGAGATATAAAGAAAAGGCAAAAAAACTCTATTTCAATGAACTCACAATGAACTCATTGTAAAGGGGGGCAGTAAATACATAGATTTCTATCTACACAATAAAAAAGAAGATAGATTTTGGTATATATTAAAAAAAAACTAATGGAGCTTTAAGTCCCTACACTTAGAAACGTGAAGAAAATGTCAAAACTGGTTTATAGTGATCAAAAAGTGGGGGGAAACATTAAAGATCTGAATTAAAATTGCTTCCCCCCATTATCCCATTGGTTTGAAATTTCCTGGTTTTAAATTCTGTCTGTTTTGCTAATGTGCACATTGTTAACATTTGCCCATGACAGATAAAGAATTCACTGAGTTCAATACAAATAAACAGCTCAAGAACTGATCCATGAAAATAGACAACAATTGTCTCCATGGCTTCTTTAGGCACTATTCACATGTAGAGGCAGACAGGTAAAGGATAAAGAATTTGTTAAAGAGGTTGAGTGGAAAAGAAAAACAAAACATCATGTTTATTCATTTGAACAATGTGAATCCTACTACCCATGCCTGGCCCTTTGGATTTTTCTTTATCAACCTGCCCAACCAGTTATATACCTTATCATAATCAACCATTTTGCAAATATATCATCAGGTCCAAAAGATAAAGGTTGTGGGATCAGTGTAAATCCATCTCTCCTGTTGTAAAACCTACTGTATTAATCCTCTGGCAGTAGAGTATTACATGTTTTTGTAACTGTTGAAATAGTTCAACCCAAATTCAGTTGATTTCTATAAATATTTCAGAGACAATTAGTTTAAAAACATATCTAATGTACTACAGGAATAACCATATTGATGGGAGCTTTATAAATGTCATTGGAACCAAATGACAACATGGTGATTTAAAAAAATATTTTATTAGAATTGTGATATTTTCACAATACTTTATATACTTCATCTTATTTAATCTTCATAATAAAATTTTACTCTCAATTCTTGGACTTTTCTTTCTTGCCAAACATCGTATTTTGACAGAGGAACTTACACCCCTTCAAATTAAAGAAACAATGATGGTCCACATCTTATCCATAAGACTGTCAAAACCGACTAGAAAAAATGACAAATCTTGCAGGGGCTGAAGTAAAACAGTCACTCCATTGTTGGTAGATCTGTAAATTCATATAGCCATTCTGGAAATCAATTTGGAAATATTCTCCAAAATTCACTAAACTGTGCATAACCTTTGACCCAGCAATATTACTAATAGACTTATAGTCTAAAGGGATGAAAGAATGAGGAAACATACCCATATGTAGAAACATATTTATAGGAGCCCTATTTATAATTGCTGACACCTGGAAGCTAAGAAGCTGTCCAACTGTGGAGGAATTTGGTAAACAAATTGTGGGATAGGAACATAATCTAATATTACTGTAATTTCAGAAATGATGAAATGGATAGTTTCATAGGAAACTGGGAAAGATTCTGTGATCCGAGTGAGGAGAAAAGAACTAGGAGAACAATTTAAACAATGATAACAAAATTATAGAGAAAAACAACATTGAAAGACTTTAGAACTATGCGATTAATGCAGTGATAAATCATGAGTCCAGAGGACTGAAGATGACTCACGCCACCCACATACTGCCAGAGAGGTGATCAACTGAAAATCCAGAATGAGACAGGAATGTTTGGACATGGTCAATGTGGCAAATTCTTATGCTGGCTTATACATATTTGCTATAACTGTTTATTATAGTTTAATGATTAAGGGCAATAGGAAGAAGAGATAATAATGTGTAAAAGAAAGCAAGGGAGGGAGAGAGTGAACAAAGAAGGAAGGAAGGGTAAGTAGAAAGGATGGAAGGAAGAAAGGATAGGTAGAAGGAAGGACGAAGGAAGAGAGGAAGAGGGAAAGAAATAAGGAAGGAAGGAAGGAAAGAAGGAAGGAAGGAAGGAAGGAAGGAAGGAAGGAAGGAAGGAAGGAAGGAAGGAAGGAAGGAAGGAAGGAAGGAAGGAAGGAAGATCCTAATTTATTATTGTTTTTTAGACCACTATTTCAAAAAGTCCAGATCACTAAACCTTATTTTACTCTCTACTCCCTGTCCATCTCCTTAAACCCCATTGCAACCTTTGAGAAGCTTCCTTTCTAAGGTCTTACTAATCTTATTGATATTACTCGCTTTCCTAGATCCCTATTTTAAGTTCAGAAAAACACCAGATAACATATTTCATTTTCAACTCTCTACTCATCTCCTTGACAACCATTTTGCTCCAATGCACATGTTCCTTCTTCATCCTCCTTCCCTGCTTTTCTTCCTCTTCCTTCCCCCTCTCCCCCAGAAATTCTGCCACCATGAAACATCATCAAATCAACTATGCCATTGTCACTGGATGGAGTGTGTTAAATCTAGTACTTTTTGGCTGCATTGCTCATCCTCGGACCTTTGTAAACGCTGATAAACATTGAGACCTTGTTGCTACCTTCCTTTCCACTTCTCTTTCTCAGGTGAAAGAACAGTGCTTTACTGAGTAATAGACTGGATAGAGTGATAGACCTGAAGTCAGGAAGACTCATCTTCCTGAGTTCAAATCTGGCCTCAGACACTTACTAGATGTGTGACCTTGGGCAAGTCACTTAATTCTGTTTACCTCAGTCCTTCCTCTGAAAAATGAGCTGGAGAAGATAATGCCAAATCAATTCAGTTTCTTTCCCAAGAAAACCTCAAATGGGGTCACAAAGAGGTAGAGACAAATGAAATGGTCAACAAGAACATCTCTTTCAGTTTTTTTTTTTTTGCTTCTTGTCTCTCCATTCAAAAGAGGGGAAGATTTAAGAGAAAGACTGCTATTATATTTGTTAGTGGTTATGGTCTTCAGGCAGCTAGGGCTCCATATTAATTGCTCCCCAAATGTTTACTGTTTTTCCTTCACAGTCACTGTATCTCATTTCATATTAAAGGGAATTTGGCAGCCATCAATCCTGATGTGTGTGGTTAAAGATGGTAGTGGGGAAGCCTTGGGAGGGGAAAAGTATTTTTTGCCCTCAAGGAAACCATGCCATTATACATCCTTTGAGAACTGATGTGGGGAAGGGATGGGGATTAAAGAGTTTCCCTTTGTTTAGACAGATGAGAAAGACTATTGCTTTTAAGTGTGAGATAAGGAGGTCCCTCAGAAGAGATATAGCATACAAGTATTTTTTTTTAATGAACTACTAGAATAAGGAAAAAAAATCATTGGAGCTGTAGTATTATTGTGCTACCTTGGAGCCATTATTACCTGGCAGCTCAATTCACTCTCTGTTACAAAGCTCTGATTCTTGCCCCATACAAGTCAGGTAATCAGTAGGTTATGACTCTGTGACCCAGGAAAACTTGGAAATCAAGAGACCTGGGTCTTAGGCATTTATTTTTTTTTGTTAAGGAAAAATTAATTAATGCAATGTGGCTTATCTCAAAGACCAAGAAAGTAATGCTTTTATAAAACCACAAAAGGCTAGAATTCATTCAATCAATTTACAAGCATTAATCTGACATGATATGCTGAATAGTCTACTAAATACTAGAGATAAAAAGAAGAGGCAAAATAGTCCTTGCACTCCAAAAATCCCCATGCTAATTGGTAAAAAAACCATGTTAACAAAAAATGCATTAAATAATAAATACAAGATAACCTCAGTACACTAGTAGCTGCTGGGACTGGGAAAGGTTTCTTGTGGATACCAAGTGACTTGAGACTTGAAGGAAGCCAAGGATTCTACTAGTTTTAGGGAAAACATTCTAGGTACAGGAGCCAGTCAGTACTTAGACATACAGAGACCAAGGACATGGGTGTTAAAGTACTGCATGAGAAGAATATTAAGAAGGTCAGTGTGTGAAAGACATCAAAAGGGTAGTCCGGATCACCTGGGGCAGTCTATTTACATCTGCTGGCAGGTTGTGGTTGGCCCTACAACTAAAAAGAAAGTGATTACTTGAAAAACAACCTTGAAAATCTTATCGAGATTTATCTTCTACTTATTCATAACATGCAAGCTCCAAACCCATTGTTTAGCTCCAAAGACCCAGACTGATTACAAAGCTTGATTATTCTTACCAAGGTGTTGCATGGAATCATCCCTTCAATTTACGCTAGCAGTTATAACTGGACAACCTTAACTGGTATGTGCTGGTTAATAACAATTTAGAGGTATAAGTAGTGAAGTCAGAGGTGCCTTGTTGGTTCCATGTGATTTCTAAAGCCATCTTAAGAAAGTCAGAACCATGAGAAATTGAAGCCTAAGTTGATTCATCTGGCTCTTCATGAGTAAAAGAAAGGTACTTTGGCTTTCTGCCAGATGGTTTGGGCTTACTTTTCTCATAGCTTAGGAGAAAAGTTCCTTCTTTCTAATCAAGACTTGTAGAGAAATAAATTTCTCAAATACTTCAAAGATGAATATATTATTGCTGGGTTATTGCATTTTACTTGGTTATTTCTATTTCTTTAGGTGACTCTCACATGTATGAATAGATATCCTCAAATAAATTTTCTCCTTTGACTACTATAGCCTTAAGAGCATTTGGTGAGAATAAAGTGTGCTATATGCAAAAGGAAAGGGGATTAGGATAGGGGAAAGATGTCTGTCTGGTCTATTGATTGGGACAAATGAGAAAATATATCTAAAGAGTTATCTTAAAGTAGTATATATGAGAAATGGCAGCTTCTATTATTATTCAGTAGAAAATACATTTTAAAATCTATTCTACATCCTGGTGTGTTGCTGATTAAGAAGAACTCAAACACTTTCCCACTATATTCATTCAAAAGAGGCAACTTGGTGCAAAGGTTTAAAAAATTAGAAACTTCTAGCTACAAATCTTGTGTCTGATGCCTACCAGCAGTTTGACCTGTAATGGTAAGAGGGGTCGGACTTTATTAGTGTATTAGTGTTTTCTCTTTTGGAATGCTTAGGCAATCAAGTAACTCTGATGAGTCTTGCCTTTCACATATAATGGCAGGCAAAGTGGCACTTTTTGTTGTCTTTTGTTTGAGTGCTTCTCAGCACTAAGGCAATCAGGTACCTTTGATTGAATCTTGCCTTTGTTTCAATCAATAGTCTTTAACTGAAACAGGAGTCTTAAGTCACAAGAAAGCCTAGTTCACATGGTTTTGAGGGGCATTGTTGTGACGCCCTCTGACTCTGAAGAAGCATATATATATTCTGAGGTTAGCATTTTTCTTGGGGCTCTCACTCACTGGAAAAGTGGCATGTGATTTGACCAGATGAGACTCTGGGTATCCATCAAGGACCACCCCCCCTCCAGACCACTCCCACTTTGATAACCCAGATGTTGATGCTTTTCTCTCTGGTAGCTATATGTATTGCTATTGTTAGATGGTTAGAAGCCTGTCAGCTTGTTTGTGTTTATTTGCTCTGTTTATATATTGTATTCTTGGAATTTCTGTTTGTATACTCTCTGAAGTTCAGGGTGCTGGCTTTTTCCCTGAACTAAGTGAATGATATATGTATTTTAATTAAGTAAGATTGTAAATATTTTAAAGTTGCTTTCCTTAGAAAAGCAGATGAAAGAACGTGTGCTAGCAGCCCTCCCCCATGTGCTGTTGTTGTTGGCCTTTCACCTCCACAGCAGCTGCGAGCAACATTGTTGTTGCATGTCCACATATGAGTGTCCTTCTATTTCTGAATCTTAATTTTCTCCTCTGTAAAAAGGGGGTGATGAGGATTTCTATAATATTTATCTTGGTAGAGTTGTAATGAGACTCCATTAAGATGTTTCAAACATGTTTTGTGAATTTAAAAAAAAAACTATATAGGTTCTATTATTCATTCAATAACCATTATGTATTTTACCAGAGATAGGAGGTAGCATATGCCAGTCAAATCAAACCTCTACCACCACCTTGACTGTCATCTCCCTTTGGACCTCAGTAGAGACAACTCAGAACCCTGAACCCAATAGCCTTAGAAATAGAAATATGTCCAGCTCAGTACTCAAACCATCACCCAGGGAAGCATCCCCTAGGGAAATAGAACCTGACAATGGTACAATCACAGCTACCAAGGACTTAGAAAAGAAAGTTCTTGCCTCCAAAGTTCTTGGTATTGTCCAATGATTCATCAATAGAATCAGCAGAATAGCATTAAAGAAGAAATTTACTATCCTTTTACTGTATCCTTAAACCATGGGAAATTTTCATCTGACTTGCAACTTGAACTTCTATATGAGTCTCCTCCCCTATTAGAATGTGAGTTCTTTGAGCTCAGGGGTTATCTAATTTTCCTATATGTGTACTCAGAGGTTAGTGCAGTACTTAATAAATGTGTTTTTATTAATTCATACATTATTTCATTCATTAAGACATAGTACATAAAGGGATGGTCCCCAAATCCCGAAGACCTGAGTTCCAAGTATATCTCAGTCCATGCAATCCTGGATGATCCATTTAAATTCTCAATGCCCCAGGCAATTCTTTAGACTATTAAATGTGAAATGGGGAAATCTATATTGGTAAAGGGAGTTTCCTTACCTTGGTATTCTTTTTGTCAAAGCAACAAAACAAAATGAAAATAAAATTGTCACAGACCCAGTGTTATTATCTGTATTTTTGATACTGAGGCAACCACTCTGGGGTAGGTCTCTGAGGTAGACATTAAGTCAATTCTGTCACATACTATTTATGTGACTCTATGTACTATATGACCCTATGTGATTATGTTTGTCTCCTACACATCAGATACTCAAAGCAGCGAACTTAAAATAATAAATTGCAAAGCAGGTGCTGATGCTTCATTTGTAGAAGGAATTCTTAGCTGAGACTTCCTATATCAATGAAATCACAGATGCATTAATGAAAGAATAAGGAAAATGCATTTATTAAATATTTGTGATGGTCAAGTTGATTCCATAGTCCACTAACAAAGAACAATAAAATATAGCACCTAAATTGAAGCTCTATCATTCATTTGAATGAAATATACTTTGGAGATACCTCACACACCATGAATTCCTATTATTTCCTGATCATTCTGCTATTCAGAAAGAGCTACGCAGCCATTATGGAACTGTGTTGCTCAGCCCTCTTAGTTTATTGATTGTAGCTTTTCTTAAAAGAACCACATTTATAAGGAAGTATATCATAGTGTCAAAGACTATACCGATTTATATCCACCACCCTTTAGGTGGCATTCAATATCAATGAAGGCCATTTTGCTAAAAAAAAATGAAGTAAGACTGAATATTACAAACACTAACACACTGGTCATAAAAATTGTGGCAATTAGATTTTTACAGATTCTTTTACAGATCAGTGCTTCACTGTCTTCTACAATTCTTAACCATCTCCTTCTGTGAGGTCACCAAAAGATATTTATCCAACTTATGTGGACTGTCTTGCCCTTTTGAATGGAATGCCCTCACATCAACGACTCCATTTGAATTAACTATTTATTGTTTTTCACACTCTGAAGCTCAAGTTTAAATTGGCCATAAAGCTAAATCTGTTGTTTTCTTAATAGATTTATTACTGATTGTATTACTGTTTGTGTAAAAGATAATATATGTGTGTGCTTATGTGTATATGTATATGCATATATGTATATACACATACATGCATGCATGTACGCATACACAAGTGGTACAGTGGATAGAGTGCTGGGCCTGGAGTCATTGCAAGTATTTATATGGTACTTCAAAGTTAACAAGGCAACTTTCAATCAATAAATGCATTAAGTTACTAGCTACCAGGTACTGTGCTAAGTTGCTAAGTGCTGGAGTACAGTGTTTGCCCTCAAGGATGTTACATTTTAAATGAGTTAGTTCAATTGATAGCTTTGGTCTAATACTTATGAGTGATGTACAACTTAATAATCTTATCTCTGCATTAAAGAAATTTAGAAGAAGAGGTGCCAATTCCTCAGTGACTCTGTGATCCTGTCTGAATTGTACATGATATTCTTTCTAGTGGTTCAGGGCATAACCTATCCATGCCAGTGTATTGTGTGTAAGTCTTATCCACATCCTCTGCACAGGTTCTCTTCGCAAAATGTGGGAGGCCACTCATTCTCTTGATATAGCATGAGTACCAGTTAAGCATGTGAGCTCCTCCTTAATAGTCCTTTGCACTCACTAGATGAACAGGCCACATATTTTTAAACTGTCTATAAACAATAAATTCGATTGGAATGGGGAGATAAAACAGGTGAACAAGTAGCTATAATACAAAGAACTGGGCAATAAATGTCATGAGTAGTGCAAATCACGTTCGATAGGAATTCAGAGGAGAGAAGGAGCCCATCTATTCCTGGAGAAAGGGGTGACAATTACAGAATGACAGAATGTCACAGTAGGAAGGGGTCATAGAGGCCATCCAGTTCAAACTACATCAATGAATCAGTGAATATCAGATGGACGGATGGTTGAATGAGTCATCATGTATTAAATATTTACTCTCTGCCATGGATTTTGCTAAATATTGGGGATATAGATAGAATACAAACAGTTCTTGCTCTGAAGGATCTCCCATTCTAATTGGAGCAACCTCATATAGGTAAAATTTGTTTTTATGGAAGATCAAGTATTCCAGTTTAGGTGAGACATATGCATGTGTATGTTGGTAAAGGATTAACAACCAGCACTCAGCAGGGGAAGAATATACAATATTCTTTTCATTTAATCTACATCATTAAAATTTTCTTCATAACTTCCTTAAGTCTAAATAATCAACAAGTAATAAACCATACCCAGGTTTGTAGCATTTGCTGATTTCAGAGACAAATGTTATCATAGAAAAAGTACCATTTGGGTCTTGTTGATCAGTTTGACACAGCTCCAGGATGGCCCTAGATTCATATCAGTTTAGTTTGCTATATGGATATGATAGATAACTCTGGAAAGTTAAATTGGGGCTATATTCTAGACCAGGATGAATATAAACTATACCTACCCACAGGGCAGATTAATAGGATTTTTTCAGCTCTAAGAATTGTGGCATCAGAGCTATGTTTTAGGAATGTTAATATAAGAATTATAATAGTAACTGGAAAATTGCACAGTGATTTAAGGGTTGTAAAGCATTTAATATATGCAGGCTTATTTATAACTTACAACAACTCCATGGGGTTGGTTGTATAAACAGTATTTCCATTTTACAGATGAGGAAAATAACGTTCAGAGAGGTCAAATGAGTTGCTATCATCAAACAACTAGTAAGTGTTGGAAGGAAAATTCTTGACTTCCGTTTCGAGAATTCTAGAAAGTGTTCATGATACATTGGTGAGGTAAAAGATGCACAAGCAGTTAAGAGGCTAGAGCAATATCCCATGTGATCAATAACACATGTATGAACTTGAATTTTGGAAGTTGGAAAGGAAAAGAGACAGTTCGATAGTTCACAGCTGCACTGAACATCAGAAGCAAAGAAAAAAATAATAAGAGGTTCCCAGATGCTATTTATGTTAACAAGTAACAGAAAAGAATCCCACTACCACATACCCACTAAGTGATTATACAGCCCTTTCTCAAAGAGCTCCACTGAGTGGAAAGCCAATTCACATTCCTCTTTTGGAGAGTTCTTATTATAAAAGACTTTTTTTAAAATCACAAATCAAATTTTGCCTCTCTGCATCTTGCCATATTGCTCTGAATTCAGCTCTCTCAGTCTCAACACATCGGTCAAATCCTTTTTCCATGCAATTGCCCTTCCCCAGAGGCAACTAGAAGGTTCAATGCACTTGATAGATCGTATGACTTAGAATGCAGAAGATCTGAATTCAAACCTATCCTCACACATTTACGAGCTTACACAACCTCAGGTCAAACCATATAACCTCAATGTGTCTCAGTTTCTTCATCTGTAAAATGGTGGTGATCTTATTGAGAAGATAAAATAAGAATTATTTGCAGAGTGCTTTCTTTGTAAACCTAAAAGCACTGTGTAAATGCCAGCTATGATAATTATTATCATTATTATTACATTTCATGACAGTTTAAGGGTAGATATTTTGTTGGTGAACCGTCATGGTATAATTGCTCACTGGATCCAGAATAAAAAAAAATTCTCTCTATATCTGTTTCTGATTGCATAACCTTGTCATTTCATTTCTCTGGGACTGTTTTCTCAGCTATAAAATAGGCATAAGAAAGTCACATAACACCTATCATGCAGAAGTGCCTCCAAGAAGATGTTTTATGAACTTCAAAACACTAGAGAATCACAAATAATTGTTGCATGTTGCAGGTATTCAATGGGCCCTATCTGATCTGAAAGAGTTAAATGATGTAAACCACTTCAAGGAAGTGAATCAGGCCTGAAAAATCTTAGCTTTTCTTCTAGGTCTTCCAACTTCTACATTCATCCTCATTGTCTATCTCTGATTTCATTTTGGTAGAAAGTCTCTCTACCAAGGAATCTACAATTAACTTACAATTTATAAAGATAGACAGATACCTGGGATATATGGAGAAAGCAATAGTGCAGGAGTGGGGAACCTATAGCCTCAAGGCCACATATGGCCCTCTAGGTCCTCAAGGGTGGCCTTTTGACTGAATCCAATCTTAACAGAACAAATGTCCTTAATAAAAGGATTCATTCTATAAAATTTGGACTCGATCGAAAGGCAGCATCCAAAGGCTTAGAAGGCCACATGTGGTCTTGAGGCCGTGGGCTCCCCACCCTTGGGATAGTGGATGCCGAAGATGGACTTGAGTACAGGTCTTTCTGACTCTAAGGCAATGGCATTGCCAATGGCACTGCTGCCTCTTGTTATCGTTATTATATTTACATCTAGTCAAAGATCTAGTTATATACAGCTGAAAAATATATACAAATATAGTCAGTAAAACTTATTTTTTTCTATGAATAGAGGGGATTAATGATCAGAGGAAGAGGAGAAAAGTGTAAATCTGCAGAATTTATTCATGATTCCAGGTATAATGTGAGAATTTAGCTTCAAGAAGAAGCCATAAAATTTGCATTTTCGAATTTATACTTGCTTGACACCCTCTGGGCCAGGACAAGTAACAGATGCTGTCAATACAAATTACGGCACTTATGTAATATTGTGACATACTTGAGTGAGTGTGAGACTTTGTCACACCATTTTCCCTCTACAAGGACAATTTCTTTTTTACATGCCCTTCATGTGTAATACATGGGCCCCAATACCTAGGTTTGGGACATACCATCACCCTGTAGAATTAAATATCTGAATAGTCTTCTAGTCTTCTGAAATATTATCCTTTCCTACAAGAATTTTGATCAAAATCAAATATATGGAAACAAATCATGTATTAGAAAATATAATAACATATGGATTTATAAAAAGAAAAAAAAAGATAAGGAAAATTCATGACTGGATAAACACAGCAATATCACCATTGTACAGGTTTTGTTGTTATTCAGTAATTTCTGTTGTTTCTGACTCTTTGTTACCCCACTTGGGGTTTTATTGGAAAAAGATACTAGAATGCTTTGCCATTCCCCTCTCCAGCTCATTCTACAGATGACGAAACTGGGGCAAACAGGGTTAATTGACTTGACCAGAGTCACACAGCTAATAAGTATCTGAGACCAGATTTGAAGATGAGTCTTCTTGAATCTAGTCCTGGCACTCTATCCACTGTAGTCCCAATTTTGTTTTATTATGATTAAATACCATTTGTAAAATGCCCATGTGTACTGCTCAACTAGCTTGTGTAGAGCACAAGCTAAAACATTTGAAGACTTGTGTACTGAAGCAGTTTGGAATAGAAATCACAAATGGTTTGGCATGGTGGTGTTCTCCTGTCATCCTTGCCACCGTGGATACTGAGGCTGATGGACTACTCAAGTTCAAGTGTGCAGAGCTACAGTAGGGCTAAAGTTATTCAGATGTATGCACTAAGGTGAGCACCAATATCCTGAGCCTTCAGGAGTAGCAGGCAACCAGCTTCCTTAAGGAAGTTAGAAGCAGCCTAGGTTGGATGAG
>CM053623.1:439397044-439412719 GCA_028646595.1 Phalanger gymnotis
GGACATCTGGAAGCCAGGAAGACCTGTGCTCAGGTTCTCCCTTTGGCACACACTGGCAAGTCAATTCTGTTGGAGATAAAAGGAAAGGAGCCAGAAATAGCCCTAAACAAGGGGGAGGCTCACATAAAAAGGGTGCTTATACTTGGCCTTGATCACTCAGGGTTTCTAGGTCAGCAAGCCAACATCACAACTTCCAGCTCTTAGGGATCTCATAGTAGGGTAAGGCTCTTTAAAAGCAGAAGGATCCTTTCTCAATCAAGAACCAGCATTTTAGGGATGCAAAGCTTATTCTTCTATTAGCCTCAATATCAACACTTGTACAAGATTCAGTGCTACAGGAGGAGTTAATTCTTAAAACTTCAACAAATGCAAAAGTCAGCCCAAAAGCAAATGATCTGCTTTATAAAGGAAACATGCAATTCAATCGACTATGCAATTATAATCTAAAAACACAGAGGGGAAAAATTCATTTTTTTTTTACCACTGATGGATCCTGAATACTAGGGTATCCTTAATGAAAGTCCTGAGTGGACAGTCACTTTGGGGCATCTCCACAAGTGTAAAAGGCCTAATTTTATCACATACAAGGACTCATGTAGCTTTTAAAAAACTCTCTGACAATCTCGATCTCAATTCATATTCTCACAAACAAGTAATATCCACTATGAAGGGTACATCATCTTCACTCGAGGTTCCAGTGGATATCCTTGAGGGGTCAGGCTGATTTTCTCTAATATCTTTGTCTCAAATCCTCATTCCACTGTGTTTATCTGATATCCATCACTAGTGATAGCCATTATATCATCTATACCCTCCAGTGATTCGTATCCTAGTATCACTGAACCAATTAGCATCAATTTTCTTCAACAAATAGATATTTACTATGAGAATATAAAAAGCAGAGAAGTTATAAATCATTTCACCCCCAAATAGTAGGGAAGTCACACTGTCCCATCCATCACTTTAGTCCCTGGGATGAAAGGGATTACAATTAAAGCATTTGCTAGACAGCATTCACCGAGCAAAGTTCTCTTCCAAATGTAGCATAGCTAGTAGATCAGTCCATGCCTCTACTCTATCTGGGCTGGACTGGGTCAAATAGATGATACATTGGGGCTGCTACCATTTCTTTGGTACTTGGTCTTTGGCAAATCCTCACATGGATTTGAAATCCTGGACGCCTAGCACTTACTGATTTGATCCTGCAAAGCTTATACGTTCATAGCTATCTCCAAGACTCCTTCAGCTAAATGCAGAAAAAAAGAATGCGAAGGAGAAAAGAACAAAAGTCCATTTTTATAGGTTAAATATTGACCCTAGATGGGGAGGACCTGAGGCATCTGTAGAGTAGAGCATATCTTTCTCACTTAAACAGGCAGAAAAGGGAAAAAAAAAACAATAATAACATTAATAAAAAATTCTAGATTGTTACTATTATATTATATATAATATATAATGCATATTATATTATAATAATATAATTTTATATTATTATAATAATGGGTCTCCATATTTTTCTGAGTCTGGAAGTTCAGCGGCCATTCACAGAGGCAATCCCACTACTGATTATCATAAGAATTTTGAATTGCTCAGTTTCCAGACTGAGTTGGTTCAACCCTCTTTACGCAGCATGGAATCTCCATCCTCGATTCCCCAGGTCTCACTGTATTTGTGCCAGATTTGTGAAAACATCTAATTGCCGTGGGCTAGTGTGGGGGTCAGAATGCCTGAGTTCGGGCAATCCATCAGCTTCAGCCTCTCTAATAGCAGGAATTATAGACATATACTGCCAAGCCCATATCATAACTGCATATTGAACTGAATGGCTGTAACATGTAATTCTGCTTTGGAAATCATTCAAATGATTATTCCTTTGTCTTTAATAATGCTTGCTGTGTATATTTCCACTAGTGGAATAATTGGATGAAAGGACATGGGTTTTTTGGTAATTTTAAAGGCATAATTATACATTTAAAGAGTAAAAAAAAGCTTATGGTAAATTTCAGAATTTAAAATTGTCAACAATGACAGATATTTGATGGATGGTTTTCTGAAAAAAAGTCCTACAAGTATGAAATTCTACCAGCATATAAATGATTGTACCTGTTTCTGTATACTCCACTCTACTCATTCCTGAGTTTAGTTGACCCTCTTAGCAAGTCATTCAAACACAAGTACACACAATTTAGAAGTTCTCCTTGTCAACAGCTTTATCACATGTGCCTGCCTTAGAAAGCACAGTAAACTTTTTATAAGGAAGGTAAATGTTTCCTAAGCCCCTAGAGAAAGTGTGAATGTCTGAAGTGAGCTATATCCACAATATAACTGACCCTTTCTGGAAAGAAAGAGGGTGGGAAGAAACGGAAGCTACTAGCTTCTGCCTCCAGTTGGAGCACGTTCTTAGGAACTGTTTCAACTCTGGGTATGATCCCTGTATGCATTTCCTAGATCACATTGCCTCTGGGGCAGCTAGGTGGCACAGTGCATAGAACTACAGCCTGCAGTCAAGAAGACCCCAGTTCAAATTCTTTCTCAGACACTTAGTACTTGCAAGACCATGTAAAAATCCCTTAACCTCAGTTTGCCTCAGTTTCCTCATCTCTAAAATAGTTATAAATAGTACCTACCTCCCAAGGTAATATTATAATATTTAAAAAGTGCTTAGCACAGTTCTTGGCACATAGTAAATGCTATATAAATGTTAGTTTTCATTATGATTATGATTACTCCACATTGATTGCTTCCAACCTCCCTTTTACAATCCAGTCTGCTTTCTATCCTTTCTTGCTTTATTTCTCTCTGCCTCATTTATTCAGTATCAACCTTCCCAGATCTTCTCCTTTGCCTATTCCTACAATTTCTTCAGTTTGAAATTCAGGGTAGAATTCCCTCGGGGGGCCAAGAAATAGGAAATCAGGGAATTTCTACCTTACCCATAGTCTTCTATTTATTTCATCCCAATTTTGTTGGTCCAGCCTGCATGAGGCTTAGCTAAGATACTCTCTATAGCTAGAAAGGACTTGTTATATATGCTATAGGAAGTCTTTTTTCAGCTCTTTTGGCCTTCATCTAGAATTTCATTCATTCTGGATGATATAGAAAAGAGCTCAGTAATCATAAAACTGGAGACCAAAAAAATGTCCTATTTTAAATAATCCTGATCCTGGACATCATTTCCTTAGTTGCAAAATAAAATAGTTGGAGAAAATTGTCCTTAAGGCTCATTGTTCTCACCCAATGTTCATCGTTCTCCAAAGTTGCATGATTTTATAGCTTCATAAAAGTTTGTTCCAAGAACAGGTGGAATGGGCAATGTCTTGAAAGAATTTACTGCCAGTTAGCAAGTGACCTGGAGAGAAACATGGGATTCTGCCTCTTTCAGACTCAGCATCCTAGTGAAATCTCACTTCCTCCTCTTCTGCCCATGAGAAGCAGTAGATTTTATCAGATCAACATTTACAAACCTTTTTTATAAAGTGTTTTCACAGAAATATTCCTTATTTCTTTGAAGTTATTAGTATCAGTTTTAAAATTGATATTTTATGCTTTTTTTCTAAAGCATGGCTTTTATGATGTCAGTTCCCCACACACACAAACATACCTCAGTAGACTATGGTCTGTTGCCAATAGGATCAAATATAACTCATCTTGTTGAGTTTGAAATTTCTCTCTCTGCTCTCCCCCCAACACACTCCCTTTCTCTGATCCTTCCATAATGGCCCATTGTGATTGGAGATTTCCATATCTGTTTCTTTACCTTTTTACTGACTATGCCCCATGCCTAGATGATATTCCTTTTTAACTCGGATTTGTGGAATTCTTGTTTTTCTTCAAGATTCAAGATGCAGCACAATTTTTAACATGAAGTTTTTCTTGATTCCCATGCCAACATACTCCCTCCCAAAACTACCCTTTATACACTGTGTATATATTATACATATATCCACAAACATATGCACACACATATATACATATTCATGTTTTTGTGTGTATAGAGATACTTATTTACATACACAATTACACATATCTGTCTATACACATGTATATGTATATTTGTGTAAGAACACATACGTCTACATGACATCTCCTCATGCCATTAGAATGTAATCTGGAGGGGAAGAACTTTTCTTTTGATCCTCAGTGCCAGGCTTCACATATTGGAAGGTCTGTACAGATAAATTATTTGAAGAAAAAAAAATAGATAGAGGCTGGTAGAATTTAAATGACTGATATAATTTCATACATTTTTAAGTTTTAGAGCCAGAACTGAAATTTGGGGCCTCATAAATCCAAATCCAGTGCATTTTTTTCATTATGTTTGGTATATTTAGGACCATGTAAGGTTACTGGTTTAAAAGTTTTTGGATGGGCAGCTAGGTGGCTCAGTGAATAGAGCACTGACCTTGGAGTCAGGAGGACCTGAGTTCAAATCCGGCCTCAGACACTTGACACATGTACTAGCTGTGTGACCTTGGGAAAATCACTTAACCCCAATTGCCCTGCCAAAAAAAACAAAAACAAAAACAAAAATAAAAGTTATTGGGTAATGAGATAGAACATAAAATGTATGATAAAAGCTATCTATCCCCAGTGTACTTACATCTTTAAAAGACAAAGACAACCCACATCAAGGAAGAATAGAAAATAAAACACATGTTCGGGGGTTAGTCCCCCTGCAGGTGGAATATTTCAGCTACTGTCAAATGGTGGGGGCCCATTTTTCACTTTTCCCACTTTACACATTCTTATACACTGGCCCCTCTATATACTTTGTCATTTGGAAGTCATATTCTTCGATCATCACTTTTATCAAAAAATTGTCATTGTTTCAGAAATGATGAAGAACTTGAGGAGTAACACGGTATGGAGGTTAGATAACTGACCTTAAAGGCAGGAAGTAAAATAAAGTCGACTCAACAAATGATTGTTAAATAACTATTATATGCCAAATATTTATGCGGGGGATACCAAAAAAGGCAGGAAAAAAGATGGCGGTTCCCCCATCAAGGAGCTTACAGTGTAATAAGAGGATTACCTCCCTCCTAAGTCCACGGCATAATGGCATAATGGTATATGTATGTATGTATGTATGTATGTATGTGATATGCATATGTGTATGTATATGTATGTGTGTATATGTATATGTACACGTGTATATAAAATTGTATTATATTATATTATCTTATATATGTGTATATATGTATATGTATGTATACATGCACATATATACAAATAGATAGATATATATACACATGCACACACACATATATATGCATACATACACACATATACACACAAACATATACATACATATATACATTTGTCTATTATGTATATGTATGAATATATACATACATACATGTATGTGCTTGTGTGTATTTATGTATAATATACACATACATACTTGTATACATATACATATGTGTGTATATACATGTTTGTGTATATATATGTATATACATATATTAGATAGATAGAAAGATAGATAGATAGATAGATAGATAGATAGATAGATAGATAGATAGATAGACAGAGATAAAAGATAATCTCAGAGCAAAGACCCCAATATTAAGGAGCACAAGGAAATAATTCTTGAAAAATATGTGATTTTACCTAGTAACTAGATGAAATAGAAATAAGGAAAGAGAGAATACCCTGCCTTGGAGACAATAAAAATACAGGGAGTTACGAGATGGTTTTTATGCAATGAAAATCAAGGTCAGTGTCACAGGGTAGTAGAATATGTGGAAATGAGTAAGTATAAGAAAACTCAAACTATAAGACAGAGCAAGGTTATAGAGAGCTCTAAAAGCCAAATAGATGACTTGACTCTTTTTAGAGGAGGAAAAGGGAACTGCTAGAATTTATTGAAGGACAAGGGGCTGGGGTCATGGTGACATATTCAGGTCTGTATTTTGGCAAGATAATTATGAAATTGAAGTGGAGGATGGACTCAAAAAGGGAATGATTTGAATAGGGAGACGAACTAAAAGGCTGTTGAAATAATACAGACATGACAGTGAGGGCATATACATATATACACACATACACATATGTGTATAATATGTGTGCATATATATGTATATAGTGGTACATGTGTGTAGATAGCTAGGTGACGCAGTGGATAGAGCGCTAGGTTTAAAATCAGGAAGATTTATCTTTGCGAGTTCAAATCTGGCCTCAGACACTTACTAGCACTGTGACCCTGGGCATATCATTTAACTTTTACCTCAGTTTCTTCATCTGTGAAATGAGCTGGGGAAAAAAATAGCAAACCATTTCAATATCTTTTCCAAAAAATGGAGTCATGAAGAATCAGACTTACTGAAAAATTACTGAAGAAATATATGTTTGTTTGTATGACATACATATACATGTATAAGATTTTGTGGAATTAGAATCCACAGGACTTGGCAATATTCAGTATTCAATATGGGCACAGGCGTGAAAGAGAATGAGAAAACATCTTAGTGATGAGCCTGAGTAGAAGGATGATGCTGTCCTTGATAGTAAGAGGCAAGATAGGAAAAGCGGATGATTTTGAAAGAAAGATAACAAGTTCAATTTTTAGACAAGTTCAGTTGTTGAGTTTGAGATTTCTAGGGACTATCTAATTTGAGATGTCTAATAAGTAGTGGGAGATTCAAGACCAGAGATGAGGAGAGAGGTTAGAGCTGCATAAATGGATCTCAGACTGGTCCACATAGATGTGATTACTAAATCCATGGAAACTGATGAGATTACCAAGAGAAATGTTGTTGTTGCTTGTCCTTCCTTCTTGAAGAAAACTATGATATTAAGAAGGTAATGCCATGGCTTGCAGGTGAGTTGGATTTATGTGAAGGATGGCTGCACAAATTCATCAACCTCCTTTCTTCTCTGGAGCCATCTGGGTTAAGTGGGAAAATATAGATCAAGTCAATTAGAGATGGGCCCAATACACTTGGAGACTATGGCTTTTTAAGCTGAGATCTTTCCCAGGTCTCAGATTGACTAAGGCAGCGCCTATTTGGTGATTAAGGCTAAGTGAGAAATGAAGCAAAGAATGACCTCTTTTACCTACTCTACACCTAGTCTATACATGCATGCATGCATGCATACATGCATACATACATATATGTTTATGTTTGTATGTGTATATATTTATGTATATATGTATATGTATATGTGTGTAGATAGATATATAGACATAGATACAAATACAGATATAGATATATACATATGGATATAGACATGGATATGCATATGGATGTGGATGTAGATGCAGATAGAAATAGATATAAATTAGATATAGATATAGGTATAGGTAGATATAGATATAGATATAAATGGACTAGGTAAAAGAGTCCCTATGTGTATGTATATGTAGGGGTGTGTGTGTGTGTGTGTGTGTGTGTGTGTGTGTGTGTTTATCTGTGAAAGGAAGACCCTCAGGGTTTCTGGCTAAAACAGAAACAATGTCTATTTAGATTCACTCTGAGCAATAAGGGATAATGAAGAGGGAGAAGATAAAAGGATCAAAGACACTGCCTTGTATGACAATACCAGTGAGGGTCAAAGTCTTGAATAAGACTTTTCTAGCTTAGAGGACAGTTTTTCTTTTTAACCACTATACCATGATGCCTCTAATTATAAAGCCATGTTGCCAAGACAAAGATTAATTTATGTTATTTTATTTCTAGCAAAAATCTCTCAATTATCTAAATCCAACTCACCAGAAAAGCAGCAGGCTGCTAGTGTAGGCTATAAAGGCCAAAAAAGGCATTATCTACTGTGTAGTGGTTTCTCAATTAACATCTGACACATACCCTCTCAATGGAAAAATAAATAAATAAAGGAAAGAAATAAATAGGGCCATCTTCCTACTATGACTCACATACAATGAAAGAGAATATTGCAAAAGGAAAGAAAACCAGGCTTTAAATTTACACTAGTTTAATTTACATATTTATTTATTTATTCCTTTATTTATTTAGTATCTCTGTTTATTGTCTGAGCAGCTCTATTTTTAGACAGCGCTAAATAAGCTTATTTAAGACTGAGGGGAAAAGAGAAGCACCAAATTACAGGGCCATTTGGAGGACACAGAATTGTGCTTTGGGGGGAGAAAGAGAGAGAGAGAGAGAGAGAGAGAGAGAGAGAGCACAAAACAAAGCCAAACAGAAAATAGCATCCTGAGGAAGATGGAGTATTGGTACAATGTTATATATTACTCAACAATGACAAAACCAGGATGCCTGTCTTCTTATTGTGCAATGAATTTTCAACTGATCAAATTCTCTCTAAATCTCTTGTAGCAGATTCCAATGACTATAACAACAAATATAAACAGAACAGGAAAAAAGGGAGCTCTTATGAAATGGAATGGTAGTGGCTAAAATAATGGCTATAATAAAAAGGGATTCATTGAAGATGACACAGCAGGGTTCTAGCTTTAATTTCTTTATAAATGATATGATAGAAAATGTATTTGATTCCCAGCTGCTCCTAATGCAGTCTTGGATCTAAAAATCCAGATATTCTTTACTACCCCTTAAAACATCAGTTGAGAAATATATTCTGCAATCTAAATTTAATGGATAGTTTGCCTAAGAATGTAAATTTTCTCTAAGTATATCGGTCTGTGTTAATCTTGCAAAGTTGGAAGAAATATTTTATTACTTAAATGAATAGATATTAAATGGGGATGGTAAATGCAGACAGAACACTCCAAAGATTTTTTTAGTTAATATGTACAAATATTTCATAATTAATATCTACAAAGTCAACATCAAAGCCATTGTCACTATGGTGTAGAGAAGCTAGTCAGTTCATAATACTTAAAGGTATCAACAACCTTGGAATACCTTATTCAAGGTAATTTTGGAGACAGCTTCATATACTTCAAAATTTCAAATATCCACAATTTAATTGGTTGGATGAAGACAGTTTAATTCAACTCAACCTTTTAATTAATTTATCTATTTTTAAATTTACATGTAAGGCCCTGTGTTGTGTAATACTTGGGACACAAAAAAATCATAAACAAAAAAAATTAAATTTCATTATTAGGAAATAGTTGGAAACTTACTCATAGGAACAAATTAAAGGTAATTTGAAAAGAAAGAGGACACTAACAATGGGTTGAATCAAGAAAGATTTAATAGAGGATGTGACACCTTAGTTGTATCAAGAAGGAAGGTAAGAATTCTACTATGACATTTCAGTAAATGCCTTTGTTTTGACTTAATTATCTCTTGTGTCTGATTATTAAAGTAAGTGTATCAGTGGGGGCTTAAGAGCTATATAAGTAGGAATACAGATGCACACAGTACCTTCAGCTTAGGTACCAAATCATCTGAAAGATTCATTGTGTAATTCATGTAATGCCCTCAGATGTTTTGCTGTGGGAATGAGAAGGTAATGCATTCCAGGAATAGGATTCAGACTCTACAAAAGCACAGAGACATGAATGCCAAGTTAAGGGATTGTAAGTAGGCCAATTTGGCTAGAATATAGAGTGTTTAAAGGGAAAGGGAATTTAATAAGCCTGGAAAGGGATCTGGGAGCCAGACTGTGGAAGGCTTAAAATGCTGTGCTGAGAAAATTGTATTCTATCCTAGAAGGAACAGTGTGCCAAGGAAGATTGTTGAATATGGAGATGCCATGGTCAGATTTCTGTTTTAGAAATATGAATATATCAGTGCTATGGATGGAGGATTAGAGGTCTAGGTGGGGGGAAGGAGATACTTCTAATGTTGAAAGTTTATTTGGATCTACCAGGGTTTCTGTTCCTCTGATCAAGGTTTCAATAATAAAAAATGACCACTAGATCTTATGTAGCTCTGTAAAGTTGTCCATGACATGGAGAAGAGGAACCCAGTTTACTATTAACTGAAATCCTTCCCATTGTATCATGCTACAAGTGCCAATAATACTTGTAATACTAATAATAATAATAATTAATAACAAAAATAATAATAGCTTTTCATATGGTGTTTTAAGGTTTAAATCTTAAATGCAAATGTTATCTCATTTGATCCTTACAACAAAACTGGGAGTCAGGAGTTATTATTATCCCTGTTTTACAGATGAGGAAATGGAGGTTATGTGACCTGGCCAGAGTCACTCAGCTAGTAAGAGTCTGAGGCTGAATATGAACTCAGGTCTTCCTGAGTACTGGTCTAGCTCTCTATCTATTGTGCCAACTGGCAGTCTCAGTAAGGCTAAGATGCAACAGAGTGTGCCTGGATTCTCTGCTGCTTGTGCTAATTTTGGCCTGACCATTAACACCAAGAAAACAAATGTTCTCTACCAGATAGCACTGCATCAACCTTATTGGAATCAATTGGTTATATAGCAAATGGAGAAATTTTGAAGCTGTGGACAAGTTCACTTACCTTGGCAGTATACTTTCCAGGGATGCTTTCCAGATGATGAGGTTGTCGCACACATTGCCAGAGCTAGCTCAGCATTTGGGAGGCTCAGAAGGAAAGTGTGGGAGAGAAGAAGTTTTAGACTGCCTACCAAACTGAAGGTCTACAGAGCTGTTATGCTCACCTCATTGCTGTATGCCTGTGAAACATGGACAGTTTACCAGTGTCATGCCAGGAAATTGAACCACTTCCATGTAGACTGTCTTAGGAAGATTCTGAAGATCACCCGGCAAGATAAAGTACTGGCCACTGGGGTTCTTTATTGAGCTGAACCACCAACCATTCAAAGTCTACGGCAGACAGCACAACTCTGATGGGCCATGTTATTAGACTGCCCAATGTATGTTTGCCCAAAAGACCATTTTACAGAGAACACACACGATGCAAGTGCTTAGGTGGAAGTCAGAAAAAGTGATACAAGGACACACTCAAGGTCTCTCTGAAGAACTTTAGAATCAATTGTGAGACATAGGAGACCCTGGCAGAGGACTATCTTTCATGGCATCCTTGCTAATAAGGCACTATACTGTATAAGCAAAGAAGTATTGCAGTAGCTCAAAAGAAATGTGAAATGTACAAATTTAGAGATATCTCCACTCCAAATGTCCTTATGGACTATTCGTGTCTGACTTGTGCTAGAACCTTCTCTGCTTCTAATTGATCTGATTAGACATAGTTAGACACACTGTACATTGACTCTGATATTGCAATGTCATTTTGGTCCTCTTTGGGTATGAAGGACAACAACAAAAATAATTAGGCACATTTTATAAATAGTATTGTACCCATTTTAGAGATGATAAAGTTGAAATGAAGAAAGGTGGTTTGTCTACATTTGCATACCTAATAAGCCAAAGATGCTAGTATAACCTCAAGTCATTGACTAATTCCAGTGCTCCTTTCTCTTACACATGATCTAAGTCTATGATTGTTGTTTTTTTTAAGTGTTGAAGAAGTAGAGACAAATAATTACAAGTCTTTAAGATCTCCATTTGAATTGATGCTTGGACTTGTGTGGTAGGCTCAGTCCTAGTCAAATGCAAAAGGATGAATTCATGAACACAGAGATCTAGGTCTTTAGGGACATAACTAGACACTGGGGGTTGAAATTAACCTATTGAAGATCTTAAGAAATAGAGAATAGTGGAATTCAATATTTCTGATTCACACTTGAACTTGAGCAAGAATAGAGACTCATTCATCAGTATGGAAAAGAGTGTCGGAAATAAATGATTCTATCTAGAGTGCAGTTTCCTATAGATTAAAAGATTGGCAAAAAAAAATCAAATTTTATTTAGAGGAATTGTCCCTTTTTTCTTGGTTGTTTGCAGAATAAAGAAAGCCTAAGGGGGAAGATCTGACTCAGGCTTCAGTTTTAACTTCCTGTGAACAGAAATAGAACCTTTGTGTATAGGTACCACCCTCTGGTGGAGATAGGAGATAGTGCAGTTTCACCTGGAACCAGTGGCCTTAGCAGGACATGTCAACTCAGAGCTTCCCTAGGATTTGTGTCTTGCTCTCTTTGCCCATAATGCAATTGCTCCCAGGTGCTAAATTCCAAGTTATGTCTCTGCCTGCAAGTCCAACCCACCTCAATCCTCTCCAGGGTTTCAGCGAATAAGCAAAGGAGACATTTGTCCCAAGGCCTCTTCTTTCAAGGTGAATCTGATGTTCCCCCCTCATTTGTAAGTTACATTGTTTGGGTTCATTCCTCTTTGGAATGAAAGTTTTGTGGCCTCAGAATCACAAATGAGATGACTAGGCCATGGATCTTAGACAGTTAACCAGGTGGCACAATGCATGGGAAAAGCACTGCATTTAGAACCATTGGATCATAGGGCCATATACAAAGAGGTGTACTAGACCTTGAAGGCCGTAGAGTCCAAACCTATTATTTTATCAATGTGAAACCTCCAAGGTAAAGTCCACACAAACAAAGGCTAAATGTCAGATAAGGATGTGAACTGAAGACCTTTGAAAACAAACCCCATATCCATTCCCATTTTACTGTGATGGTTCCTGGAAAGAGGATCCTGGTTTTATGCTTCACTCTGTTACTTACTACCTTTGCCACCTTCTTTGGACAATTTGCTTCATCTCGCTGGGCCTCAAGTAGATATAGGCCCCTAGGTGGTGCAGTGGATGAAGCAAGGGACCTGGATTAGGAAGGGCTGAATTCAAAGCTGGTCTGAAATACTTAATAGTTATATAACCCTGAGCAAGTAACTTAACATCTGTGTGTTTCCATTTCCTCTTCTGCAAAATGGGGATAATAGCATCTACCTTCAAAGGCTGTAGTGAGAATAAAACAAGATAATATTTGTTAAGATGCCATATTAATGCTAGCTATTATTATGATTACTAGTGGTCTGAAATATGGAAGAGTTGAACAAAAGGGCCTCTGGAGTTACTTTCCAGCTAAAATTAAGGATTCAATACTCCAAATCATGTTTATTTTCTAGACAGACCACGTAAGGGGTTTACTGTAGTAAAGATATTATCAGCACTACTGCATACAATTCCATCTTAATGAAAAAACCATGTTTTCTGTAGGTTTGAAAGTAATAATATGCCACTTTGCTGATGGAGATACAAGCTAAAGAATCTTTTTTTTATGCAGACACAAAACAAGAATGATTATAACAAAATTAGACTCTTCTAATGAACTAAGTATTGTTTATTCCATAATTATCATTTACATGTAAATTCATGGAAAATTTGATAATGAAGTTGATTATTGTTAGAGAAAGGAAATGTCTGTAGTTCTGTCAATCAGTTTGGAACAATATTCAATTGGGTACCTATAAAATGAAAGCATAATTCCTATTCAGGGAATGCTTATCTAAACCACCAAACTCCCATACTCAGCATGAAATTCACCCAAGTCAAATTGAACCTATAATAAAACCATATACTCATTGTATAATTTCCTTTATGGTAAGGACACCCCCAAAGGGTAAAAGAAATAATTAAATAATTTATTTGATGAGTAGTTACATACATATAATCAACTGAATTAATTTTATCAAAATGATTTACATTCTTATTATCAACTAACAAGTGTTATAATACTAGCAAGGAAGGGTCCTTGCAGCCCATTAGAAGAACCTTATATGGTAAATTTATTGGTGGTGATGAATTAGAACCAGATAAATAGGCTGCAACCTGTAGCAGTAGAGGGAATACTACCATCAGTGAAATCATAGGTCCACTGGCACATTGGTGTGAAGGTTAGAGTATTATAAGATCATAGACTTAGATAGGGAAGGTATCATTGAGGTCTGTTCTAATATCCTATATTTTATACATGAGGAAAATGAAACCCACAGAGAATAAGTGAAATGTCCTAAGTTTTACAAGGAACAAATAGAGATGTTAGACTTTGATTGCCACTACCACTAGATCCAATGACACTGACCTCTTTGCTCTTCCTCAAACAAAACACTTCATCTCCTACTCCAGGTATCTTCACTTACTGTCCCCATGCATAGAATGTACCCTCTCTTTACCTCTGTCTCCTGACTTTCCTGACTCCCTTCAAGTCCCAGATAAAATCCTACCTTCTACACATAACCTTTCTCAGTCTCTCTTATTTCTAGTGCCTTCTCTCTATTGCTTATTTCCAATTTACCCTGTATATACCTACATATATGTGTGTGTGTATATATATATATATATATATTTACATAGTTATTTGCATTCTGTCTTTCCCATTACATAGATTATTATCACCTCAAGGGCAGGGAATGAATTTTACTTTTCTTTGCGTCCTCAGCATTTAGCAAAGTGCCTAGAATGGAGTAGATAAATAATAAGTGTTTATTGACTGACTAATATGTATGTTGAAAGAAAGATCAAGGGCAACATGCTGTGGCCAAAAGTAAGGATGCATATGGAGTATCTAAGTTCAAATCTTGACTTTTTTCTTACCACCTATGTGACCTTGAATAGTAACAGTAACACTTTTTAATATTTGAGAAATTCACCCCTCAGTTTCTTTAGGTGTAAAAAAAAAGGCAGGGGAGATTACATTTAAATCTAAAGCATTTACCTGCTATAAATTCTTCCTAAAACATTGGATGGTTATTCCTTTAGGTTATGTTTACAGTTTTATTTGGAAGGAGACATGTGTAGCCTAACTGAGACATTGTTTTGATGGCTTTGCTCTTAGATTGTACACTGTTCATGTGCATTGAGTAAATCTAAGCCCACTGCCTCTCCTTGACAGACACTAATGACTGTAATAAAACAAAAAGACCGCAGTTCAAACAAACAATTACAATTGACAACAGAAGTATAAACATCAGCCTAATTAATGAATGTGATCATGTTTTTCCCCCTGTTTAAGGCCATTAGCTCATGTTCTGTATTCATCATGCTGAGACAGATTGAAAGATGGATTTTAGATATACAGTACCTACTTCACAAATGTCTAACACTTCAAAGAAAACCTACTGACTAAATCATTTTGACCTGCTTTAAGTGTTATTCCTTCATGGATGGGCATCTTATTAATGAGTTAAGATTGTAGCTTTTGAGTAGAAATATGCAGGGCTTAGAAATCCTCCTCATCCAAGTCATTCGTTTCACAGGTCAAGAAATTGAAGTAACTTGCCCATGATCACAAAAATTTCATATTTCTGAGGGATGAGTCATTGCTAGGTCTCCCCTCACTCAGAGTCCAGATCTCTTTTCACTATATCATTTTACTACCTAGAAATATTTGGTTATGATTCAAGCCAGCAGCATTATAGAATGAGCTTGGAGAAGGAGGGAAGTAGGTCCCACTGAAAGACTCTAGCCAGGGATATCCTTCCAAGACATGATACTTGAAATCCATTTGCTCCAGAGGTTGAACCTTAGCATAACAAGCAAAGTGTTGCTATGAATATCCTTGTGGTGATAATGTGATTGAAGCTCTTTCCTGCCCATTCAATAGGCCTCAGGTAGAGCTAGTTAAGGGAAATTTCTCAGGTAGATCCAGTTAAGAGTAACTTGATTAGGAGAGGCTTGATTTCAGGCATGCCTACACCCTTTACCTACTAGGTGCTAAGCCCCAGGCCTATACTCTTTCACTAACTAGGTATGAGGCCCCAGGCCCACACCCTTTCACTAATTACTTCATGAGAGGTGTGAAGCCATCAGGGCCCTAAAGTGCTAAGACCAGAACCAGTTGTATGTACACTGAGTTCAAGCCAATCAGATGTTCATGAATTCAGCCAATCAGAGACCTGAGTTCTAGCTAATCAGAGGCTGACTA
>CM053623.1:439413219-439438945 GCA_028646595.1 Phalanger gymnotis
AGTGGGGGACCTCAACCTCCCACTCTCTGAACTTGATAAATCTAACCTCAAAATAAACAAGAAAGAAGTTAAGGAGGTGAATAGAATTTTAGAAAAGTTAGATATGACAAATCTCTAGAGAAAACTGAATAGAGATAAAAAAAGAATATACTTTTTTTCTCAGCAGTATATGTCTCATACTCAAAAACTGACCATGTACTAGGGCATAAAAACCACAAAAAAACAGTGCAGAAAGGCAGAAATAGTTAATGCATCCTTTACAGATCATGATGCAATAGAAATTGTTTGTAATAAAGAACCAATGAAAAATAAACTAAAAATTAATTGGAAATTAAATAACCTAATTCTAAAGAATGAGTGGGCCAAACAAAAAATCATAGAAACAATTAATAACTTCATTCAAGAGAAGGACAATAATGAGACAACATACTAAACCTCATGGGATGCAGCAAAAGCAGTTTGTAGGGGAAGTTTTATATCTTTAAATGCTTACATGAATAAAATAGATAAAAATGTAATCAATGAAATGGGCATGCAACCGAAAAAGCTAGAAAAAGAACAAATTGAAAATCCCCAAGTAAATACCAAATTAGAAATACAGAAAATGAGAGATTAATAAAATTTAAATCAAGAAAGCTATTGAACTAATAAACTAATAGCTTGTTTTAGGGAAAAAAAACCATAAAATTGATAAACCCCTGGTCAATTTGATTATAAAAGAAAGAACACCAAATTACCAATATCAAAAGTGAAAAGGCTGAATTCGCCTCCAATGAAAAGGAAATTAAAACAATAATTAGGAATTATTTTGCTCAATTGTAGGTCAATAAGTTTGATAACCTCAAGGAAATGGACGAATGTTTACAAAAATACAAATTGTACAGGCTAACAGAAGAGGAAGTAAATTACCTAAATAACCCCATCTCAGAAAAAGAAATTGAGCAAGCAATCAATGAACTCCCTAGGAAAAAATCTCCAGGGCCAGATGGTTTTACATGTGAATTCTATCAAACATTTAAAAATTAAAATTAATTCCCATACTTCATAGACTATTTGGGAAAATAGGTGAAGGAGTACTGCCAATTTTTTTATGACACAAATATTGTACTAGTAACTAAACCAGGAAGAGCCAAAACAGAGAAGGAAAATTATAGACCAATTTCCCTAATGAATATTGATGCAAAAATTTTTAATAAAATATTAGTAAAAGGATTGCAGCAACTTATTAAGAGAATAATACACGATGACCAGGTAGGATTTATTCCAGGAATGCAATGCTGGCTCAATATAAGGAAAAGTATCAGCATAATTCATAATATCAACAACAAAACTAGCAGAAGCCGTATGATCATTTTAATAGTTGCAGAAAAAGCTTTTGATGAAATGTAACACCCATTCCTATTAAAAACACTAGAAAGCATAGGAATAAATGGAACATTCTTTAAAATTACAAATAGCATCTACCAAATACCATCAGTAAGCATTATATGTAAAGGGGATAAGCTAGATGAATTCCCAATAAGATCAGGTGTGAAACAAGGATGTCCATTATCACCCCTATTATTGACTTTGGTACTAGGTATGTTAGCTTTAGCATTAAGAGAAGAAAAATAAATTGAAGGAATTAGAATAGGCAAAGAAGAAACTAAATTATCAGTTTTTGCAGATGATATGACAATTTTCTTAGAGAATCCTAAAAATTCAAGTAAAAGAAAACTACTTGAAATAATAAACAACTTTAGCAAACATGCAAGATACAAAATAAACCCACAAAAATTCATGATATTTATATATATTACTAATAAAGCCCAACAGCCATGGATACAAGGAGGAATTTCATTTAAAGTTACTGTAGACAATATAAAATGTTTGGAAGTCTACCTGCTAGGACAAAACCCAAGGCCTATATGAACAAAATTACAAAACACTGTTCACACAAATAAAGGCAGATCAAAATAAATGGAAAAATATCAGTTGCTCATGGTTAGGCTGAGCTAATATAATAAAAATGACAAATTTACCTAAATTAATTTATTTATTCAGTGCCATATCAATCAATCTACCAAAAATTATTTCACAGATCTGGATAAAATAATAACAAAGTTCATCTGGAAGAACAAAAAGTCCAGAATATCAAGGGAATTAATGAAAAGAAATTCTAGGGAAGGTGGTCTAGCCATACCAGATATCAAAAAGTACTATAAAGCAGCACTCATCAAAACTACCTGGTACTGGATAAGAAACAGAGTAGTATATCAGTGCAATAGTTTAGGTACACAATACACAGAAGTCACCAACTATAACAATCTACTCTTTGATAAACCCAAAGAATCCAGGTTCTGGGCAAAGACTTCACTATTTCATTAAAAAAAAAAACTGCTGGGAAAGTTGGCAACTAATATGGCAGAAACTGGGCATAGACTCATATGTTATGCCATACATCAAAATAAATTCAAAATGGGTACATGATTAGGAATGAAGTCTAATAGTATAAGCAATTTGGGAGAGCAAGGAATAGTTTATCTGTCAGACTTATGGGAAAGGGAAGAATTCATGACCCAACAAGAGATACAGAGCATTATAAAATGCAAAATGGATAATTTTGATTATGCTAAACTGCAAAATTTTTGTATAAACAAAGCCAATGCAACAAATATCAGGAGGGAAGCAGAAAATTTGGAGCAAATCTTTGCAAACAATGTCTTTGATAAAGGCCTTATATCTAAAATATGCAGGGAACTGAGCCAAATTTACAGGAATATAAGTCATTCCCCAATTGAGAAATGTTCAAAGGATATGAACAGGCAGTTTTCAGTGGACGAGATTAAAGATATCTATAGGCATATGAAAAAATCTTCTAAATCACTATTGGTTAGAGAAAAGCAAAACAAAGCAACTCTTAGGTATCACATCTTTCCTGTGAAATTGGCTAACATAACAAAACAGGAAAATGATAAGTGCTGGAGAGGATGTGGGAAAATTAGAACATGAATACATTGTTGGTGAAGTTGTGAATAGATCCAGCCATTTTGCAGATCAATTTAGCACTATGACCAAAAGGCTATAAAAATCTTCATACCCTTTGACCCAGCAATACCACTCCTAGGCTATATCCCAAAGAGATCACACAAGTGGGAAAGGGACCTGTATGTACACAAATATTTATACCTAATCTTTTTGCGGTGGCAAAGAATTGGTAATCAAGGAGATGCCTATCATTTGGGGAATGGCTGAGCAAAGTTGTAGTATATGAATGTAATGGAATACTATTGTGCTATAAGAAATGGGGAAGATATGGACTTCATAATAACCTGGAAAGACCTACACGATCTGATGCTGAGTGAGGGGAACAGAACCAGGAAAACATTATACGCAACCACACACATATTGATTCCATGATGGCTAACTGTGATAGACTTGGTTCTCCTCAGCAATACAAGGCTCAAAGACAGCTCCAAAGGACTCATGATGGAAAAAGCTAGCTACATCCTGAGAAAGAACTGTGAACTCTGAATGCAGATTGAGGCAAACTATTTGCTTTCCTTATTTTTCCTCTTTTTTTGGTTTTGTTTCTTCTCTGTTGTGATTCATCCCATTCATCATAGTTATTTTTGCAACTTGACTATTATGCAAATAGGTTTAATAGAAAGGTTTATGTAGAATCTATATCAGACTGCAAGCCATCTTGGAGTGTAAGAGGAATGGGAGGAAAGGGAAGAAAATTTGAAACTTAAGAACATGTAAAACTAAATGTTGTAAACTAAAAATAAAAAAAAAATCTAATTAAAAAAATTGGACTAACTTAAATGGCAAAAGAGCTCCAAAAAGCCAATAAGGAGAAGAATGGCTTAAAAGGCAGAATTAGCCAAATAGAAAAAGAGGTCCAAAAGACGACTGAAGAAAATACTACCATAAAAATTTGAATGGAACAAGTGGAAGCCAGTGATTTTATGAGAAATCGTGAAATTATAAAACAGAAACAAAAGAATGAAAAAATGCAAGACAATGTGAAATATCTCATAGGAGAATAGATCCAGGAAAGATAATTTCAAAATTATTGGACTTCCTGAAAACTATAATCAAAAAAGAGCCTAGACATCATCTTTCAAGAAATTAACAAGGAAAAATGCCCCGATATTCTAGAACCAGAAGGTGAAATAAAAATGGAAAGAATTCACTGATCACCTCTTGAAAAAGATCCTGAAAAGAAAACTCCTAGGAATATTGTAGCCAAATTCGAGAGTTCCCAGGATAAGGAGAAAATATTATAAACAGTCAGAAAGAAACAATTTGAGTATTGTGGATACACAATCAGGATAACACAAGATCTAGCATGTTCTCCTTAAGGGATCAAAGGGCTTGGAATAGGATATTCTGGAGGTCAAAGGAGATAAGATTAAAAACAAGAATCACCTAAATTGAGTATAATACTCCAGGACAAAATGTGGATTTTCAATAAAATATAGGAGCTTTCTCAATGAAAAGACCAGACCTGAATAGAAAATTTGGCTTTCAAATACAAAAATCAAGAGAAGAATGAAAAGGTAAACAGGAAAGAGAAATCATAAGGCGCTTACTAAAGTTGAACCATTTTGTTTATATTTATACATGGAAAGATGATATTTGTAACTCATGAGACCTTTGCCAGTATTAGGGTAGTTGAAGAGAATGATTAATGGGTGTGAGAGAAATATATTGGGAGAAGGAGAAAAGGAGATAGAATGGAGTAAGTTATCTCACACAAAAGTGGCAAGAAAAAGCAGTTCTGGTGGAAGGGAAGAGGGACAGGTGAGGGGGAATGAGTGACTCTTGCTCTCATCAGATTTGACTTAAGGAGGGAATAACATACACACTCAATTGGGTATCTTACCCTACGGGAAAGTATGGGGGAAGGGAATAAGAGAGGGGAGATGATAGAAGGGAGGACAGATCAGGGGAGGAGGTCATCAAAAGCAGACACTTTTGAAAAGGAACAGGGTCAAGGGAGAAAACTGAATAAAGGGGGAAAGGATAGGATAGAGGGAAATGTAGTTAGTTTTTCACAAACATGACTATTATGTAAGTGTTTTGCATTATGATACATGTGTGGCCTATATTGAATTGCTACCTTTTAGGCATTTTGAGCAACCTCTCAATGAGGTTGAGTGGGGAGGGAAGAAGGGAGAGAATTTGGAACTCAATGTTCTAAAAACAAATGCTCAAAAAAGTTGTTTTTACATGCAACTGGGAAATAAGATGTATAGGCAATGGGGTATAGAAATCTATCTTGCCTTACAAGAAAGTATGGGGAAAGGGAATAAGGAGGGAGGGAGTCATTTGAAAGAAGGGAGGGCAGACAGGGAAAAGGGGCAATCAGACTATATGCCATCTTGGGGTGGGGGAAGGTAGAAATTGGGAGAAAATTTGTAACTCAAAATATTATGGAAATCAATGCTGAAAACTAAAAACATTAAAAGAAAAGACATAAGAGTGTTGGATTTGGTGTTAAATCTTAGTTCAAATCCTGCGACTGACTCTTACCAGCTGTTTGAATCCAAGAAAATCATTTAATCTCTCTCAGTTCCAATTTCTTTATCTGTGAAATAGTCATAAAAATATCACTTATTTGATAGAGATTTTATGTGGGTTCAATGAGAAATGTAAAATATTTTGCTACCTTTTAGGCATTTTGTAAAAACTACCTATTACTATTATAGCTATGTTACATATTTATATTTATATATTGTCTATGAAGATATCACATCCATTTGTACATCTATTAATCTGTATCTAGTGCTCTCCACCATATTTTTAAAGTCTAGCTTATAGATTTCTTAAATTTACTATATTGTCTTACTATGTGTTGCCTCTTCACCTGCCATTTAATCTACAATTTTTTAAATTAAATTATTTCCTTTCATAGTGTCCATGGTAAAAAAAAAAACAAACAAACCAAAAACAAAAAGAAAACTTATAACTCAAACTTTATGGAACAATTAAGAAAAGCTTTATTGACATTATAAATTATGGTAGTATGAAACATCCATTTACTCACAGAGAAATTCTTTGTAAATCAAATCACCCCTTCCCTAACCCTACCTAAAAGAATTAAAAGTCATTCTCTATAAATGGAAATTAAGTAAATTCCAAGAAAATTACTTTTGTAGTATCTTATAGGCTAATTTATTACTGTGAGAAGAAAGATACCGGTGATGAGAAGATATTATAAATGTTAACTCAGTGTTTTGGATTTCTGAATGGGTTTAATATATACTTCTTTAAGACATAATTTTATAATAGTAATTTTTAGCCTTGAAACCTGATTTACTGGGACTGAACTCAGTTATAAAGAAATGAATGGAACTTTCTCAATTGACTCAAAAAATGGAAACCAAATGGAAATACTCATATTAGGATATAGAAAATGGAGGCCTTCTACCTTTTTACCTCTATAATAATAATTGCATAACAGTCATAAGTTTCATGCCTACACATCTCAGTGAAATCTATGGAATCTAAGTTGCTTCCTTGCTTTACCTTTGAAACATCTCTAGTCTACATTCTCTTCTCTTCTCTGACACTACCCCTACAATAATACAGGACCTCATTGCTTCATGCTTGGCGTATTGCAATAGCCTGCTGCTGGTATCCTAGCTTAGGTTTCTTAAGCCTCCCTACTAAGGCCAATGCTTCTTATATTAGAGATGAACGGAGTGGGAAAAAATAAGTGAAATTCCTTCTTCAATCCATTGTGAATTTCACTGTTTATATAGGAGGTGATAGAAACATTGTGATCTATAAATGAAGAATACTTTATGTTTTGTCCTGAGAATACAAGTTTGTGTATAGGCTCTGTGAAAATAATTAATAATTAGGCTGCCTTGCAGCAATTTTGTTCATTTGCTTATGTATATGTGTGTGTATATATATATATTTATGTGTGTATGTATGTATATATGTGTGTGTGTATATGTTTCCAAACCTCCTAGAAGAAATCAAATTTCAGTTATTTTTAATAACTTCCAACCCATTATAATTTCATTAGGAAACAAATTCTGAAGCAATTAAAAAAATTTTTGATCATTTCCCACCCATTTAATATTCACAACCATCATCATTTATAAATATTTTAGCTAATAAATAAAAGGAAGATGAGTAGGCTATGTTTCCTGTTGTGTTTGGTATCACACCACACAGACTTTATTCAGTGAAGCACAAAGATTTCAGTAAGATGTAACTAACTCTGAGCCCTATGATTTATTTTCAAGTTATTTTTGAGAATAGAGTAATAGAAGAAGTAGAACTGAGCAAAATATCAAAAATATATATGGCTTTATGCTCATATAGCAAGAAAGTTGGAATACTAGATAGAGAATCAGACTCAGAATTAGAAAGAAGCATCTTTAATTCCTTTCTCTGAGAAACACTAGTTTTGTCACTGGGCAAATTATTTCACCTTTAGGCTAGAAGTGTCCAACATTCAGCTTGGCTTGAATAAGAATAAAATGTAATTGGGAAATATTTAATGAAATAAATGAAAATACAACAAAACAGACAACATTATATTTTAAAACTGAATAAATATGTGGTCTGTATGAATCGTTAGTTATGGATATGGCTCCATTTCTATTTGAGTTTTGCACTACTGCTTTAAGCCTCCCTCTAAGAGGCTAAATTAGAGAGACAGTGCTGAAATGCTAAGTAGAAGGAGATTCATCAACTGGGAGTTCCCTGTACCAATTACTAATGATAACATAGGTACAGTCCCTATCCTTTCATATTTGTATGACTATATTTGTATGGTTTCCACATGACTGAAAATCAGGCCAAAGTTTGAGAATAATCTCTTTTGCTATTGTTTACAAACTTTCCAAATAAACTAATTTGAAATGTTTTCATTTAATTTTCAGTCAAATATAAATTTAAAAGTCACCATAAATTAAACATAACTTTCTCCAGTGGGTTAGAAGTATTTGATTTCGTCAAATACGTTCCATCAACAATCAGGTTAGAGCATTGTAAAAATGAATTAGTTGATGTACATGGGAAGGAAAGAGAAGAAACTTTCACAATGTGTTCATTCAATACTCAAAGAATAGTTAGGATAGAGCCAGAATCAGAGCTTGTCTTAGATGCATATTTACCTGGTTGTTTGTCTAACTTTGAACAAGGCATTTCAGTCTTTTTTTTCTGAAATAAAAAAGAAATTTTAATGTACAGAATGAACAAATTGACAGCTTTCCTTATCTAATTTACAGGATTTACTGTAGTCATCCAACATGGAAACCTTGATATTATCTATGACTCTTCTCTTGTCCAGGTAGGTAACTGACCCACCCCCCCAAAAAAAAACCAATTGCAAATGTAAAAAAATTGTAAACAATGTAAAAAATTGTAAAAATTCTGGGTAATGTTTCTTTCATCCTTACCAGCCTCTTCATGCTCAGTGTCTCCATTGGAATCTGACTCTCTCCTAAATTCCGGATTGGTGCGGTGGTCTCTTAATGCATAAAGTAGTCTCTTAAATTTGGCCCTCAAAGTCCCTCAAGACCTGGATCCTTCATATTTTTTCAGTCTTATTACAATTTACTTCCATACTTGTACTCTATGATTCACCTACACTACCCTACCCTCTATTCTTCACATAAATCATTCTATATCCTCACTGCTTTTATACTTACTGCACCCCAAGAAATAGATTTCAAGAGATTTTGATACTTCATACTACTACTATAAACATATTACTACTACTACTACTACTACTACTACTACTACTACTACTACTACTGCTACTGCTGCTGCTGCTGCTGCTGCTGCTGCTACTACTACTAACTTTTAAATAGTGCTGATAACCATACTTTACAATTATTATCTCATTTGAGCTTGAGAATAACCTTGCAAAATAAATTTTAATATTATCTCCATCTCAAAGGTGAGGAAATTGAGGCAAAAAGGTTAAATGGCTTGTCTAGGGCCACACAACTAGTAAGTGTCTGAGGCCAGATTTTAACTCAGGTCTTTCTGACTTCAGATTCAGTTGGCTATCCAGTATGCCACCTAGCTTCCCCAACTTAATCTGATAACTGATTATGTTGAATGAACGAGTCATGCCTGCTAACCAATCTTTGTTGTTTAAATTCCTTTGTATACATTCAAAGCCATGTTTCCAAATGTTTATACTCCTTAGAGATAATGCATGCTACACATTTCTGATAATTCCTTTTTTCAGACTGATCCAGAGTGCTAAGAGACTTTCAAGGTGAAGGTTGGTGGTATACTCACATATTCTTAGTAAATGACTTATTATGCATATGTATACACATATCTATATCTTTATATCTATCTACACGTATGTAGTTGCTACTGTTTGTGTGCTTATTGACTCAGTTAAAACAAGTGCGTGTGGTACCTAAGTATATTTGTCTCTGTGCAGAGCCAATTGTATGCCAAAGCAATATGACAACGATATCTTGAAGTAAGAATTCAGATAGGAGAAAAGGTTCCCCAATTGTAGTGCTTGCTTTTAAGGGCTGCTTTTTGATTGGTTACACGCACAGATTCATATATTCCTCGACAGCAAGCCAGCACTGCTCCTCAAAGAAAAACAGAGCTAAGGGAGAGAAGGTCCTTGAATCTGCCTAGTGACATAAACAAGTTACTAAAATGAGTGTGGGACTCCCCAGGATCCAATTCTTTCTTCTTTTTTGATTTTTTTATAAACAGGATTACATGAGTACCTATCAAAACCACCCGGTGGTTAAAGAAATGGCAGGGGGAAATTTTAGGCAACATGACTGACTTCAAGGGGCAGCGCAGCATCTTGACATATAACAGGTAAATATTGTTTGGATTTTTTTGGCACTTGTTGAATTTTAATCCAAACAGATGCCTATAAATTTCCAAGGTATATGTATCAATAAATTCTACTTCCATCTGGAAAATAATGTTTCTGTGGAGGAACCCAGAACCTAAGAGCCAGTAACCACCCAAAGTTCTCAGTTGGGGATGATAAGTAGAAATTGAGAGAAGTCAGAGTGAAGCAGAAACCCTTTATTTGCCTGGCCAGGCATACCACAAGATGAAGGCATCTGCCCTGGGTCTCCGGCAGAAGGACTTTATACTTTCAGACAGCATTATGCAACACATGTATACCAGTGCTTGGTTGTTAGGCCTAGAAGCAAAACAGTTCCAGGGAAGGGAAAGACTGATACCTTTTTGGGATATTGGATGCAATGTGAAGAGGTTTGTGTGACAGGACGTGCTCAGGGCTTTAAGCAAGGAGGATAGGGGAAGGGTTCCTTTACACAGTTGCCAGACATTATCAACCTCAGGGATAAAGTCATACAACACCATCAGGGGCTGACCCTTTTAAGTACTATGAGTTTTTTTTTCCTCTGTGTTTCCCCACACTTTAAATCCTGTGTTCCTCCCTAGTTATCGCCTCCTCACAAACAGAGATTGGGATTTGGAGTCAAACCACATTGGCTGTTAGAACTAAGTCCAATAACTTTCAACAACAATAGATAATATTTTGGATATTGTAGTGCTTAATAAAAGTTGGATGGATTGATAGATGAATAAATAAGTGAATGAATCATTATGTAGACATCATACATGTTTAACTTAGAAGGAAAATGGTTATTATTCATAAACACATAATGTTACTTCTTCTAGTATTCATCTTCCAAGAGTCTCAGAGTGAATGGAACATTAGCAAACATCTAGTTTATCCAGTCTATGAAGAAAAATATTCTGTAAAACAAAATGGAACTAAAAAACACCAACAAAAACCTTTATCAAATCTTATTGGGTCTCTGCTTGATTACCACCTAGGAGAGAGAATCTACTAACTGCCTAACAAGGTAGATTAAGGTACCTAACTACCTACCCACTACCTAACAAGGTAGCCCATTCCACTTTTGAATCTTTCTAAATGTTAGGAAATTTTCCTTTCTATTCAACCTAAATCTTACTCTCCATAATTTCCATCCATTGCTTCTCATTGGGTCAAGCAGGATAAACCTAACACTTCTACATGGCAGGTGTCCAAATACTTGTAACCAGCTGTTATGTCCCCAGCCCACTCCTACTCGCAGATTATCCTAGGCTCAAAATCAAAACAAAAACAAAATAATTGAAACCTATTTACATGCGACATGGTCTTGAGCTCTCTTCTGTCTTCTCCCCCACTGAGAAGTTTTCTTATGTAATCAATAACTTAAATAAAATTTGATACACAGGACTGAAAAAAAATTCTTCATACAAGCTCCAGCAAATGCAAAATATGTTATTATATTCTGCGGTGTCTTAATTACCGAATACCTCCCTTCTCTGCCTCACAAGAAGATATTTAATAAACACATATGAAATTAAATGTCTAATTTAGTTTAGTTTCTCTCAATTTTTAAGGGAGGCATTCTAATAGCCACTCAGTAAATGTATGGATATTTCTCTACTGCTCAATGTGAACAAATACCTATCCTAATCAGAGGATAAATTCCTTAGCAAGATGACCAAAATCTTTGCATTGTATTAAAGAATCTTAGACCAAAAGGATAAGAGAATGTCAAGGTATCTGTAACAGACCTAAGAATCATCCTGTTCAATGCATTCATTTTGCAGAGAAGACTGAGCCTCAGAGGAAAAGAGAGTGAGAAGAAGGAGAGGGAGAGAAAGAGAGAGAGAGAGAGAGAGAGAGAGAGAGAGAGAGAAAGAGAGAGAGAGAGAGAGAGAGAAAGAGAGCACCAGAATCATATATCTAATTACTGACAAAAAGAGAGCTTACCCCTTACTCTTGCTAAGTGGAAAATCAAGATTTGGTCAACCCCTTTAGTTATCAAGGTTGTGATTCATTCACAGCTTTAGATGATTTTTTCAGTCAAGTGCTGTGTCTACCATATACTAGGCACTGTGATAGAGCTATGGATATAGACAAAAATGAACATAGGTCCTGCCCTCAAGGGTAAATCTATCTATCAATCTACCTATCTATCTTTCTGTCTGTCTGTCTTCTTTATATTTATCTATACAGCTCTAGAAAACTTTGAGGAGACAGTACTACCAATGGGGTCTGGGGAGAGGAACCTCATATTTTAAAGGCTAATCTTGAGCTATGTTTTAAGAGTCCAGGTAAGGAGGAAGTACATTCCAGGTACAGAGCACAGTCTGGGTAAAGTCGTGAAGACTGGAAATGGAGTGCTGTTTACAAATAACAAGGAGAAACCCAGTTTTACCAGAATGCAGTATATGTAGTAGGGAGTAATGTGCAACAATACTGGAAAGCTAAGGCGAGGCCAGTTTGTGAAATTTTTCAAATTCGAAACAAAGGGGTTCATATTTGTGTTTGGAGGCAGTTAGGAGCTACTGGAATTTAGACTAGGGGAAATCCTCTTGTTTGATGCTTTCGTTTGGCACTTCTGTGAAAGATTGATTAGAGAGAAGAGAAACTGTAAAAAAAAAGTTACATATTTCACAAAATGTTTTACATGTTGTTAATTTGATCCTCACACCAAAGCTATTATTATTCATCTCATTTTACAGATGAGGAAACTGAGGCTGAGTTATTAAATGACTTCTACAGCGTCAGACAGCTAAATGTCAGGTGCGGTGTTTGCATACAGGTCTTTCTCACTCCGGGTCCAGTATTCTATCAACCGGGCCGCTTTCTGCTTTGTTGTCAGGGATCTGAAGTTGAAGCCAATTTCAATAGTTCACATGAGAACCGAATGACTGACTCAAGGTGGTAGCCGTGTGAATAGAGAAATGGGAAAAAATATGAAAGCTATTATGGAGGTAGAAACCTTTGGAAAGGAAAAAAAAAACGATAGGGTCAAACTTTAGAAAACACTCCAGGGTGAGGGTGGGGGTGGGGAGGAGGGGAAATCTGTCTGGCCTGAAGGCAGATGGAAGTCCACAGTGCTACAATGGTACAGATAGGTTCTAAGAAGAGTAACAACAGTTACCAAATGACTCTTCTATGTCATGGCTACTTGGATTTGCCAAGTGGATATCTGTAATTGAAAAGGAATATAACAACCCAGAACACAGTTTCTCAAGAGAAAATAGACAAGTCAATCTTTGAAATTGGAAGTAACCTTAGGGATCCTATAATCCAATCTCCTCATTTTACATATGAGCATTTTCCATTCTATGGGAGGTGAGCTTGTTTGCCCAGTAATGAGCCTTCTTAGTCACTAGAACTTTGGGAACTCACCTATATAGATTTCTTCTTTTCCTTTTCACAATAGCCCTGTGAATTAAGCAATAGAAATAATTCCTTTCGTTTATGCAGCTTTTCTTAGCCCTCCAGTGTAACAACGTTGCTATAAACTGCTGTGGAGGTGTAAGACCGATGGAGAGCACACAGGAAGGCAGCTAGCACAGGTTCTTCCATCTGCTTTTCTAAGGAAAACAACTTTAAGAGGTTTACAATCTCACTTTAATTAAACACACATTTGTCATTCACTTAGTTCAGGGGGAAAAGTCAGCACCCAGGAATCCACAGAAAACACAAGCAGAAATTACTAGCAGAAATTATATGAACAGAGCAAATAACATAAGTCAGCAGACCAAGCTTTTAACTGTCTGTCCACAGCAATACATAACATACTTACCAGAGAGAGAAGCACCAACATCTGGATTTTCAAAGCTGGGGGTGGGGGCTCCTTAACGGCTACCCTGAGTCTCATCTGGCCAAATCAAAAGAACACTCTTCCAATGAGTGAGCCCCCCAAGCAAAATACTAAACTCTGGGTATACATGTGCTTCTTCAGGGTCAGAGGGCATTACAATTCTGTGTCTCAAACTCATTCAACTTAGGCTTTCTTGTGACTCAAGCAGGTCATCAAAGGCTCTTGATTCAATCAAAGACAGTTGAAACAACAGCAAAACTCAATCAAAGGCATTTGATTGCTTGAGTACTGGGAAGCACTCCAAAAACAACAGTGAAAAGTCTCACTTTGCTTGCGTTTACATCCAGGTATCAAACATTTGACCCAGGATTTGAACTTAACCTCAAGATTTGCTTAATTGATGAACTCTGCTTTTTAGATAAAACAAAATAAAACACTACACACAATTTTTTTAAATGTGCAGAGGAATTAATCTAGTGTCAAATCCCAGGGACAAAACAGCCCTATATCCTCAAAGCTGCTGTTGCTTTTGCATATTTCCTAGTCAATTTCGTAGAAGGAAAACAAATTTATGGCTAAATGAATGTAAAATATATGAGAGATGTGTAAGATTTACAAACATTTAAGTCATTTAAAACAATGGAAGGATAGGTATAACATCTGTGATTTTTGTGGTATAGAGAACCCTTCGTAAGAAAACTGCCTCTTCTAGTTCAGACTTTCTGCTTTTCTTCAGGACAGAATCGCAGAGTTACCCAGGGCATTGAGAGGTCAAATGATTTCTTGCCTAGTGTCACACAATCTATATGTAGAAGAAACAGGATGAACCATGTCTTCCTGATGCTAAAGCCAGCTCTTAATCCATTACAACAGACTGAGAGATATGTTCAGACCAAATTCTGTCTCCAGAAATGTTAAATGGAAAGTAGAAATGATGAAATCTCATAGGCTTAATGATCATCTTTATACACATCTATTTACCTTGCCCTAATGTCTCTTCTGACCTCTGTTCTCATATCACCAATTACCTTTTGAGCATCTTGAATTGGATGTCCTGAAGACATGTCTTAAACTTAACATGTATGAAATAGAATTCATCATTTTCCCCCTTCCTGAATTCTCCTCTCTTCTCAACTTTCCTACTGCTGTCAAGGAGACTATCTTCCTGTTAGTCATCCAGGCTCAGAATTCTGGTGTTATCCAGGATTACTCACTCACATTCACCTCATGTATCCAAGCTACTATCAGGTCTTGTAATTCCCTTAATACTACCTTTTGTATATGTCCCTTTCTCCTCACTCCCAAAGCTACTAACCTTATAACTGCCAATATGACCTCAATCCTGGGCTATTACAGTGGTCCTCTGGCCTCCCTGCCTCAAGTTTCTTCCCATTTCAATGCATCTTCTCCTTAGCTGAAATGATGATTTTCCTAAAATGCGGGTCTGACCACATCACCTCCATAATCAATGAGTGCCAGTGTCTTCCTATTACCTCCAGGATGAAGTATTTCTTTTGGCATCTTTTGGCCTTCTTTTGGCATTTAAAGCCATTCACAGACTTGTCCCTTCTTACCCTCCTAGTTTTCTTATACTTTACTTGCACACTTTGATCCACCAGCACTGATGTGCTTGCTCTTGCTCACACATGGTACACCACCACCTGACTCCATCCTTAAATCCTTCTGCAGGAGGCCTTTCTCTCTAATTCCTTCTATCCCCACTGCTTCTCTTGGAGATTACCTTCAATTTAAATTGTATACAACTTCTAGGTGGCTCAGTGGATAGAGCTCCTTAAGTCAGGGAAACTCATTTTCCTGAGTTCAAATCTGGCCTCGGACACTTACTACCTGTGTTAGTCTGGGCAAGTTACTTAACCCTGTCTGCCTCTGTTTCTTTACCTGTAAAATGCACTAGAGAAGGAAATAGCAAAATCATTCCATATCTTTGCCAAGAAAACCCCCCAAAATGGGTTATGGAGGGTAAGGCACAACTGAAAATGACTGAACAATAATAATATAACTTCTGTGCACATATTCACATGTTAATTCCCCCATTAGAACATGAGCTCCTTGAGGGCAAGGATAGTATTTTTGCCTTTCTTTATGTCATAGTAAATGATTAATAAATACTAGTTGACTGAGTGACAGATGTACTCTGAACCTAAATTTTGGAATTATTTTAATGGCATCAAGAGACTTGGAAAGAGGCGGAAACAGTGAATGGTGCATGTCAAAACTGATTTTCCATCACTCTGAACCGAGCAGATCCTTCTGTTTCAAGTATTTTCTTTCTGAAATGGAAGCATATTTTCATGTCATTTAGTGGAAGGAAGAAATACAAGTTTTTTTTTGTAATAAGAAAAAAATGGGCTGAGTAAACCAACATATAAATGGTGCCAAGAAAGTAAAATGAAAAAAAATGCAGAATCGAGACCAAAGTTCAATCCAATATTTTATTTTGGTAATATATAGGATTGGGAGCTATTATCTACAATATTAAGTAAATATGAGGTGTATATTATTATAAAGCAATCAATTAAATTTAGAATTTATTAAGCACCTACTAAATTCAAAGAGACTGAAATAATTTATTAAATACCTACTAAATTCATAGGCACTGAAAGTCCAAGGACAAAACTGAAGTTTTTCTTGTGCCAAAATTCCTAATTTTGTAGGGGGTAAATACTAGATTAGCAAATAGGTGATAATATGGGAAGGGAGAGACAGTATTAATGACTCAAGAGATTAAAGAAACCATCTGACAGAAAGTGTCACCTGACCAGATCCTTGAGAAATCTGAGATGGGGGCCAAAAGACAATGTGAACAATGAGTGACTTATAGCCATGGATCATTTTCTAGGCATAGAAGTAGAAAGTGGAATGCTCAGGAAACAGCAAGAAAAGCAGTTTGGCAGAGATAGTGAATGTATGAAGGGAGTAATAGGAATCACTTCAAATTAGAGGTACTTGTGATATTGTAGAAAGAATATTAGGGTCGAAGCTAAGAGCCATTGGGCCATTTCTGAAACATAATTAACTAGATGAATCTACCACATTTGACTTTGGTGTGCTCATCTCTGAAACATGGAGTTTAAACCTGATGATCCTAAAATTCCTTGTACTTAGGGCATTCTATCTTTTATGTTCTAGAGTCCTTTTTTGCTCTCATATTCTATGTTCTAAAATTCCTCCCAGCATTTGTAATTTATGTTCATGTTCTAAGGTTTTTCCTAGTTCTGAAATTGACAAATAGTAAGAAAGAAGAATCCTTCAGCTTTCCTCTCATAACAAGACAACACATCATTCTCATCTCTGGGCATTTGACCATTTGTAACCTTTCGAAAATTCAGATTCCTGAGTTAACATGATTTTGGAATAAATATCATGTATTTCTTGTTAGAACAAACCTCAGGAAGCCACTATATTGGGTTGGGTAGGAAACATCATATGCAGGCATGGCCATAAATGACACCTCTACTAGAAAACCTGCACATGAAGGAAAATGTGTGATCTCAGTGCCAAAAACATTTTCTACTCCAGAGGTACGTCATTAATGATCCGGCAGAAGAACACCCAGCAGTGAATTTCTCATACCACCCACTGGCAGCAAATTTTTCTCAGTGTCATTTTGGATTGTTATAAAAATACGATCTGGACCATGATAAATCCAAGCCTGTCAATCATATTTTATTAAACTTAGCAGCAGCAATATCTTCTAGCAGAGTATCAGTCCATCTCTGTTTGGGATTTTTTCTTCTATTTTTTTTAACCATGGACTTTGAGTGATCAGAAAGCATTAGGGTTGTATATCTATGTGACACTCTGAGAACATTCTATTTTCGTAATGTAATACGCCACATCTTGCAAAGTGAAGTTAAATAGAAAATGAATTTATTCATGAGTATAAGAGGGAGGGGGTTGTGGGCTACATAGTTTATATGATCTAGACTTAAATAAAGATCAAAATGATGCAAGCACATACTAACATACCTGTTGATGTTATTCTGATCAGGTTATTGGAAATATTTTCCCTGCCTTCCATCACTAAAGATAAAAACATACATCATTTATAGTAAGCTCTACTTTAGTTTTCCACTCTTCTTTTTTGAGAGAACATGTATGATTTGTTCAGAATAACAAAACAATATGTGGTAGAGATTAGACTTGAACCCAGGTCTTCCTGAGACCCTGTATCACTATATCACTATATCACTATACCCTGTTTCGCCACACTTATTCTCATTCTCTCTCTCTCTCTCTCTCTCTCTCTCTCTCTCTCTCTCTCTCTCTCTCTCTCTCCCCTGCATTTAAATATACAAAAAATAATATGAACCTTGATTTATTTATCTCTATTTTGGGGCATGTTCGGTCATCTGATATGCCTAAAGTTGTCCTCATTTTTGAATAGATATTTTTTCCTTTTTAAAAAAATTTGGCCTTTACAGATATTATATCAATAATTTTGAAGTAATGTAAAGAAGTTGATTCCATAAACAAAATATTAATTTCTGTCATTTCTATCATGACAAATAATATACATATGTTTTCGTGTATGTGTGTGTGTGTGTGTGTGTGTCCACGAAGGAGAATTCACAGTAAATAAATTGATGAAATAAGTTTCTAATAGAATATTGGGGAAAAGTTTCACTTTCAATTATTTTTAAATAGCACTGTATCAAAACTCAGAACTCAAAGTATGGAAAATGGAATGTATTGATAAGACTTAATATATAATTTCTATATCAGAAAAGTGGTATAGAATTGTCCCATCGTCATTGCTTACTAATGGTTTGGAATCACAGAAGATGACAGATTTCTTTCCCCTTAGACATTTTACTCCTTCACTCTTTATCTTCAGTACACAAACACAAAAGAATGTTTCTGTTTGAGCTGACTTTCATGTACATAAATATCAATATTGCAACACTCCACTAAAATATTTCACATTCTAATATAGGAAATAAGAACATAGATTTGAATATTATATATGTGTGTATATGTACACACACACACACTATACATATATATGTATATATATATATATATATATATAGAGAGAGAGAGAGAGAGAGAGAGAGAGAGAGAGAAACATATACATATATATTTAAGGAGAGAGAAAAAGAGAAAGAGAGAGAGAGAGAGAGAGAGAGAGAGAGAGAGAGATCCATAGAATGAATCTCAGAAATGTTTAATTTTTATTGCAATGGATGTTTTGTGGAGTTGCTGTGGTAGACTACACAGCTGTGTTGTTAACCATATATCTCTGGCCAAGTCACTTAAATGCTATGTGACTCAAATTCCTAATCTGTAAAATGAGTAGGTTGGCCTAAGTAACCTCTAAACTCCCTTCCATACGAAATCCTGTAATTGGAGGATGTTTGTGTATTCCGATACCATGGTATTCCTAAGGACATGCTATGGTTCTTTTCTACTTCCAAAGAGCTATGTTCTTCACACAGAGGAATTTAATAAGTTTATTTCTCTCTCCTCATCAGCTTAGGAAAGTTGGGACTATTCACTACTTCTTGCAGAGGAAAGAAAAAAGACTTTGAGTTAATCTCTACACAAAGATGTTTGGTTGGTGCTAGAGATCTAATTGAAGTTGGAATTCATTTACAATTAGTTTGTTTTGTTTACTTTCTCATATCATTAGCAAACTTATTAAAAAGGAGATACAAATAAACTTTGTGCCAATTACATAAGAAAATAATTGGATTTTATTAATCTTGGAACTCAGGCAATCAATTAAGGCAGGAGTACTCTGGTCTCAGCTAACTCATTATTCTTCATGCTAATTAATTGCAAATTCTAATGGATTGCTTTGAAATTGGGACTCCTTATTCATTTAGACAACTTGTAGAGGCTCTTAAAGTGGCACATTTACTCCTTTGGAAAAAAAATAATTTATTTGTATTAACTGGGCCTCTTTAATTGCCTGGGTCCCATTCTGAGCAATGACTCTTTCAGGTTTGGAGTTAAGTAGTTAAGGCTAGAAGAGTTAGTGCTTAGAAGGGTTTAAGAAAAAGGATGAGTGTAGGTTTCAGTTCTAGGTTTCCTAATCTTAGCTTAATGCCTAATGGCATGCAGTATTCTTGACTCTCAATTATTCATTTACTGGTTAGCCAACATATGGATTGCCCACATCCCTTGCTTACTATTGTGCTTTTTAATTATCTTATTGAAGGCTTTGGTAGAAAGAATGGCCAGTGTGATAGAACAGAAAAAGCTCTGGAATTGGTATCTGAAAATTTGGATTCAGAAGATAGAGGTTCAAATTCTAGTTCTGCCACTTATTCCATGACCTTGGACAGCCACTTCACTTCTCCACTAAAAGGACTTAGTTTCATTTTTTGGGGGGTGGGGGCAGGGTAATTGGGGTTAAGTTACTTGCCCAAGGTCACACAGCTAGTACATGTGTCAAGTTTCTGAGGCCAGATTTGAACTCAGGTCCTCCTGACTCCAGGGCTGATGCTGTACTCACTGTACCAACTAGCTGCCCCCAGACTTAGTTTCCTTACTGATGTACAGATTGAGTGTTTGTAGTGGATGACCACCATAGGCTTTTCTAAATTTTATGATCCTAAAGGCTGGGTTTGAGTCCTGATTGCCCCACTTACTGTGCTCTCTGACCTTTAACAAGTAACTACATCTCTCCGAGTCTCAGTTTTCCTCATATACAAAATGAGCTTAAGGAAAAAGTATTCCACTTTTCTCACAATGCTGCTTTAAGGATTAAGCAAGATGAATGTGTATAGAGTGTTTTGTAATTATAAACCACTTTATATATAAATGCAAGGTTTTATTATCAAGGAGGGGGTGGATATGGATGACTAAATGAGGCTTATGGATTATATGGGGATTTTAATTATCTCTGCTACCCTTATTTCTCTTGTGGATATTGGAGAAGTCTATCTATCCATATACCCATTAAGTCACTTTTCCTCCAATGCAAGGTCGGTCATGTTATTTTGCCAAATGTTGAAGGGAGATGCTTTTAAGACCTGCACATCCATAACAATTCTGCTATCAGGATAGTCCCTCAATTAGTGACAAAGTCCAGACCCTCCTCTAGGCTTTTGTCTGTCTAGACAAACTAACATGCTTTGATATTCAGGGCTTTACTTTCCCACCTTATGAAATGAAGGTTATAGCCCTGCTAGTTTGAATGTGTTGAAAAAGTCTTCTCAGCAAAATGTGATCCAAATAACAATTGAATTGGCATAACCTGCTGCCACTCTGCAGTTCTCACCTTCCCCTTCCCCACAGCTTTCCCAGGACAGAAGGGGATATTTACTGATAGAACAATTCATGTTCTTCCATTCTATTCCAGTGGCTGATCTTTCCTTCCTTCAGTTCCTGGACAGCACCCTGGGGGTAGCATACAAACCACAGAGCAGACATGTATTAGGCTGATGATTAAGTAGCTTCACTTCTGTACTCTGCAGATAAAAACTGTAAATCTCACTCCACTGTGTACTTGTTGTCTATTGCACTTAGAGCTAAATGTTTATCTTAAGCTATGAGCAGGGAAGAGAAAATCTAGGTATGCAGCCCTGAGGGGCATCTTAAGGACTTATGCCAGAGCACAATGATAAAAATCAGGGGTACTCTTGGAAATCAACAAAGTACCCTTGAGATGTGGCAAAGGTGGCTTGCAAGTAACATAAGCATCTGTAATTCAGTTACCAAGGCTGTTTGCCCATCTTCCATGGCCCCGAGGAGGTGCAAATATGAAAGGCAGTGTGAGACTACAAAAGAACAATAGATTTGCAGATGGGATCCTTACAGTAATATTTCCTGCTCTGCCACTTACTTCCTTTGTGACCTCAGACAAGCCACTTCATTCATTCATTTATGTAGTAAATATTTATCAAATGCCTACTACATGACAGGTACAAAAACATTCTTACCTTCAAGGAGCTTATATTCTAAAATAACCACAGGATCGTGGATTTATGATCAGAAGCATTCACATCTAATCCAAATCTCCTGCTCTTAGGGGTGAATTAGCTGAGGCCTAATGTCACACAAACAATTAATAGTGCTGTTATTTGAACCCAGGTCTTCTAACAATAGCTTCAGTGTTACTTCTATTGTATCAGCCACTTTTAAAGAATAAACAACACAAATACATATAATTAAATATAAATTAATTGGGACATCATTAGCAACTAAAAGTATCAGGAAATAACTCAAGTAGCAAGGATGGGAGACTTTATTGATTTGTAAAATAAGAGATGTGAACTTGTAAAGCCAATCAGTAAGTGAAAAGATCTTTCCCGCCCATTGTATAGACTTCAGGTGGGGTTCTAGGTGGGGCCAACAAAGGGAGGTCTGATTAGATATTTGCTCCTAAGTAGGCCCCAAAAAGTCTACTTAACAGGTGCTAAGCCAATGCGGGCATGAAGCCCTCAGGGCCCTAAGGGCACTTGCTAAGACCAGACCCAATGGTATTTGCCTAAATTCTGGTCAATCAAATGACTTTCTAGGAGATTGAAGGATGTCTAAGGACTGTATAAAAAGAGAGAACAGAGCTTGGAGAAGCAGACATGGCGGAAGCAGGAGAAGGAGGAGGGGTGGAAGCAGAACCAGCAGAAGGCAGAGCAGTAAAAGCTGAAGGAGTGGAAGCTGAGGAGCAGAAGAAGCTGAACCAGCCCACATGGAAGAAGTTGAGAAGCTGAAGGAGTAGCAGAGGCTGGAGAAACTGAGGATGAGTAGAAGCAGAAACTAAGGATTGAGAACTGAGAGCCAGCTTCCAGAGTGTACAGACTGGAGGGTGCTGAGCAGGGCCTTGGGATAGGTGAGTAGTCTTCTTAAAGGAGGGCCCTAGCATTGGGGGAAACACGAGTATGGCTTGGTTTGCTGCCATAATACTTTTTCTGTCACCTCCTGGTCACTGTTGTGAGCATATTGGATGGGCATATTGGTTTTGGAGGGTTCTTGCCACAATATCAAATTGGGGGCATTGGTCCTTGGGTCTGGTGCTTTGGAGTTTAAATAAATTCTTTAATTCCTCTGCCTTCTATTTAGAGAATTCCTAATATCCTGTGATTCCAAACAATTCAGACATGCTCATGGTTCTCTTTGAGGTCATGAACTTTGCCTTAATGATACAGGACTCAATAATCTCTAAGGTCCCTCCTAGACTTAAATGCCATGATATAATGCAAAAGCTTGTTATGAAGAATTTACTACACACTTTCAAATTCCTCCTTCCCTCCATTCCTTCCTTCCTTCCTTCCTTCCTTCCTTCCTTCCTTCCTTCCTTCCTTCCTTCCTTCCTTCCTTCCTTCCTTCTTTCCTTCCTTCCTTCCTTCCTTCCTTCCTTCCTTCCTTCCTTCCTTCCTTCCTTCCTTCCTTCCTTCCTACCTTTCCTCCTTCCTTCCTTCCCTCCTCCCTTTCTTCATCCCTTTCTCCCTTCCTCATCTCTCCCTCAGTATTTGAAACCAGGTCCTCTAAATTCCAGTTTCAGCAATCTACACTACCTTTGTAACAACATTGCCAATTACTGATAACCTACTAGCACTTTTATCATCATCCTTATGTGTGATTAGTATCTATATATCTATAGATATAGATGCATATAGATATATACATATTATATTATTATATATGCATATTATACACATGTATATATATAGAGAGATTATTATATATTTTTGCTGTAATTATTATATGTTTCTACCTATCCCAGCTCCTTTGACTCCCTTCCTGGCTAAGTCATGGTTGGAACTCGGGCAGATCAACTAGGGATCTGCCTCAGACCAATGAAATGTAAAAGATTCAAGAATTCAGCTATACCAGATGAGTTCCCATCCTCACCCTACATCTTCTGGGATGATGGTATCCTTGGCAGATACATCACAATGTTCTTGTATTTCTACCTCCATGGAGCCATTGTCAGTGTTTTCAGACCTACAGATGAATGGAGGAATATTTAATATTGCCAACTCTAAGCATCATTTCATAATCTTTGCCCAGGTATCATAATTACTTATTACATGTCTGAGTTAGAGATATGAATGGTTTGGAAGTAATGACAGAGATAATGTTTCCCTGTTGTATATTTGTACATCAAAATTACTTAGCCAAGACTCTCCCTACCAACCTCTGACATACATATGTTAAATATACACACCCCACCCTGAATAACATACAAACATACAATGCACACGTGTATATATCCATGTGTATATAAGAATGTATGTGCATGCGTGTAATGCCAGTTCCAAAGCTCTGTGGTATGGGACTCTCTCCTCATTGGTGAAGATCAATTCCCATGACTGCATTAGACCAGGGTAGAATTGGAGAAGCTCTTCCATCTTCTTGAATATATTGCATATTCTATGCAATATATTAGATACTATGAATATACTATCATTTTCTTTAAGAGCTTCCATCTCTAAGGCTCCTTTAAAAACTTCTGGTATCAAGTTTTGAGAAAGATGAACAGTGAGCCTATTTCTGGTTTCTAAAATAAAAGGCTCGGAGAATAAGCCAACCAAGGAGAAGTAGCTACTCTCTATCATGTACCTATCTCCAGCTTGTGGAACTAACCCTTTAGTGAGACCTAGAACTCTCCTTCTCCTGGTAGAATGGATCTATTTTTATTCATTCATTCATTCATTCATTCATTCATTCATTCATTCATTTATTTATCTGTCTATCTATCTATTTATTTATTATTTCATTTTATTTATTGGAGGGGGGAAGGCAGGGCAATTGGGGTTAAGTGATAGAATGGATGTATTTTATATTCAATGGCAGAGCTGCTTCATTCTCTATTATCTGGTATATATTTTCCTATGTAGACTTTCTCTGATATTTTTGTTTTCTTTTGCTACTGAATTTGATAAATGATTGTGTTTGTGTGGGGGTGTGTGTGTGTGTGTATGAGAGAGAGAGAGAGAGAAAGAGAGAGAGAGAATTTGTTGAGAGTTATTGGCTATTTTCGTTCATTGTGAAACTGGTCTTTGGCAGGAAGGAAGTCAATCCTTGTATATAAAGGCCGAAGTCCAGCTTCCCTCCAATAATGAAACAGTGATCAGAAGTTAGTTTAAACCTGAAAATCACATCACCTAGAATAAAAGGATTTAAAGGAGTAGAGAGATGTAATTCTAGCCTGGTACCTTCTCTCTCTGATCACCTGGCTCTGGTTCCAAACTTTGGCTTCCTCTCCTACCAGGAAATTGTCTCCCTTGTAGAGAAATGATGTCAATTCTCCCTCCCTTCAATCCGCACAATAACACCCCCATGGTACACGTAGGGGTTACTCCTTGCAACATGTGAGGCCTCACTACACACACACACACAGACACACAAATATACATATTACATATGTGCGTATCGATAGATAACAAAAGATTCATAGGCAAAGAGTAAGTAATGCAGTAAACAGGGTCAAAACATTTAAAGTGAAATAAATCATCCTATTCCTGTTCTCCTTTTAGCACATTTTTTACACTGATGCTTATAAAAATAATTATCCTTTCTACAGGCCTTTTCAACTTAAGACAAACAAACACTGCAACCTCAGAACATTTAATTACAGAGGACTCATCAGACTGTTTTTGCCAACTCTAAAATTTAGGTGGCTGGTGTAGAAAGATTTAAAGCAAGAGCTGTCCATTGGTTTCCCAAAATCAGAGATAGGAAGAGGGCATCCAATGAGTATAAAATATTGTGAGGGAACTTCGAATTTTTTTTTTTTTGCATTTAAATGCAAAGTCATTCATAGTGCTTTATATAAGTAGATCCTTTTCCCCTTTTAAACATCTTTCTGGGATACAGACCTAAGAGTGATATTGCTGGATCAAAGGGGATACACCCTTTTATATCCCTTTGGGCATAATTTGAGTCTTTCTTTGGTGACAAAGAAGACCAAAACATACATCCAGAAGAAGCCAACAAAGTCAAAGAGCCTACATCAAAAGCCTCCAAGAAAAACATGAACTGGTCTCAGGTCATGGAAGAGCTCAAAAAGGATTTGGAAAAGCAAGTTAGAGAAGTAGAGGAAAAATTGGGAAGAGAAATGAGAGTGATGAGAGAAAACCATGAAAAACAAGTCGATGACTGGCTAGAGGAGACCTCAAAAAATACTGAAGAAAATAACACCA
>CM053623.1:439447059-439466048 GCA_028646595.1 Phalanger gymnotis
CTATGTATTGGGATTTTGAATCAGACAAGATCTGTCTGTTGATGTTTGTAATTTGGTTGTATTTTGCTCCAAAGTCCAGGGTGCTGTTTTTTTCGCCTGAACTAAGTGAAGGATATTTGTGTGCTGAATTAAAGTAAGCTTGCCAGCCCCTTAACCTTGCTCTCCTTATTAAGGCATATCAAAAGAACCTGGGCTTTCTGGCTGTCCGGCAGCTTTCTGGGTGCTGGCTGTGGGTGGATCTGGACCCCCCACAGAAGCTTCTAGCCAGATTGTGGAAACAATCCTTTGACCATTTCACAATTGGGGATATTATTGTTACTTTTAAATGAAAGTTTTAAATTCATGACTTCCTAATATTATGCATGTGAATAAATATGGGAATGCCAACTTCTTATATAGTAGCCAATTGGAGTGTTTATGGACCGATTCTAGGAAACTGATTTTCAATAGTGACCTTTACAGAATTATTTAAGCATGGTAAGTATTAGTGTTCTTTCGTCTTCTTTCTCATCATTTCATGCTCTCCTGTTTACTACCTGACTCACGCTCTAGCCTTTGTCAATAATTACTATATTTCTAACTTTTGCAAAAAGACCTTCTATTTCTTTGAGGAACAGTCATCGATACCTTCTAAATCTTCTGTTGTCCTCTACTTATAAAAATCTGTCACCCAATATATGTTTTCCCAATCCTTTGATATTTATTTTGCTATACACCTATATCTATTCCTTCTAGTTCATTTTGTAGTTGAACAAATCAAAGTATTTGACTTAAATTAAATGCAGATTCTTCATTACTTTTTGTCTTCCCATGCCCATTCATATTACTTCACGTATGGAACATTTTAAGACCTTCAGGAATATGTTGTATTATCAATGTGATTATTCCTTTCAATGTTGCTGATCGACATCCACCTATACCCATGGGAAGGGGCTCTTGCCCATGTCCTCCAATAAATGTACCATAGTAGATCATACATAGTAGATATGAGCCCTTGCTCTTATATTCATGATATTACATAGATAGCCATGTAGAAAGGGAACTAAAGTGTTTTTGACCTATTTCATATCAGAGGGGGTTTGCCCTGCTTCTCATACTCAGATGCACCATCGCCATCACTCATGCATTTGCATTCTTATAAATTATCTTTTTTGATATCTTGTAAAAAATTCTCTCTTCACCTGTTAGTGCCTATTACTTGCACTATTGGGCACTTGCCCATGAACATGAGCAATTGAGCATGGAATTAGATCCTGACGCTGTATGTCCATAGGATGACTACATAATTGGTGCCCAAGACACTGCTGAGAGAAATACAGAGTTGAAGTAGATAATGCCTCTAAAACTTCGTTTTGCCAAGGTCATCATTCTCAAAACAGGAATCCTGCTTTTGATACTGGCTTTCATCTTTCTAGGAGATATACTGACAAAAGGGTGTATAAGAGTGAAATTATTCAGGCCACTTGTGCCGGGAAGAATAGATCTGGGACTTTTAAAAATTATTCCACTGTTGTAATTTGTGGCTAAGTCCTTGGATATTACATATGCAGTCTCTACTCACTCCCACATACAGTAATGCAGTGTGAGTACTGGTGAATAGCTGTTTGGAAGGGATGAAGGCAAATGGCTGTTTTAAGCTATAAGATGTAATTGAATTGGCTAGTTTCATCACCAACTTTTTCCAGCGATGTTTTGGAGCATAGTCCATTGGAAAGAGAATTGTTTCCGAAGAATGTTTTGGGCCTTCATCTAAGAAAACCCTACCTATCCCATCTGGATCACTTGGTCTTCCATATAAGCTATATGCACAGAAGGATAGCCATTTACTTCCTTTTCTTTTTACATAAGTGAGACAATATTCTCAACATATCCTTCTAGCTGTTCAAGACTTAAGAGGCCACTGAGAATTGTAATTGAGTTCACAGGACCAGAATTCATACTATTATAGGCTTAGAGCAGGAAATGACTTTATAGATAATTTAGTTCAAAATCTTCACTTTATAGATGGGGGAAACTGAGGCTTATAATAGATAAGTGAGATGCTTAAAGTCACATAGGTAATGTATGTCACAATTTGGATGTAAACGTTGATCCTCTGACTCAAAAAAACAGCTACTACTTCCATTGCGTTTTATTTATCCACATAGATGCTCTCCCAAAGTTCTTACCCCTATTTTCTTGATGTTCTCAAATCCCACGAACTACTACTCCATTCCAAATGAGCCCTATGTACATATAGACAAATGTTAGTGCTAATTATTACCCACAAGTTTTCCACTCCTCAATGAGAAACTCTGATACATTCCTATTTGACCAACATCCACATGGCCCAATGAATGTAGTGCTTGATTCGGAATCAGGAAGACAGAAATTCACATTATGCCTCATAGCCTTACTAGTTTGTGAACTTCAAAAGTAACTTACCCTCTCCTAGCCTGAGTTTATTTACATGGAAAATGGGTATAATAATCACATATACCTCACAAGATTATTGTGAGGTTCCAAAAAATGGAAAGCATTTAAATTACTCTATATATTCTAGCAATTGTTATTGGGATGATACCCTTTATTAGTTTACCTTTTCCACTATTTCATTCATTGTGTACCTGTTCTTTTCTCTTGTTAAGACTTACAATTCTTCTACCCCTCATGCATTTACAGATTCTGTGCTCTGATTTCACTTTTCTCCAGCTTCAGCCAAATAATTATCAATTTCAACTCCATACTGTTGTCTGCCTTTGAATACCTTGCACCTTATCCAATCTCCTTGTACATCTCAGATATGTATTACTTTCATCATCTGCCTCCTCTGCCCCTAATCACAAGTTACTAAACACAACTAAAGGAAGTCTGATAAGTTTGATGACTGGGTCCATTACAAATTTATGTTATCCAAATACAACTAGGTGATCATAGAAACAACAGCATTTTTTTATTCTCCCCAATCTTATTTTCTATTTCAGTTTCCACAGAAGGAATTCCAGTCTTCCTCTCTCTCCAGAAATTCTCACACCTTCTCTTCCCTACTTTCTCCTAAATATACTGCTTTCTACTTTACTGGGAAAAACTTGAACTCAAAATCCATTTTCTCAAAAACTCTCGACATAATCTCACTCTTCCCTCCTTTCTCCCAGTCTCTGACAAAGAGGTCCTCTTTTTCCTTGCCAAAGCCAACCCCTGTCCATGTACATTCCACTCCACCCCCTCCTGTCTTCTCCAAATGTGGAGGTCTTTTCTCAGTTATATTCTCTCTAGGTAAATCATTACCAGATATACACATCTAATTCCATTCTCTTCCCTGGGTTGGTTCCCAGTTATGGATCGTCAATTATCTATTGGATATTTCAAATTCAATGTCCTGGGATTATCTTAAATTGCTAAAAGTGAAATCATTATCTTCGCCTCCTCCCCACAAAACCTCTTCCGTTCCAAACTTCCTTGTTTCTTTCAATAGTACAACCTCCTTCCAGTCTCTCACTTTTGTAACCTCCTCATCATGCTGGATTCCTTACCCTCACCTCACATGTCTACTTAGTTCCCCAATCTTCCAGTTTTTAATCTAACATCTCTTTCATTTGATCTCATCTCACCACTTAATCAGCTACATTTTACCACAGCCCCTCATTAACTCTCACCTAGGGTGTGACAGTCTACTAATTGGCCTCTTTGTCTCAGGTATCTCACCATTCCAGTCCATCCTTCCTACTCACTGAGGCAGAGGGGATGTATATTTATATAGCATCGACTATATGCAAGGTCCTATGCTATGTGTTTTGTTTTTGTTTTCACAAATATAATCTCATTTGAGCCTCACAATAACCCTAGGAGGCAGGTACTATTATCGTTCACTTTTTACCATTAAGAAAACTGAGGCAAATAGAGGCTATGTGATTTGCCAAGCATCTCATAGCTAGTAAATAACTGAGGCCAGATTGAAATTTAGATATTTTGACTCCAAGCCCAGTGTTCTATTGACTTCACTTTCAGTTGCCTCCATTTCTGGGAAAGAAATTTTCCTTAAGTACAGTTCCTCTCCTATTTAATAATCTCCATTGGATTCCTATCCCCTCTAGTATGAAATACAAAGTCTTCCACTGAGCTTTTAGGCCTGTATATAACCAAATCCCAACTGTATATCCCAACCTCCTTGGACATTACTCTCCCTCCTGCGCTCTACAATTCATCCAAACTGGTCTTCTTTCTGTTCATCACAGAACATCACATGTGACATTCTATCTTCCAGTTCTGTGCCTTTGGGCTATCTCCTATGCTTGAAATGGTTTCCTTCTTCATTCCTACATCATGAAGTCACTTTCCCTCTAGGGACTAGCATCAGATATTGCACATAATTAGAACTTAGTGAATACATTTAAATTGATTAAGTGACCGACCAAACCAGTTTTGATAATTATTCCCTATTTGGAATTAGCCAAAATACTTAAGCTATTTGGGACTTAGCTCACCTGAAAAATATTGAATTTAATTTCTAAGACACCTTCTACTCAGACAATCAGAAACACAGGATCCTAGGATCTTAGATGCAGAGACAGAAGTTACCTTTGAAGTCAACTATGCCTCTGTTCATTCATGTATTAGTATTCTTTTTGGAGACGAGGCAGCCTGATGAGGGGAAGATATCTGGTCTGTCTCTGCAGTTAAACATTATTTCAAATAAATGTTCTGCAATTTAATACCTGTGTGACTGAAAAAGTCCTTGGACCTCACTTGGTCTTAATTTCCTCATGTGTAGAATGCAGTTCATTAGATGGCCTATGAGAACCCTTCTAGCTGTAAATCTATAGAGTACAAATCATAGGCATAATCTGTCATGTTGGATACAGCTGGGATTACTTAGGGCATTGCCTCTTTGAAGGCTGAAGGGATATGGATATGAACCTGTAACAAAATGTTCAAAAGTTAACAATTATCGCTTTCCTATCTACAACTTGATTAAGCCATCCTCTGTGCCACACCAAGTGACTGTAGGCATAATTTATCTAATGAATTTTTCCATTTTCCTTTCATTTTTGGTCAAATTGTTGAGGAAATGTGTCATTCACAAGAGAGAAAAGAATTTTTTTTAATATTATTTTCCAAATTATTGTATTCAAAAGTATAACTCCCAGCACTACAAAGTAGTAAGTGACTTTTAAACCTGCCAAGGATGGAAACATTGCACATCTAATTTTTTGAAATGTTTTAAAATCTAATTACAACAAATGATTTAAAGCTATTTGTTTTAAATATTGATTTGCCATGGCTTATTTCATTTTGCAAAGATATCTTCTAAATATCATTCCACATTTAGAAAAATCTATACCACAATTCATACAAACACATACACAAACCATATTAGCTAGGAGTTGACATTTTTTAGAACATAGCCAATACCATTTTATTATCTTGCTAATTATTTATTTTTTTGTTAACTGAAAGATATCAAAGGAGATTCATTTGGGGATCCTGTGTTCCATTGACAATGCAAAAATGAGACTTCCAAATAATCATTACAAGAGGTGCTGATCATTAACCTTGCCTAACCTCAATAATAGAGAATAAAAATTTAAAAAGCAAAAACGCCCAAAATCGAAGGAGCTAATGATGTTACTGCTGCTTGAAACATATTTTCTGAGCATGACCATCATCTTTTCATCACCTTTGAGAAGTGACATTTTAAAGGTTAAATGCATTATTAAAACATTAGTCTAGAAGTTTAGAATCAAAAGAAAACCTAGAGTATTTGATTATATTATTCCAACTCTATCAATCTCACAAACATTTTTGTTGATTAGGTGTGTCATCCTGAAATTCTTTTAAAGCACAAGTTTCCATTCTCACAAGAATTCTGAAAGAGATGATAGATAAAGAATATTTGAAGATGTATGTGTGTATCTGTGTGTGTGTGTGTGTGTGTGTGTGCACGCGCGCGTGGGTGTTAGAGAAGTAACTGTTTCTGACTCATCTGTTTTTAGCATTCTTATCTCTTCTGCCCTCATGACTTGGTGTTAAAGGCTATTTTTTAAAAAATGTGCTTTTGTACTTTAGGCTTAATGGCGTACTGTGCCATGTCCTACAATAATGTGAAACCTATGTAAGCATAAAATCTGATCTCACAATTGCTCCAGTCAATCCCCTCTCAAATCATTAAATGACAACATGAAATGGTTTTGAAATTTCAGTCTGAATTGGAGTTTGGGAATGGGCTGTCAATACTCCTATATCATGTTTGTACATGGAAAAATGAAGTCACAATATACGTCAGTATGGCAACAAATTATTAGAAAATTGGGGAGAACACACAGAGAGATGTTTTTGTTATTATTTTAGATTTGGCACTGAGATTTCCTTGGTATAGTGAATACCTATCTAAAAGAAAAAGAAATAAAATAAATCAGCAATGATGCAGATCAGCCCCAGCACTTTGCCTCATTCAAGGCACTGAGGATTTAAGTGTCTTGCCTAGGGTTACATAGTCAGCATGTATCACAGGCAAAATTTGAACCCACATATTTCCTAATCCTGGGACTGGACCTTTATCTACTGCTAAATTCCCTCTTTGTTACAAAACTGAAATATCCAAATGAATTTATAAACTCATCTACTGGGAAGTTTACTCTGACACTATAGATTATAATCCATTCCTCCTTGCTCATCCTACATCACCCTGATACAAGTATACTCAGATTCACTACTGTCACAGAAATTATATTGAAATAATGCAATTGCTGCATTTTTGGTATACTGGTATTTCTAAGTATTTGAAGTATTTACATAGATTTACACATATTTGAATCTTCCATACCTCATTGGCAATACTGCAGTAATCCATCCCAGAAGATGGACTAAACCAGGTTGAGAGTAACCAACGGACCTCAAAGCCATAGGGAGCGTCTACCTCAGGCATGTGAAGACTTCCCCTGGTAGAATGGGCAAATGAGAACTATTTGTTCTAATAGTCATGAAGGTGGTAGAAGCAGGGTCTGTGAAGCAGTTAGAGCTTGATCAGACATGGAAGATGCCAAGGTCATCCACTTAATCTCAGGCCATTTGCAGTCCTCCTGTTATTTTGTCTTGCCACTGGACTTTGTTGACTCTGGAAGACAGTGAGACTGATGACTTTGGGAAGCTCTCTGCCAATTCATGCACCATTTAAGATGTCAATCAGTGATTTCATTGGTCCTCTTTGAAAATAAAGAGAAGAAGAAAACATCAAAGATATGAGATTTCAGAGGTGTGGTCATTCCCTCCACAAATGCACAAATATACTCCCCTGAGAAAATACTTGGAAAGTTATGGCTGACAAATTCATCACCTTAGGGAGCACCTGGTGATGATTGTCTGTGAGTTCTGTTTGGCTCATCCTTAATGACCAGACAAATATAGTATGTGTCAAACCCAATGTTCTGTTGGTCTAGCATTAAAATAAAATGAAACAAAAAATCAGGGTGCCACAATGGGACCTAAAAGGAAGACTTGAGTGGAGTGTACCAGTCCTACCAATCATACTACCACCATGACCACCATGACCACCACAATCACCACCACTACTACTACTACTACCACTACTACTACTACTACTACTACTGCTGCTGCTGCTGCTGCTACTACTACTACTACTACTATCACTACTACCAGTACTGCTACTACTACTACTACTACTACCACCACCACTACTACTACCACTACTATAATTACTACCACTACTACTACCACTACTACTACCACCACTACTACTACTACTATTATTACTACTACTACTGCTACTACTACTACTACTGTTATTGTAAATGTTACTGCTGCTATTGCTATTATTGCTACAGCTCTTACTACTAGTATTGCTACTACTAGTTATTACTACTATTACTGCTATTATTGCTATTACTGCTACTACTATTACTACTACAATGAGAGCTACTACTGCTGTTGTTGCTGCTGCTCCTGGTGCTACTTCTATTACTTCACCTGACGCCTGGTAGAAACTCCACCTTTGGTCCTAGCTGTATGACCAAGACTAGTCACTTAACCTTTTAAAAATCACCTTTTTTTTCCTTATCTGTAAAAACAATATTGGTTGTAGTTCCTCCCTCTCCATTTGTGGAGGTGGGGGAAGTTTTTTACAACTCTTAAAACAAAATATAAATATGACTTGTTATTTATATACAAAGTGTAAGGTTTCCCAAATATGGGCTCTGTTGAGTGTTACCTTAATTATAGAATTAATAAATTTGACAGTCTCCAACATTGTTCAATTTATATCAAGACATTTGCATTTATTATATTCCTCAAGAAATATGACACACACATATATATAAATTCATTTAAATAATAAAATAATTGTTAACAAAATCTATAATTTATATAATATGCAATTTAAATCATCGAACAAAAAATTTTAGAGGTGAGAGGTGAAGAGGGCAGAGGTGAGAATTAATAACAATGTCCCCCCCATCTTAAAGTGAAATAATCATTTAAAAAGTCTTCTACTGATAAAAAGAGCTTTTTTTTGTTTCTTTCCTATCAATAATTAGCCCTCCCCACCATCACCACTACATATGACTCAGAAAATAACAAATGCACACATATATATGTATATCTGTCTATGTCTATATCCATATATGATATTAAAGCTTAAAGTTACACTGTTTGGGGGACACCATTTACATATGCATGAACAAATAGGCATGCAAATAAAATGAGAGTTTCATGAGTTCCAGTGACTACTAGAATTCGTCTTCTAATTGTTGACCTGGTAAAGAGCCTCCTTTACATTTGCTAAGCTGATCTTTAGATGTGAGTTTATTGAATGTCCCATTCTTGAAGTATTTTAGATAGGAACTGCCAATACTGGTATAGTCTGTAATGTGGCCAGACTCATCTCAATACAATAATGATGCAATAGTGTCCTAGGAAATACTTTTGAACTGTTTATTAGATAAAAAGGCAAGGAGAAATTATACTCCATAGCAAGCAACACATAAAAATTCATTGTAAAAGACAAAAGATTTTAGACCATGCTCTGGCTCTTGCTCAGAGAACTTTCAACCTAAACTCATTAAACTTTTCATTAGATGCCTAATAGTTCACTTTTTTCCCCCTCCAATTAACAGGATGGACAACACTAAGAGCTTTGTCACAGACTGATTACATTCTCACAGTTGAACTTTATAAGAACTTATTGTCATGGAACCCAGAAATCCATCAAATTTCTCTAACATAGTGGCTCAACTGTATAAAAAAAATCATTAAAATTATAAAGGGATATTAGAGAGCTCATATTATACATCAATTTCTTTTGTTTCGATGGTTCACACCATAGACCTCAATCATATAAAGTATCTAGTTATGATGACACTGTAATGTTGTTACTTAATTATATTGATATTAATGGCAGAGATTTATACCAGTGGGTAAAAATCTGTATTCTTATTAAGCTTATAGTTATGGAATGATGAACTATTTCTAGTTTAAGATATTGTCAAAAGGCTTAGCACAGTCATAAAATTTTATTTTAACATGAAAAGGAGATTCCAAAAGGAATAAAACATTTGACTCCTTTTTTGTAATAACAATAAGAAATATTGTAGGAAAGAAAAGCACTTCTACTATATTATAAATTTATGAAATGTAATTTTGTACGGGTAGGAGTCTAATTAAAAGTAGTATACCTTATTACATGAGGTGACAAGGTGGTAGGCATCAAAAGGTTTCAAATACCAGCTTAAAATTCATTAGCTCAGTGACCTCGGGCAAATCAAATAACTTTTACATGTGTCATGTGACTACCTAACCCAATCTTATCCAACATGTATGTGTAAGCATGTTCTAGGTACCCTGCTAGGTGATAGAGATGCAAAACAAAGCAACAGCCCCCATCCTCAAGGGCCTTACATTGCATTGTAAGATGTAATAGGTAAAGAGATTAAATAAATGCATGATAATTTGAGAAATATATGGGGACTTTAACAAGAAAATGGGTGAACAAAAAAGAAGTATAGAAATAACAACAGCAAAGGAGATCAAGAAAGGTTTTCTTTTCTTTTTTTTTTAAATTTCCAAAATAATTTTATTGTCAAGATTCTGTACTTTAGTTCTCCTTCTCCTGTACAGTCTTGGTACCCCAGAGTCGACCAGTACACAGGGCAGCAATGAAGCCGACTTTCGTCCAGCTGGGGTGTCTCTTTGAATGGTGGGTGGTTTTCCAATATACTGGTGATTACCTCCTCCAAAGGGATGTTCCATGGGATTCATGGCCACACCCAGACACCAGGCCAGCAGTTTCTTTTGGCCTTGTATTTGTGGTAGGCAAGCCCTGCCTTAAGGATGGGTTTATTAATATGACCTCCTCCAGCAACAATACCAACCACAGCTCTGTTTGCAGAGGAGATCACTTTCTTGGAACCTGAAGGTAGCTTTACCCGTGTCTTCTTGGTTTCAGGTTTGTGAGAAATCACTGTGGCATAGTTTCCAGATGCATGGGCAAGCTTAACCCGGTCCCCAGGCTTTTCTTCAAGACAGCACACTATGGTCCCTTCGGGCATAGTGCCAGCTGGGAGCACATTGACAATGTTGAGCTGAGCTTTCTTACCACAGTACACACAAACTGGCCTGTATGGATGCCTTGAGCAGCAATAAACAACTCTGTCCTCTTTTTAAATCGGTAAGGATCCCTGAAAGCTACTTTTTCAAGAGGAGCCCCTCGGCCTGGATCATTGATTATGTCCTTTACGATACCCTTAATGTAGCCATGCTTCTCAGCGAAGTCAACTGCCTGGAGCATGGCAGCCCCTTTTCTGTGCTTCACGTGACCGTGGAAGATGGAGCACACACCCTTCCTCTGACCACGGATCACTCGGCCCAACTCGCGCGGTCTGGCGCTGGACTTTCTAGAAAGAGCAAGAAAGGTTTTCTTAAGGTGGTTATCTCATGAAGATGAGGGATTTTGGAAAGGAAGGAAGTAACAAACGTTAATTAAGTACCTATAGTGTACTAAGAACTTTACTAATATTATCTTTTTTTCTCTCTTAACTCTGTGATGAAGGTAATATTATTATCTCCATTGTGTAGTGGAGAAAAGAAAATAGGGTCCCATTTCCCCCAGAACAGTTTCTAAAGAAAAATAAAATCTACTGCCTTTTTTTTATATCGCTTCTACCGTGCATTTCTAATGTCAAACAAATATTATTGTTAGAAATCCAAAATGGTAGAAATTTTTTGTTGAAAATGAACACCTAAGTGACTTGTCCAGGGTCACAGAGCTACTAAGTGCATTAGTTCGGATTTGAACTCAGATATTCCTGACTTTTGGCCTGACGTTCTTTCAAGATACCACCTATTTGCCCAATAGGACTTTGGGGAATGTCTAATTATTCCTAACCTTTTTGTATTTATCAAAAATCCTAGAATAATCTATTGGAGCTCAGAATTCTTTCCTTTGATGAAATTTTGTTCTTTTTTCCTTTTGTTGGGAAGGTAGTTTGGGAGAAAAATAGCTTTGCAGAGGACAGTTCAACAAAGGATGCCGTTGTGTCACTACAGAGGTTCTGCCAAACCCAAGAGCTTCTAGCCATTTTGGCATCATGGATAAGAGTGATAGTGGGACTTAGCAGATGTGTGTGACAATAATAAGACTTGGTGGGTGGTAACGCAAGGGTGGGGTTTCAGATCAGTGATGAACAGTGAGGACATATAGGAGGAAGGTAGCCTCAGAAGGCAAGAAGCCCTTCTAGGGGTAGAAATGAACTGAACTGTTGATTGCATGGGAAAGGGTCCCATTTGCACCTAGGAAAATGTAATTTCTAATTTAAAAATTTGTACAGTTCTTTTCACATAATTTCTACACCCAAATAGTGCTAGTAGCAAATAATAAAGTAGCAAACAATGCTACTTTAAGAAAAGCAAAATGGTGAAAGTTTTGTCAGAAATTAATGAGTGAAAGTAGATAGAGACATATCCTTCCAAAGCTGTAAAGGACAACAGTTAGTATTACTGTCATAAACACCAAAAAGCTAGTGCTGCTAATACTCTTTGCTCTTAGTCTCTGCCTCTCCAAGAGATGAGAGCTCACATAGCAAGTCCCCCAATCACCCTCAAATGAAGTACCTTGCACAACAGTGCCCATGGAGGTCTGATATTTAAGCCCTAGAATGATTTTTATCTCAAACTTCCAGAATGATGAGGCATATGGAGAATCTCCAGCCTATAATGAGGATTGGGGGATAATATAGCTGGACCACAATGAAGACATTGTTACCACCTACCAACAGCAGAGCATAGCTGAGAAAAGCAAGGGATTTGAAGATTGTGCGCAATCAATCAATCTTATGGGATGTAGTAAAAGAATTTCTTGATCTCTCTAGACAAGTAGTACTCTACAAGGCAAAAGTAGGAAATTGAAGGGACAAGCTTAAGGAAAAGTGAAGCAAGACAACGTGCATTATGGGAAGAGAGTAGGATTTGAAGTAACTGTACCTAGTTTGAAATCCTGGCTCGGCAACTTCCTGCATGACCATGAGATAGCCACTTTATTTGCCTATTTCTATTTGTTTCCTCCATTAGAATATTGGAATATATGCACATTTGAGTGAAAGAGTTAATTTTTTAATTAATTATTTTTAGTTTTCAGCATTCACGTTTATAAGATTTTGAATTCCAAATTTCCCTCCTCCCCAGGATGACATGTAATCTGGTGGAGACTATTCATGTACACATACATGTACGCATATTAGACATATTTCCACATTAGTAATGTTGTGAAAGAAAAAGCAAAACAAAAGGAAAAAAACCACGAGAAAAAGAAAACAAAGAGAGAGAGAGAGAGAGAGAGAGAGAGAGAGAGAGAATAGTATTTCTCTGGGTGTGGATAGTTTTTTTTCTATCATGAGTTTTTTGGAATGGCTTAGATTATTGTACTGCTGAAAAGGGCTAAGTCTATTAAAGTTGATCAATGGACAGTATTGCTATTACTGTGTACAATGGTCTCCTGGGTTCTGCTCACTTCACTCACATCAGTTCGTATAACTTTTCCAGGTTTTTATGAAATCTGCCTGCTCATCATTTATAACACAAAAGTGTTCCATTACATTCATATACCACAACTTGTTCAGCCATTCCCCAATTGATGGACTCCCTTTAAATTTCTGGTTCACAAAAAGAGCTGCTATAAATATTTTTGTACATTTGTGTCTTTTCCCCTTTTTATGATCTTTTTGGGATACAGACCTAGAAGTGGTATTGCTGGGTCAAAGAGTATGCACAGATTTGTAGCACTTTGGGCATAATTCCAAATTGCTGTACAGAATGTTTGCATCAGTTCACAACTCCACCAACAATGCACTAATGTTCCAATTTTCCCACATCTCAGGCATTTATCATTTTCCTTTTTTGTCATAATAGACAATCTGATAGGTATAATGTATTAGGTGAGATTTGTTTTAATTTGCATTTCTCTAATCAATAGTGATTTAGAACTTTTTATTCTTTTTATTATTAATTTATTTATTTTTGTTTTTAACATTCACTTCCACAAGATTTTGAGTTCCAAATTTTCTCTATCTCTCGCCTTCACACCACTCCATGAGGGTGGGTATTCTGATTACCCCTTCCCCTAATCTAGCCTCCCTTCTATCACCCCCCCTCCTTTTCTTATCTCCTCTCCTATTTTCTTCTAGGCAAGATAGATTAGAGTATTTTTTCATGTGATTATAGATAGTTTTAATTTCTTCATCTGGAAATTTCCTGTTCATATCCTTTGACCCTTTATCTATTGGGGAACAACTTGCATTCTTGTAAATTTGATTCAGTTTTCTATATATTTTATAAATGAGAGCTTTATCAGGGACACAAGTTGTAAAAATTATTTCACAGCTTTCTGCTTCCCTTCTCATCTTGGTTGATCTGGCTTTGTTTGTGCAAAAACTTTCTAATTTAATGTAATCAAAATTATTCATTTTGCATTTCTTGATGTTCTCTCTCACTTGTTTGTCATAAATTCATCCATTTTCTATAGATCTGACAGGTAATATATTCCTTGCTTTCCTCATTTGCTTATGGCATCATGTTTTATGTGTAGGTCATGTACCCATTTTGACCTTATCTTGGTCTGTGGTATAAGAGTAAATGTAGGGCAGGAATTTCTGCTTGAATTTTTATTACCAGTGCTTAGCAATGTGCTTTCTCATAGTAAGCATTGAATAAATGGCTGTTCATAACCTGTCTGGGGCTCATTTTTATGATCTGTAAAATGGGCAAGATAGATTAGTTCTCTAAGGCCTCTTTGAAAACTAAACGTATGATTTTAATCACTGCCTCTCAGAACTCAGAAAATATTTAGACCCAGATAAAACAAAAGGAAAATGAATTATACATATATTTGCATGAATATACATGCATGTGATATAGATCTAGGTAATAATAGTCCTAGATTCCTTTTCATATACATTTGTTTACATGCTCACACACACACACACACACACACACACACACAGAGTTATCCCTTCTACATCACTACTTTCTCCATCATGGATTTGATATATTGCAAGTCTCCATAAGAAATTAAATGTAAATTTGTAGGGAGTTTCACAGAAGCCACAGACAACATATGAGGGCCAGCAGATGATACAGAGCCTATAACCAAATACTTAACCCAAATTTAACAATAAGGTACTGTAAGTATGCCATAAAAGAAAATGAAGAAAAATTCAGAATATCTCTGATATGAAGGGAGGGCCCATAAATTTTTTTCATGGATTTTCCAAATTGTGGGGGCACCTCACAGCTAATCCCCACAATGTGCAAGGAATAACTGTAGTTATAACTACCAGGCAAAACCAAAGTGTGTGATTCTTATGGATTTCAGATTCAGTTTTTTTTTCTTTTGTTCATCTTCATGCTCCATCTTTCTTTAATTATTATTACTATTACCATGATTCGTATCTTTATAACCAAAATGCCATTTAGGTATTTGAGGAATTTAATATGTTCATGGTCTTTAAATGAAAATCACTTAATACTAGAAATGGTGCCCTTGAACAGGAATTTCAGAACTCAATATTCAACATGATGAAGCTGGCAATTTTGTGAACAAGTGCACATCATTAAAAAGAGGACCACCAAACCCTTAGTCCAGTTTTACAGCACACTTGATTTAAAAGTGTAGTGTAGGAACTGCCCACAATATATAGTTTTTAAAGATATGGAGGATGATTAGATGATAGATTTGGACCTAAAATGCACTGTAGAAATTATCTATTTCAGTTACCTCATTTGTAGGGAAGAATCCTGAAAAGTGAAGTGACTTGGTCAAGATCAAAATGGTAGGAAATGATAGAGACAAGATTCGAACCCATGGTCTTCTGATTCCAAATCTAGCATCTTTTCCCATGACACTGTACTGAAAAGGATCACATCAACAGTCATGCAATGCTAAGCCTATGCTTTCTGTCCTCATCTCTTTCTTTTAGAAAAATATCCTTAACTTGCCCTTGCAGCTGCCATTCAGATAATTTTAGTCATGTCCGACTCTTCATGACCTCATTTTTTAACATTGTCATTTCTTTCTACGGCTCATTTTACAGATGAGGAAACTGGCTTAAGTGACTTGTCCAGGGTCATGCAGAAAATAAGTGTCTACAGTGGAGTTTGAACTCAGGAAAATGAGTCTTCCTGACTCTAGGCCCAGTATTCTATCCACTGTTCCACCTAAAGGCCCTTTAGCTTGCCTTAGCAAAGAAGAAATCAGTCCTCACATGCTATTGGAAGTCTTTCCTGATCTTTGCTTGTTAGTATTCTCTCCTGCATAAAACTAGAATGTATTTATTTAGCTGTTTAAAAATTACATCTCCTCAGTATATTTCATGTGATAGGAACCTTTTTTGGTTTGTTATGTCATTGTGTTGCTGGAGAGCAACTAGCAGTGTCTTGTCTGTAGTAAGGACTAAAAGTCTGCTGAATTTAAATAAAATGAGAAAATGACTGAAAAATCAATGTAGCATCAAATGCAAGTATGCATTGGACAAAATTAATTTAAAAGAATTGATCTATTTTCTTGAGCAGATATAGGATGAGTCTTTCTATCTTTATATAACAAATTGAAAAATGAAATTGGGGAGCGAAGATGGTGGAAAAGGAGCAGGAACTCACCTGAATTATCCCAAATTCCTGTCAAGTTTAAAATGATGGTTCCAATCCAATTTTGAAGTAGCACAACCAGAAATAGCTTGGATGAAACAATTTTCCATCCCAAGACAACTTAGGATGTTGCCAAGAAAAGTTTGCATCACCTGGCTGGTGATGGCCTAGAGCATACCTAGGCACTCTGCGGCATCAGCAGCAGGCCTTCCAGGAAGCTGTAGTGGAAGCAACAACAGCTTTGGGACCTTCCAACCCACAGATAGTAAGGTGAAGACAACTGGTAAGCAAGACATCATAGGAAAACCTTTACTTGATTCCTGTTGCATTTCCCATACACAGTTCTGGGCCAGGGCAAAGAGGAACACTAGCTCTTGTGGCTGTAGGAGAACAAGGATTCTAGTCACAATCCCAGGACAGAGAAGAGTTCTTGTTGGATGGAGTAGGTATAAATTCCAAGGCAGAAAGGAGTAATAACAATTGTGGCTGCAGAAGAGAATGGGATGTGGTCACAGTCCCAGGGCCAAGAGAAATGCTAACATTTGTGGCTATAGGAGAACAAGGTCTCTTCTTGGGCAAAGACCATATCACAGGTCAGGAGAGCAGTGGCCACACCTTTCCTTAGATAATACCACCTGGATAGAACCAAAAAACCTATAGACCTCCAGAACTAGCTCTGAAATCAGCAGCACACACACACACACACACACACACACACACACACATACTTGTCGGGGGTCTAGAACCCGGTCTCCTGGGAGGATAGTGAGAACGCCTGGAGTCACCGCCTCAGGCGGGAGTGGCTTCATCCAAGGGTTGGTGCTCCGCCCCCGAAGGAGGCGCTGGGGAGGACCCTCGCTTTCCCACACATAGGTACATATATATATGAGTGAAAAAGAAAGAAGTGGTCAGACATTTTGTGAAGACTCCAATAAAGCAACCTCTTGCACACTATAGTGGTCGCTGTCTGGTTATTGCCCCTTGGTTGCCAAGGGGACCGGAGACGTCTGAAGCCCGGTTGCGGAGGCGGCTGCTCACCTAGGAGGGTTCAGCAGGCGTGTCCGGCGAGAACGCGGGACACATACTCTTACGCATGAGAAAATGCCACCTCTTTTCTGGGAGCAGAGCCCAACTTAAGCATAAAATTAAAAGTCAAGAAATAGACTGGAAAAATGAGCAAATGATAAAAAAAAATTGCCAGACCCTAAAAAGTTGTTCTGATTACAGGGAAGATCAAAATAAAAACTCTGAATAAAACAGGAAAGTCAAAACAGCTTTATGCAAAGACAGGAAGAAAAATGTGGATTGGTGTCAGGCCCAATTCCTGGGAGAGCTCAAAAAGGATTTTAAAAATTGTGTTGCAGAGGTTGAAGAAAAAATGGGAAAAAGAAATGATAGTCATGCAAGAAAATAATGAAAAAGAGTCAACAGCTTGTTTAGAGAGGCACACTCCACAAAAATATTGAAGAAAATAACACCCTAGAAACAGAATAGTACAAAAGGTAAAAGTGGTACAAAAAATAATGAAAAGAAAAACTATTTAAAAAGCAAAATTGGCAACACAGAAGAATAAATGTACAAAAATTCACTGAAGAAAAAAGGTCTTAAAAAAGTAGAACTGGCTAAATGGAAAGAGAGGTAAAAAAGCTCATTGTAAAAAAAAAATATATTCCTTAAAAATTAGAATTGAGCAAGTGGAAGGTAATGACATTGAAATTAAAATAAATTGAAATAAAAAGAATGAAAAATAGAAGAAATTTTGAAATATCTCACTGGGAAAATGATGAAGAGGTAATTTAAGAGTTATTGGATTACCTGACAGGTGTGATAAAAAAAGATGCTAGATATGATATTTCTAGAAATTATCAGAGAAAATTTCCCTGATATACTAGAACTTTAAGGTAAAATAGAAATTGAAAAAAATCATTCCTTCCTGGAAATTCCCAAATAATCCTCCCCACCCAGGAGCATTATAAGCAAATTCCAGAGCTCCAAGGTCAAGGAGAATGTGCAAGCAGTCAGAAACAAATAATTCAAACATCATTGAACCTTAGTAAGAATCACACAAGATTTAGCAGCTTCTGCTCTGAAGGAGCAGCGGCCTTAGAATATGATATTTCAAAGGGCAGAGGATCTAAAATTACAATGAAGAGTCACCTATTCAATAAGACTGAGTCCTTCAGAGGGAAAAGGAAAGGACATTCTATGTAATAGATGACTTTCAAGCATTCCTGATGAAAAGATTAGAGCTGAATAGAAAATTGAATTTTAAATACAAGACTGGAGAAGGATAAAAAGATAAATATAAAAGAGAAATCATAAGGGATTTGATAAGTTTTAACTCTTTACATTCCTATAAGGGAAAGACGATAATCATAATTTGTAAGTACTTTCTTATTATTAGGGCAGGGCTTGCTGTTTATCCTTTGTTTCTAAGAGGACCAATGGCATAACAGGGTAATGTCTTGACTTGTGCATGAATTGGACAACATACCAAAATTTATGAGATACAAAGTGGTGCTTAGGGTAAAAAAAATATATATGTATATATGTATACATGTATGTATGTATATGTATATATACACACATACACATATGAATATATGTATATATATTTGTGTATATGTATATATATGCATATGGTCTTACATCAATAAAATAGAGAAATAGCAGATCAATTAATTGGACATGCTAGTAAAAGGTCTAGAAAAAGAACAAATTGGGGCGGAGCCAAGATGGCGACTGGAAAGCAGTAACTGGCATGAGCTCCCCACCAAGTCCCTCCAAAAACCTATAAAAAAATGGCTCTGAACCAATTCTAGAACTACAGAACCCACAAAGTGGCAGAGGGAAGCACGGCTCCA
>CM053623.1:439466548-439503764 GCA_028646595.1 Phalanger gymnotis
TCTTTGACTTTGTTGACTTTTTCTGGCTGTATGTTTTGGTCTTCTTTGTCATCAAAGAAAGATTCCAAAGTTTGAGTCTGAATCTGAGTACATTTTCGCTTCCTGACCATGTTCCCAGCCAACTACTTGACCCTTGAGTTTTTCATTGGGGTATGACTGCTTGTAGAGTAGAGAGTGTTTTTTCCCAGCTTGAAAGGATGCACTGTTGTTTTCAGAGCTATTTCTATACAGCCAGCTCTGCTACCCCAGCACTCCTCCTCCCCCAAGAACCACCAACCTGGATTGGACTCAAATCTTAAGGAGGCTCTGCACTCCTGCTCTGATCCATCACTTAATTCCTCCCACCAGGTTGGCCTGGGGCTGGAGGCAACTGCAGATGTAGTTCTGTAGCTGCACCACCCCTGCTGCTGCCAGGGTAGTGGCTGAACTGCTGATTTCTTTCACTCTGTCCCCTGCAGCTTTTCCCACTAACCTTCTCTGTTGTCTTTGGTATTTGTGTGTTGAGAAGTCTGGTAACTGCCACAGCTCACTGATTCAGGATGCCAGGGCCTGTTCCACTGGCCTCCAGGTCTGGTTGGTCCAGGCATGGCTAATGCTGGGCTCAGCTCCACTCTGCTCCCAGTTCCGTGTGATAGACCTTACCCAGTGACCATCCAGTCTGTCCTGGGATGGAACTCTGCTTCCCTCGGCTATTTTGTGGGTCCTGGATTTCTAGAATTTGTTCAGAGCCATTTTTATAGGTTTTTGGAGGAACCTGGGGAGGGGGGGAGGAGCTCACATAAGTCCCTGCTTTCCAGCCACTGTCTTGGCTCCACTCCCCCCTCCTATTTTTCTTCTGTTTGTCCTTCTCTCTCATTTTATCCCGAATCTCTTCAAAAGTCTGTTTATCTTCTGAGCCCAACTTTCCTTAATCCACCTATATTTTTGTCACCTCCACTAAGCCTTGTCCCTTCTTCTTTTATTCCCTATTATGTAAGAGATTTCTATCCTCAACTGAGGGTGTATATATCTTCTTCCCTCTTTGAATGAATTCTGATGAGAGTAAGGTTCAAACATTACCTGTCACCACCACCCTCATTTTCCCCTCTGCTATAAAAGCTCTTCCTTGCAAACCTCTCTTATGTGAGTAAAATATGCCCATTCTACCCCTCCCACTTTCTCCCAGTGTATTCCTATTTCTCACTGGTCATTTTTTTAGATCATCCCAACATATCAACTCACACATGTGTCCTCTGTCTATGTAGATTCCTTCTGACTCCTATAATAATAATAACAAAGTTGCTAGGAGTTATAGGTATTATTTTCCTATATAGAATTGTAAATACTTTAACTTTTTTGAGTCCTTTATGACTCATTCATGTTTACCTTTTTGTGCTCTATTTGAATATTGTGTTTTGATTCAAGTTTTATATTGATCTCTGGTCTTTTCAACAGAAATGCTTGAATTTCCTCTGTTTCATTCAATATTCATTTTTCCCCTGAAGGATTGTATTCTATTTTCCTGGGCAGGTTATGCTTAGTTATGACATTGGCTCCTTTGCCTTCCAGAATATCATATTCCAAGCCCTCTACTACTATAAAGTGGAAGGTGATAAATTATGTGCAACCTGACTGAAGATCCAGGATATTTTAATTGTTTCCTTCCAGCTAATAGGAATATTTTGTCCTGGACCTGAGAGCTATGGAAATTGGATATAATATACCTTGGAATTTTCAGTTTGGGGATCTCTTTCACTTTGTGATTGGTGGATTCTTTCAATTTCTATTTTACCCTCTGGATCTAAGACATTGAGGCAGTATTTTCTTGATAATTTCTTGAAATATGATGTCTAGGCTCTTTCTTTAGATATGGCATTCACGTAGTCTGCTTAAAGTATCTCTCCTTGATCCATTTTCCATGTCATTTGTTTTACAGTGAAATATCACACTTCTCCCCATTCTTTTAATTTAATTTTGTTGTCTCTTGACATCTCATGGAGTCATTACCTTCTACTTGCTGATTATAATTTCTAAGGAATTATTTTCTTCAGTGAGCCTTATTGCCACTTTTTTTTTCAATTTGGCCATTTCAACTTTTTAAGGAGTTATTTTCTTCAGTGAGCTTTAGTGCTTCTTTTAACATTAGATTAATTCTGTTTTTAAAGTATCATTTTCTTTAGTATTTTTTTGCCTCTTTAAAAATATATTAATTCTCTTTCCATAATTTTCTTGCATCACTCTCATTTCTTTTCTCACCTTAAATTTTCCTTTACCACTCTTATCTCTTTCTGTAACTCTTGTAGGAGTTCTTTTTGGGCTTGGGTCCAATTAGCATTTTCCTTTGAGGCTTTGGTTGTAGCTGTTTTCATGTTGCTGTCATCATTTGATTTTATTTCTTAGTCTTCCCTGCCCCTGTAGTAGCTTTTTTTACAGTCAGGTTCTTTTTGTTGTTGTTTGCTCATTTTTCCAGTCTATTTCTTTACTTTGAATTTCATGTAAAAATTGGGCTCTGCTCCCCTGAAGGTGGGCAGGTACCATCCCATGCTTCAGGGTTTTTCATGTTGTTTGTTTAAGGGTTAGTTCTGGGAACCTGCAAATTTTTGATGTTTCCCAGGTGGTATAATTTTGTGAGAGATTTGGTCACTGGTCCCATAGTCTGCACTTTAGTCTTTGCCCAGGAAAGTCCTGCACTCTTCTGCAATTGTAAGTTCTAGTGCTCCTTTTGGCAATGGAAAAACCAGGTCTCCTAGTAAGGTGCCAGCAAAGGGTCCTTGTATTCTTCTTCTAACCCCCTTCAATTTCTGGGCTGAGAGTTCCTGAAGCTACTGCTACTAATGTTGTTGTTGTGGCTTCCTCCCAGGCCCATTACTGATACTTTCGTGATGCTCTCAGCCTGGCTCCCATCATGGAGTCAGAGACCTTCCCTGTCAATTTCCTAAGTGATCTCAGGCTGGAAAAAAATATCAATCTAACCTTTTTTGGATCTGCCATTCCAAAATTCAATTTGAGGCATTGTTTAAAAGTTGTTTGGAGAGGTTAGGAGAATTCAACTGGGTCACTGCCTATCTTGACTTTGCCTTACTGCAACAGTTAAAAAAAATATTTACTATGTACAAGACACTATGCTAGGAGTGAGGGATTCAAAAACAGAAACAAAACAATCCTTGCCCTCAAGGAGCTTATACTATAATAGGAAAGTCATTTACCTCTCTGCCATCAGTATCCTCATCTGTAAAATAAATGAGTTTGACTAGATTATTCCTAAGGTTTCTACAAATCATTAAGAATGAAAATCTAATCATCCAAAATTGGAATATATATACTCCTTTCTGGAGAGTTATATACTCCTTCACTTTTTCAAGTAGTGACTATAGCTGACCAGTTGCTGGCCAATTATTGGGATTTGACTGATTTAGAATTAGGAGGAATCAGGGGCCTAGAGTTCAAAAGGAATTTAGAGATCGACTAGAGTGGCCATGTCTTTTATCAAAAAAGAATCTGAGGGGAAGGGAGGGAGAATGAAAGAGATTTTTTTTTACTTTTTTTCCTTTTAAATTATTTTTAGTTTACAACATTCAATTCCACAAGCTTTAGAGTTCCAAATTTTCTCCCTCTCCCTCTCCCTCTCCTCCTCCCTCCCCCCTTCACCAAGGTGGCATGCAATCTGAAATAGGCTCTACACATACATTCACATTAAACATATTTTCGCATTAGTCCTGTTGCAAAGAAGAATTATAACCAATGGAATGAACCGGGAGAAAGAAGTAACAAAACAAAAAATAGCAAATAATTTTCTTTTATCTGCATTCAGAATGCATAATTCTTTGTCTGTATGTGGATAGCATTTTCCATCATGAGTCTTTAGGAGTTGTCTTGGAACCTTGCATTGCTGAGAAGAGCCAAGTCTATCAAAGTTAGTAATCACACAATATGGTTCTTTCCAGGTTTTTCTGAAGTCAATCTGCTCATCATTTCTTATAGCACAATAGTATTTCATTACATTCATATATCACAACTTGTTCAGCCATTCCTCAATTGATGTGCATCCCTTCAATTTCCAATTCTTTTCTAACACAAAAAAAAGAACTGCTGTAAATATTTTTATATATGTAAGTCCTTTTCCCATTTTTATGATCTCTTTAGGATACAGTGGTAGAAGTGGTATTGCAGAGTCAAAAGATATGCACGCTTATATAGCCCTTTGGACATAATTTCAAATTGCTTTCCAGAATGATTGGAACAGTTCACAACTCCACCAACAATGCATTAGTGTTCCAATTTTCCCACATCTTCTCCAGCATTTATAATTTTCCTGTTTTGTCTTGTTAGCCAATCTGACAGGTGTTATGTGGTATCTAAGAGTTGTTTTGATTTGCATTTCTCTAATCAATAGTGATTTAGAGTATTTTTCATATGACTATATATCTTTAATTTCTTCCTCTGAAATCTGCCTATTCATATCCTTTGACCATTTATCAATTGGGGAATAACTTGTGTTCTTATAAATTTGACTCAGTTCTCTGTATGTTTTAGAAATGAGACCTTTATCAGAGACACTAGTAAAAAATTCTTTCCCAGTTTTCTTCTTCCCTCCTAATCTTTTTTGTATTGCTTTTGTTTGTACAAAAACTTTTCAATTTAATGTAATCAAAATTATCCATTTTTTATTTCATAATGTTCCCTTTCCCTTTTTGTCTTAAATTATTCCATTTTCCATAAATCTGACATGTAAACTATTCCTTGCTCTCTCAAATTGCTTATTGTATCAGTCTTTCTCTCTAAATCATGAACCCATGATGATTTTATTTTGGTATACAGTGTAAGATGTTGATCTATGCCCATTTTCTGCTATACTATTTTCCAGTTTTCCCAGCAGTTTTTGTCAAATATTGAGTTCTCATCCCAGAAACTGTGGTCTTTGTGTTAATCAAACATTAGATTACTGTAGTCACTGCCTACTGTGTCTTGTGTACTTAACCTATTCCACTGATCCATCACTCTATTTCTTAACCAGTACAAAGTAGTTTTGATGGATACTGCTTTATAATGCAGTTTAAGATCTGGTAAGGCTAGGCCGCCTCTCCTAGCATCTTTTCATTAATTCCCTTGATATTCTTCATCTTTTGTTCTTCCAGATAAATTTTTTCAGTATTTTGTCTAGTTCTATAAAATATGTTTTGGTGGTTTGATTGGTATGGCACCACATAAGTAAATTTAGGTAAAAAGTCATTTTTTATTATATTACTTCAGCCTACCCATGATCAACTAATGCTTTTTCCAGTTATTTAGATCTGACTTTATTTGTGTGAAAAATGTTTTGTAATTTTGTTCATATAGTTCCTAGATTTGTTTTGTGAGGTAGGCTCCCAAGTATTTTTAATGTCTACAGTAACTTTAAATGGAATTTCTCTTTCTATCTCTTCCTTTTGGGCTTTATTAGTAATATATAGGAATGCCAAGGATTCATTTGGGTTTATTTTACATCTTACAGCTTTGCTGAGGTTATTTATTATTTCAAATATTTTTATAAGATTGTATAGGATTCTTTAAGTACATCATCATATCATCTGCAAAGAGTGATAACTTAGTTTCTTCTTTGCCTATTTAAATTCTTTCAATTTCTTTTACAGAAGTATGGGTTTTTTCAGTGTCTATTATATGTAGGTAGGGTACTAAAGACTTTATAAATATCTTCTAAATTTATCCTCACAACAAGCCTAGGAGACATGTCTTATTATTTTCATCACCACTTTAGAGTTGAAGAAGCTGAGACAGTGTGTTGGCAATCAAAATGGGCTCTTAGCACTCAGTTCAACCAAGTGCCCTTGAAGAGTTTGGCCTTTGTTTCTTTGATCAGGTTGGAAATCCTTGGTGTCCTCCTTGTCTCAGGGAAGGACCTAGTTTACATGGGTTTGAGTGACATGTTTGGGACATCAGAGGCTTTTAGACCATGTGGGTTTAAGTCGCCTCTTTATGATTTTAGGTCACATGGGTGAGTCACATGTGTGACTCACCCTTGACTCTGAAAAAGACATAAAACCAGGGGTTAGTTTTCTCTTTTTGGGGGCTCTTACCCAGAGCAGCGATGTGCATGTGACTCTGTGCCAGCCCTTGTTATGAGCTCCCAGGCTGAACTTAGATGTTGGTATTTGGTCTGTCTGTCGATGTTTATAATTTGTTTGTATTTGGGGTGCTGGCTTTTTCCCCTGAATTAGGTGAATGGTACTTGTATGCTGAATTAAAGTAATCTTGCTAACCCCTTAATGTTGCTTTCCTTAGTAAAGCAGATCAAAAGAACCTGTGCTCATGCAGCGCGCTGGTAGCATGCTTGGGCTTCTGTTGGTCTTTCACCCACACAACAGCTGCTAGCCAGATTTTTGAAACAGAGAGAATTTAAATGATTGATCTATGATCACACACATAGTGAAAGACTGAGACTGCATTTAAACTCAAACATTCCCTATTATAGGTCCAATGTCACTTGGAAACCTACATGCATCAAATTCTCCATTTTTCCACTTATCCCATAAAATTCTTTATCTATATCATACTGTGAGAAATATGTTGACACAGATAAGAGAATGGTGTAATGGAAATTATATGAAACAATATAAAAAGCACTTGAAGGGAAATTAACATCTGTTGATTTTCTCTCTCTCACGTTATAAATGAGGAATGAAACAAACCCAGGGAAGTAAATTGTTTCATTCAAGTTATCAAGGGTCAGAGGTAGGATTTCAACCCACATTCAAGACTCTTTCAATTACAAATCTGCTATTTCACAGATGAGCACGCTCAGAGAATATTTCTGCTTAGGAGAGTGTGGGACTAGATGACCTGGGATGTCCTTTCAAATTTTAGGATTTGCCTACGTTTGTTTTTCACTCTATCCTCTTCCCCAACCCTGCTGAAAGTTATTTCACATCAACAGAAGCTCTCCTCTTTGACTTTGATTCCATTGCAAGCTAAGACAGACAGAAACATTACTAGTCACTGACATCTGAGAACAGATGCTGCAAACAATGAGACCACTGGAATATCTATCTATCTATCTATCTATCTATCTATCTATCTATCTATCTATCTATCTATCTATCTATCTATATGTATATATATATAATATATTCCTTTTCATAAAACTAGACTGACCTGTGAATTAGGCAACATGGATGATTCTGGTCTTATTTCAAAGAATGCTAGGACCTTAGCGATCACGTAACCCAACCTTTTAATTTCGTGAACAAGGGAATTGAGTGCAAGAGAGACAAGGAGAATTAACTTGCTCCAAAAATTACAAATTAGTTATAGCAAAATGAGACCAAACCCTAAGCTCTTTCCTAGTGCAATACCATGCAAGTTGCTTGACTAACTTTGGCCTTGGTTTGTCTGTTTGTGAAAAAGATAAACGTATTTCTTTTTTTTTTTTTAGTTCAGAATTTTTCCCCCAGTTACATGTAAAACAATTTTTAACATTTCTTTAAAATATTAAGTTCCAAATTTTCTTCCTTCCTTTCTCCTCACCTCCTCCCCCATTGACAAGGCAAGTAATTAGATATAGGTTACACTTTTTTAGTCATGCAAAACATATCCTTAATAGAGATATTGTGAAAGAAAACATAGACAAAAACAAATCTCAAGAAAAATAAAGTAAAAAAAAAAAGTATGCTTTAATCTATATTCAGACACTATCAGTTCTTTCTCTGGGGATAGATAGCATTTTTCATCATGAGTCTTACATAGTTTTCTTGGATCATTGTATTATTGAAAATAATTCACAGCTTGGGGGTAGAGCCAAGATGGTGCTGTGAAAGGAAGGAACTACTGGAGTTCTCTCACAAATTCTGTCAGATACATCTAAAAAATGAATCTGAGCAGATTTGAGAGAGTTAGATGCCACAAGTAGATTGAGAGTGGTAGGAGTGCTGGGCACATGGAATGCCACCAGACCAAACCAACCAGGAACAGCAGAGGAATCCAGCCAGCTCACCAGTCTAGGAGGTCACTGGGTGAGAGAATTGCCAGAGCAGGAACGGGCCCAGGATGGAAGTACCAGCTATGGCCACAATCAAGCCCTATGCCTCTGAGCCTAAGATGTGAGTCTGTCAGAGCACAGAGCCAGAGACCGTGGGAGCAGCTACCCTGGAAGCCTCGAAACCACAGTCTAAAGGTTTGAAACTCACCTTCTTGAACTTCCAGTAGCCAGGATATGCAGGTAAAATGGCTTTTATCCCTCTCTTGAAAAAGCCCAGAGAATAATACCTCAGGAGAAACAGAGGAGCCAGAAAGGGGGCTTCAACAGCAAGAGAAGTTGGGGAGAGGGCCCTTCCTGTGGTGGCGGAAGGAAATTAGTGAAGGAAGAGAGGTGTCCCAGCAGCCCTCACCTCAGCAGAACAATGAGAGTAACTGAGCCCCCGGGGATGGAGCTAACAAACATCAATGCCAGGACCCCAGACATGGCTTTGCACAGCCAGAAGTGGCAGACACCAGCACAGACAAGAGCTGAGACCGCCCATTATGTAGAACAGTCCTGGGGAAGAGGAGACCCCCAGCAGCCAGACGACCCCTCTCCCACACCTCATGAAACCAGAGGTTATAGCACATAATGCTAGATCCCAACACAAGAAACTTGGGACAGAAACCAAGAGGAAAAAAAACACCATGAAAAAACATGCAAAAAAGTCAAAGACGATTGATTCATATTATGGAGACCGGGAAGATCAAAATATCAATACAGAAGAGGAGACTACACCCATATTTGAAACCTCAAAAGGGAAAGTGAAGTGGCCTCCAGGCCAAAAGCATTCCTGGAAGAACTCAAGGAGAACTTTAAAAACCAAATTATGGAGGTAAAAGAAAAAATGGAAAAAAATATTCAATGAGGAAAACAAATCTTTAAAAGGTAAAATCATGGAATTGGTTAAGGAAAATCAGAATATAAATAGAGAAAATGTTGCACTGAAAAGTAAAATCAACCAAATGGAAAAGGAGATATAGAAGATAAAGGAAGAAAACAAAACATTAAAAATCAGAATTGGACAAGTAGAATCTAATGAGTCTATGAGACACCAAGAAGCAATCAAACAAAATCTAAAGAATGAAAAAATAGAAGAAAATGTGAAATATCTCACTGGAAAAACAAATGACCTGGAAAATAGATCTAGGAGAGACAATCTAAGAATTATTATTCTACCCGAAAGGTATTATGTAAAAAAAGAGCCTGGACAGTATCTTCCATGAAATCCTTAAGGAAAATTGCCTGGAGGTAATAGAACCAGAGGGTAAAATTGTCATAGAAAGAATCCATCTACCACCCCCTGAAAAAGATCCCAAATTGGAAACTCCAAGAAATATTATAGCCAAATTCCAGAACTACCAGGTCAAGGAGAAAAATCTGCAAACATCTAAAAAGAGTTCAAATATCATGGAATTACAGTCAGGATCATGCAGGATCTTTTGGCATCTACATTAAATGACAGGAGAAATTGGAATATGATATTCTGAAAGGCAACAGAGCTTGGACTAAAACCAAGGATCAACTACCCAGCAAAATTGAGCATAATTTGCCAGGCAAGGAGATGGACATTCAGTGAAATAAGAGAATTCAAGAACTTCCTGATAAAAAGGCCAGAGCTCAATAGAAAATTTAATCTCCAAATACAAAATTCAAGAGAGTCATAAAAAGGTAAATGGGGGAAAAAAACCCAAGTTAATCAGTATGGCTAATTAGTTACATCCTTATATAGGATTATTTTGTTTTATATATGCTATATATATATGTATATATATGTCAATCTTCAGAAAAGTATACTTATTATGATAATTGAAAGGGATATTCATAGACTCTGTGTATCAGCATAAAATAACCAATATAATGATGAAAAATATGATTAAGAGATATAAAGAGATAGTTCTGGGAGAAGAGGTAAGGAGATAATAGAAAAGGGTAAATTATATCACATGAAGAAGGAAAAAAAGCATATTGTAGTAGAGGGAAAAAGGGAGGGAGAAGAGCAGTATTTGAGCCTTACTCTCATCAGATTAGTTTCAAGAAGAGAATAACATACCCTGATAAGTATAGAAATCTATCTTGTCCTGCAGGCGGTAGGAGGGGAAAGGGGAAAAAAGGGAGAGGGGTGGTCAGAAGGGAGGGAAGAAGTAGCAAGGGGAAAATGGTAAGATAAGGGAGGGGAAACAAGAGGGAGGGGAAACTGAGGAAGGCGGAAGTCAAAAGCAAAACTGTGGAAGAGAGGAAAGGAAAAAAGAGAAAGAAAGTCATAAACGGGGGAAATGGGATGGAGAAAAAGGCACAGATAGTAATCATAACTGTGAACGTGAATGAGATGAACTCTCCTATAAAATGGAAGCGGATAGCAGAATGGATTAAAAACCATAATCCTACAATATGCTGTCTACAAGAAACACATTTGAAACAGGTGGATACACACAGGGTAAAGGTAAAAGGATGGAGTAGAATATATTGTGTTTCAGTTAAAATAAAAAAGCAGGGGTAGCAATCCTAATCTCAGACAAAGCAAAAGCAAAGATAGATCTAATTAAAAGAGATAAGGAAGGATACTACATCCTGCTAAAAGGCACCATAAACAATGAAGCAATATCATTTTTTAATATATATGCACCAAGTGGTATAGCAGGCAAATTCTTAGAGTAGAGGTTAAGGGAGTTACAGGAAGAAACAGAAAGCACAACTATAATAATGGGAGACCTCCCCCTCCCCCTCTCTGAACTTGATAAATCTAACCTCAAAATAAACAAGAAAGAAGTTAAGGAGGTGAATAGAATTTTAGAAAAGGCAGATGTCATAGACCTCTGGAGAAAACAGAATGGGGATAAAAAGGAATATACATTTTTTCTCAGTGGTTCATGGCACATATGCAAAAACTGACCACGTACTAGGGCATAAAAACCTCATAATCCAGTGCAGAAAAGCAGGAGTAGTCAGAGCATCCTTTTCAGATCATGATGCAATAAAAATTATTTGTAATAAAGAACCATGGAAAAATAAGCTAAAAATTAATTGGAAACTAAATAATCTAATTCTAAAGAATGTATGGGCCAAAAAAAATCAGAGAAACAATTAATAACTTCATTCAAGAGAATGGCAATAATGAGACAACATACCAATATTTATGGGATGCAACAAAAGCAGTTCTTAGGGGAAGATTTATATCTCTAAATGCTTACATGAATAAAATAGATAAATAGCGATCAATGAAATAGGCATGCAAGTGAAAAAGCTAGAAAAAGAACAAATTGAAATTCCCCAATTAAATACCAAATTAGAAATAGTGAAAATCAAAGGAGAGATTAATAAATTGAAATCAAGAAAACTATTAATAAATAAAACGAAGAGCTGGTTTTATGAAAAAAACCAATAAAATTGATAAACCTTTGGTCAATTTGATTCAAAAAAAGAGAAAGGAGAAAATTAAATCACCAGTATCAAAAATGAAAAGGTTCAACTCACTTCCAATGAAAAAGAAATTAAAACTATAATTAGGAATTATTTTTCCCAATTGTATGCCCGTAAATTTGATAACCTTAGGCATATGTATGAATATCTACAAAAATATAAATTGCCCAGGTTAATAGAAGAGGAAGTAAAATACCTAAATAAGCCCATCTCAGAAAAAGAAATTGAGCAAGCCATCAATGAAATCCCTAGGAAAAAATCTCCAGGGCCAGATGGTTTTACAAGTGAATTTTATCAAACATTTAAAGAACAATTTATTCCTATACTTTATAGACTATTTGATAAAATAGGTGAAGGAGTCCCACCAAATTCTTTTTATGATACAAATATGGTACTAATTCCCAAACCAGGAAGTGTCAAAACCGAGAAACAAAATTATAGACCAATTTCCCTAATGAATATTGATGCAAAAATTTTAAATAAAATATTAGCAAAAAGTTTGCAATCACTTATCACAAGTATAATACACTACAACCAGGTAGGATTTATTCCAGGAATGCAAGCCTGATTCAATATTGGAAAACTATCAGCATAATTGATCATATAAACAACAAAACTAGCAGAAACAGTAAGATTATCTCAATATATATAGAAAAAGCTTTTGACAAAATACAGCACCAATTCCTATTAAAAACACTAGAAAGCATAGGAATAAATGTAGCCTTTTTTGTGTAAAGGCAATCAGTGAATGGGAAGATCTTCCCTGCCCATTTGAGTGGGCTTTGGGGGCAGGGCTCTCAGGGTCCAGGGGGAGTGGCTAGGACTGGAGCCAATGGAAGCCTGTGGTGGGAGGAGCTTGCTGAATGGTTGGAGCTGAGCTAAGAGGCAGTTGGAGAGGCAGTTGGTGGGGCAGTTGGTAAGAGCAATTAAGAGCTGAAGGAGAGAGGAATCAGTCAGCTAGCTGGAACACAGCTTGGAGATTGCAATGGAAGTGGCAGCGACAGTGGCAGGTGCTAGAAAAAGCAGGACTGAGCAGAGGGTTGAGGCCAGTGGGTGTTCTTCTTGAAGGATGGCCCTGGCATTTGGTGGGGGGGGGGGAGGATCAGTATGGCTTGGCTTGCTTCCATAATGTTTTTCTGTGCCCTCCTGGTCACTATTGTGAGATGGGCATAATGGTTTTTGAAGATTCCTGCCAGGATGTTGAACTGGGGACACTGGTCTGTGGGTCTGCTACTTTTGAGTTTCAATAAATGCTTTAACTCCCCTGTATTCTACTTAGAGAATTCCTTATATCCTGCGATTCTGGACCATTCAGGCATATTACTGTAGACTCTATAACATATTTGGGAGTCTATCTGCCAAGACAAACCCAGGGCCTATATGAACATAATTATGAAACACTTTTCACACAAATAAAGTCAGATCTAAATAAATGGAAAAATATCAGTTGCTCATGGTTAGGCTGAGGTAATAAAATAAAAATGACTATTTTACATGAATTAATTTATTTATTCAGCACCATACCAATCAAACTACCAAAAGTTATTTTACAGAGCTGGATAAAATAATAACAAAATTCATCTGGAAGAACAAGAGGTCTAGAATATCTAGGGGATTAATGAAAAGGAATGCTAGGGAAGGTGGCCTAGTCATACCAGACATTACACTGTACTATAAAGCAGCAGTCATCAAAACAACCTGGTACTGACTAAGAAACAGAGTGGTGGATCAGTGGAATGGGTTAGGTATACAAGATGTAGTACTCAACGACTATAGCAATTTACTCTTTGATAAACCCAAAGAATCCAGCTTCTGGGCTAAGAATTCACTATTTCACAAAAACTAGGAAAACTGGAAAACGGTAGGGTAGAAACTGGGCAGAGACCAATATCTTACACCATATACCAAAGTAAAGTCAAAATGGGTTCATGATTTAGGGATAAATGCTGATACTATAAGCAATTTGGGAGAGCAAGGATAGTTTACCTATCAGATTTATGGAAAAGGGAAGAATTCATGACCTAACAAGAGATAGAGAGCATTACGAAATGCAAAATGGATAATTTTGATTCTGTTAAATTGAAAAAAAAAGCCAATGCAACAAGGATTAGGAAGGAAGCAGAAAATTGGGAGAAACTCTTTACAACTAGTGTCTCTGATAAGGTCCTTATATCTAAAATACATAGGGAACTGAGCCAAATTTATAGGAATAAAAGTCATTCTCCAATTGAGAAATAGTCCAAGGATATGAACATGCAGTTTTCAGAGGAAGAAATTAAAGACATCTATAGGCATATGAAAAAATGCTCAAAATCACTACTGATTAGAGAAATGCAAATCAAAACAACTCTTAGGTGCTACATCTCTCCTGTCAGATTGGCTAACATTACAAAACAGGAAAATGATAAATGCTGGAGAAGATGTGGGAAAATTGGAACACTGTTACATTGTTGGCGGAAGTATGAACCTGATACAGCCATTTTGGAGTGCAATTTAGAACTATGCCCAAAGCACTATAAAAATGTTCATACCCTTTGACCCAGTAATACCACTTCTAGGGTTGTATTCCAAAGAGATCACAAAGTGGGAAAAGGACCCATATGTACAAAAATATTTATAGCGTTCGTTTTTGTAGTAGCAAAGAATTGGAAATCAAGGGGATGCCCATCAATTGGGGAATGGATGAACAAGTTGTGGTATATGAATGTAACAGAATACTATTGTGTTATAAGAAATGGGGAAGATATGGACTTCATAATAACCTGGAAAAACCTACACGATATAATGCTGAGGGAGTAGCGCAGAACTAGGAGAACATTATACACAACCACAGATACATGGATTCTGGGATGACTAACCTTCATAGACTTTGCTCTTCTCAGCAATACAAGGCTCAAAGAGAACTCCAAAGGATTCATGATGGAGAGAGCTATCTACATCCAGAGAAAGAACTATGGAGTCTGAATGCAGATTGAGGCTCACTGTTTGCTCTCTTTTTTTTCTTTTCTTTTTTTCTCTTTTGTTTCTGTTTTTATTTTGGTTTTGTTTCTTTTTTCTCATGATTCATTCCATTGGTCAAAATTTTTCTTTACAACTTGACTATTGTGTAAATAAGTTTAATGTGAAGTTATATGTAGAAGATATATCGGATTCCATGTTGTCTTGGGGAGGGAGGTAGGGTGGGGGGGCAGAAAATCTGGAACTGAAAATCATGCAGAACTGAGTGTTGTAAACTAAAACTAAAAAAAAAATCTTAATTAAAAATATGTATCAGAATGTAAGTATAAAGGAGAACACATAATTTAAAGAAAAAAAGGAAAATAATTCACAGCTAATCATCTCACAATATTGCTGTTACTTGGTACACAGTACATTTCACTGCGTATGCCCATGCAAGTCTTTCCAGGTATTTCTGAGAGCATCCTGCTGATTATTCCTTACAGTACAATAGTATTCCATCACAATCACTAACCAAAACTTGTTTGGCATCTCCCCATTTGATGGGCATCCCCTCAATTTCCAATTCTTTGCCCCCACAAAACAGCTGCTACAGATATTATTGTACATATCAGGCCCTTTCCTTTTTTAAATCTCTTTCCAGATAAAGACCTAATAGTGGTATTGTTAGGTCAAAGGTATACACGGTTTTATAGCACTTTTGGCATAGTTCCAAATTGCTCTACAGAATGGTTGAATCCATTCATGACTACCCCAACAGTGCATTAATGTCTCATTTTTTCCTACATCCCCTTCAGCATCCATCATTCTGCTTTTCTGTCCTATGCACCAATCTAATAATATGTATGAAGTAGTACCTCAGAATTGTTTTGATTTGTTTATCTCCAATCAATAGAGAGTTAGAGTATTTATTTGTTTCCATATGGTTGTATATAGCTTTGATTACTTCATCTGAAAAGTGATCATATCTTTTGATCATTTATCAATTGGCAAATGACTCTTATTTCTACAAATTTGAATCAGTTTTCTATGTTTGAGAAATGAGACCTACATCGGAAAATGTTTCTTCAATTTTTCGCAGTTACTATTGCTAATTGTATTTTCCTTCATCCTATCCCCCCATTTATTCTATTCTCTCTGTCCTTTTACCCTGTCCTTCATGAAAAGTGTTTTCCTTCTGACTACTCCCTCCCCAAATCTGCCTTCTTTACTATCAACCTCCCCTCTTATGTCCTTCCCCTCCTACTTTCCTGTAAGGTAAAATATATTTCTATACCCAGTGGGGTTTGTGTGCTGTTCCCTCTTTGATCCAAATCTGATGAGATGTTCATTCACTTTTCCTTATCTCTTCCCTCTCCCCCCTCTACTGTAAAAGTTTGTTTCTTGCCTCCTTTATCTGAGATAATTTACCCCATTCTACTTCTCCTTTTCTCTTTCTCCCAGTATTTCCTCTCTCACCCCTTAATTTTATTTTTACACGTCATCCTCTCATATTTAACTCAGACCTGTGCCCTCTCTATAGATATACTCCTTCTAACTACTCTAATAAGGAGAAAGGTCTTATGAGTTACAAATATCATCTTCTCATATAAGAATACATAGTTTAACTTTTTTAAGTCTCATGATTTCTCTTTAGTGTTTACCCTTTTATATTTATTTTGAGTCTTGTATTTGAAAGTCAAATTTTCCATTTAGTTCTGGTCTGTTGATAAAGAATGCTTGAAAGTCCTCTATCACATTGAATGCACATTTTTCCCCCTGAATGATTATACACAGTTTTGCTCGGGAGGTGATCCTTGGTTACAATCTTAGCTTCTTTGCCCTCTGGAATTTTATATTCCAAGCCCTCCAATCCTTTAACATAGAAGCTGCTAAATCTTGTGTTATCCTGATTATAGCTCCATGATACTTGAATTATTTCTTTCTCTCTGCTTGCAATATTTTGTCCTTGACCTGGGAGCTCTGGAAATTGTTTATAGTATTCCTAGCAGTTCTCATTTTTGGATCTCTTTCAGGAGGTTCTTTGTGAATTCTTTCAGTTTCTATTTTACCCTCTGATTCTAGAGTATCAGGGCAGTTTTCCTTGATAATTTCTTGAAAGATGATGTCTGGGCTCTTTTTTTTTTTTGATCATAGCTTTCAGGTAGTCCAGTCCTTTTAAAATTATCTCTCCTCATCTATTTTCCAAGTCAATTGTTTTTCCAATGATAATTTTGCATTGTCTTCTATTTTTTCATTCTTTTGGTTTTGTTTTATTGTTTCTTGATTTTACATAAAGTCATTTGCTTCCATTTCATCTGTTGCAATGTTTAAGAAATTATTTTCTTCAGTGACTTTTTGAACCTCCTTTTCCATTTGGCCAATTCTGCCTTTTATGGCATTATTCTCCTTATTGGCTTTTTGTACCTTTTTAGCCATTTGGCCTAGTCTGTTTTTAAGGGGTTATTTTCTTCAGTATTTTTCTTTTGTGTGTGTGTGTGTGTGTCCTTTAGCAACCTGTTGACTCATTTTTCATGGTTTTCTTATATCACTCTCATTTCTCTTCCCAATTTTTCCTCTACCTCTTTTATTTGATTTTCAAAATTCTTTTTAGCTCTTTCATGGCCTGAGTCCAATTCATATTTTTTCTTGGAAGTTTTGGAGATAAAAGCTTTGACTTTGTTGTCTTCATCTTAGTGTGTGTTTTGAACTTTCTTGTCACCTTAGTGACTTTCTATAGTCAGAGTTGTTTTTTCCCCATTGTTTGCTCATTTCCCCAGCCTATGACTTGACTTTAAACTATTTGTTAAAGTGGAGATCTGCTTACAGGGTGCAGAGTGCACTGTCCCAAGCTTCAGGGGTTTTATGCAGCTGTTTTCAGAGATACTTCTTGGGATCTGTAAGTTTTCAGTTCTGTCAAGGTGTTAATGACCTACGGAGCAGCCTTTACTGCTCTTCTGGCCCACGCTCTGTCTGTGAGTGACCATAAGCACTCCTTTCTGTCCTGGAACTGTGACATGGGTCTCCCCCTTTACTGTGACCACACACTCTGGTATGGTAGGGTTTCTCCTTGCCCTGAGATTTCCACACAGGACACTGACCTGGATCTGAGTATTAGCAAAGCAACAGAGTCTTCCTTTAGTGCTAGCAAAAAGACTCCTGTAATCTACTGACCAGTTTTTCAACCCCCTTACAGTCTGTGGGCTGAGAGCTCTAGAAGTAGGAGCTGCTGCTGCTGATTCAGTCACTCCCAAGGCCTGCTCCTGGTTTGCTGTGACTGGGACTATGCTGATGTGGCCTGTGTTGGACAGGGCTGTACTCTCTCCCAATGTGACAGACCTTTCCTGCTAACCTAAGTTTTCCTTTACATCTGGGGGGCTGCCAGTGGTTGAGTTGCCCCAAGGCCTGCTCCAGGTTTGCTAAGGCCTGGTCAGACCTGGTGTGGCCTTCACTGGACTGCATTCCTCTCCCACCTTGCTGCAACAGACCTTTCCTGCCAATCTTCCAAGTTGTCTTGGGCTGGAAAATTGTTTTACTCCATCTTTTGTGAGTTCTGCTGCTCTCAAGTTTGTTTGGAGCCATTTTTAAAGGTATTTGGAGGGGCTTGGGGGAAAGCTCATGTAAGTTGCTGCCTTTACTTTGCCATCTTTCATATATTTCTATATGACCTGAAAGTTCGCAAATATATATTCTCTTGAATCTCCTAGACAGGGTGTTTTCATGTCCTTCTTGGTAAAAGGAGCTAATTGTGAGGATGATTTCCTTTGTTTTTCCAACACAGCAGCAGTTCCAGCATTTATTGTCTTGATACATGGATTCTTAACCTTTTTTTTTAATTTTTCTTTTGTTTTAGGGATTTTTTGTCAATCTGTTGAAGCTCCTTTATTCCTAAGAATAATACTTTTTAAATGTACGAGATAGGGGCAGCTAGGTGGCACAGTTGATAGCAAACCAGCCATGGAATCAGGAGGACCTGAGTTCATAATCTTGCCTTAGACACTTACTAGCCTGTGTGACCCCAGGTGAGTCACTTGACCCCAATTTCTGCCAATAAAATAAGTGAAAAAGATAAAAATAGGCTTATATTTACCATATATGTAGACACACACATATTACTTTAAATTTGGAAGCCACTTTACAAATAGTATCTCATTTGAGCCCCACAACAACCTTGGGAGGTAGGTTCTATTACTATCACCATTTTATAGATGATGACACTAAGGCAAGCAGAGGTCATCCTAGGGTCACACAATTAATGAGTTTCTGAGGCTGGATTTCAACTTAGATCTTCCTCATTTCAAGTTTAGCACTCTGTCCTCTACCACCTAACTGCCTCAAAGATGTTTTTTTTTTCTATTCAATTTCACAGACCCCCTGAAATCTATCCACTGTGGGCCTTGATTGCCAGGTTGAGAATCCCTTTTGCAGAAAGAGACTGACAAATTGCGTGACTGTCTCAGTGTCACATAGCCAGCAGATGCTAGACAGAAGACTTTAATCTATATATTCCTGATGCCAAGTCCAGTCCTCTTCTCACTAATACCCTGAAGTTTTACAGAGATGGAAGGGTTGGACCAGATGTTTCTCACTCAAAGCCCCTTATAGTTCTGAAATTCTCTGATTTTAGATGTAGGGGAAAGGCAAGCAAATATGAATCTGGTTGATGGTTTCATAATTGCTTTAAAAAAAGATGTCATAATATTCTGAGTTGTATGTGTAGCTCCTGGGGCATTGTTAATGCACAGAAATGCTAATTAACAGTGAACTACAGTGAAATGCTTACCACATTGTTTTTCAGCCTCAAAATGTCCTATTATCCTGATTAAATATTTATTAAATTTCAAGAGTATTCTGAACACTATAAAAGAGGTAGAGGGGAAATTTCAGCTTCAAAGTGGATTCTCTGTGTGTGTGTGTGTGTGTGTGTGTACGCAGCACAGTACCAACACACAATTCCAGCCTCAAATCTTTCATTCTCTTTTTGATGATCACACATAAAGTGTAGAATTCCACTGAAAAGGGGAATGGATGGGTATTAGAAACAAAAAATGCAATGTCATTTGAGATTCTTTTGGTTTTAATTAGGAAAAAATATGCTAATAGCTCACTTTGCATAAAATAGCCAAGTTCCTGAAACTGAAATTAGTATAGTCATGTGTGTTTGTTTTTCTTTGTACTAAAGCAGCATAAAGAGCCCCAGGTAAAAGAAAACAGTAGCTAATATATCCTTCTTTGGGAATGCTGTCTTAAGAGTCTTTTTTTTTTCCTTCGAGTAATCCATTTCTTATTTTATAAAATATAGACTGCCTCACTTAATTGTATTTGGCTCTTTATATTTTGACATATGCATTTCTTTTTCTTGTTTTTGCAACTCCTTCTCCAAGAAATTCCCCAGGAAAGAAGTTCAAACGTTACATTTTTTGAGAGTCTAACATTTGCAAAATAGAAAAAAAAATCAGGGACTTTTTGAGTAAAAATGAAAAAATAAGCAAGAGTGTACAGTACTTTATTTATCCAGAGATGGAGAGACTTTGATAGCAAACATCTCAGAGCTTGTGATTTGCATCTGATCTTTATATAAAAAACATGCACAGAGCTCTGTCTTTCTTCTGCTGGAGTGCAGGATGCTGGCGATGGGCCTTTCCTTTGTTTAAGAAGAAGGACTTGGTACAGGGCTCACCTCCTTATCAAGAGAAAATGCACTGGGCTTTACCCTCTAAATGACTGAGCTCCCCTGCCAGTCCTAGATCTCCTCTTCTGGCTTGGGGAAATGAATAGGGATCAAACACAGAACAGAGAATTCAGTGCTGAATGCTATGGTTAATTTGGTTGTTTTATGTTTAAACATGTGCATTAGGGAATTTGCATCTCTCTATGTGGAAATTCATTAAAAAAATTAAAAAATGATACAATTCATTTCAGGTGAATGTCTCGTAAGTGTATTTTTAAGGCATTCAGTTTCAGTGTTTTATTGTGGGATAATTAATACATACTAAGCCATTTTTTCTCGATAAAAGAAAGAGGATGCCTGCAGGATCCACATGCCAACTCTCTTACTCTGAGGAAAAACACAAGAAGTGAATCATGTGACTTGGTTTCTCTTTTTTTCTGTAGTCCTTCAAGGAGGGTATAGAATTCAGTCTTGCCTGGCCTTTGGAGAGGTCTCCTCTCTCTCTTCTGCCTTGGGCTAAGAGAAAGTGAAATCCTGGAGAGAGAATTGTACTTAGAGCCAGAGGAAGTGGGTCTGTATTCTAGCTATGCTGCCTCTGACAACATGTCCTGGGCCAAGTCACTTAATGATAAGAGCTAATATATTCACAATATTGTTTTAAATATATCAATTCCATTTGAGGCTCATTGGGGAAAAATGAACAAACCCCCAAGGAAAAAAAAAAACTGTGAGATGGGTGCTAACTTTTCCCCATTTTACAGATGGGAAACCAGGTCATGAGGTCTAAAGGAGTTAAATGACTTATCCAGAGTCACACAGCTAAAACATTTCTGGGGCTGGATTGAAGTTCAATTTTTCCTTACTCTAAGTCTTAAACGCCTTGACTTATGCCATGATCTCTAGGCTTCAGGCTTCTCATCTGCGAAATGAGGAGACAGAGGATAGGAGGCCACTGAAGTTCCTTCTAATTTTGTATCTACAATCCTATGAAAATGTGTAATTTATATGGCTATGGAAGCCTTGATAGCTGAATAAGATATATATGGGGGAGAGACAGAGACAGAGAGAGGCAAAGACAGTTGCATAGAGAGAAAGACAGAATAAGACAGAGACCTCTCCAAAGGCCAGGAAAGACTGCATTCTATTCCGTCCCTGCAAGACTACAGAAAAGGAGACAAACCAAGTCATCCAAGAAGCTGTAGCAGGTGCAATGGCTACACCCTGGTAAAACCACCTGAGCAGACTGGCTAAACTGGCAGGGAGAGGGGAGCGGAACCTGAGGCCTCAAAGCCACACATGGCCTTCTAGGTCCTTAAGTGTGGCCCTTTGCCAGAAGCCAAACTTCACAGAATCTATTTGTTTGGATTCAGTCAAAGGGCCAAACTTGAGGACCTAGAAGGTTACATGTGACCTTGAGGCTGCAGGTCCCCCATCCCTGGCTAAACCATGTACAGGCTTTAAACCTATTGGTGAGTTAGAGGATGTCTACCTTCAGTATGTAAAGACTTCTTCCAGTGAAAGGGTCACAAGGAAATAATTTGTTTCAATGGCCATGAAGGTGCCTGAAGCAGATGCTGTGGAGTGTTTATTGCTTGGTCCCCCTGTGATATCAGAGTTCTTCTCTGAAAATAAAGGACACACCACAATATGTACCAAGCATTATGTTAAGCAAAGAAAGGCAAAATTTCAGTCTCTGCCCATATTTCTTTGCTTAGCGTTGTGGTGGGCACACATCATAGTTTGTCCTTTGTTTTCAAAGACCACTGACCTCATGGGGTGATGTCTTGACTTATGAGTGAATTAGATTTAAGTGAGGCAGATTTGCACAAAGTCTCCAACCGCTCTTCCAGTTTCATTGAAATCCAGTGGCAGGAAAAAAGTTAAAATGACTGGTAATGGCCTGTGATGGAGTAGATGACCTTGGTGTCTTCTATGTCTGACCAAGGTCTAAAGTGCTCCATAGAACCTGCTTTACGTTACCCCAAAGAGTCATGTTGTAATACAAGTGGTCAGCAACTTACTCACTTTCTATGAAGTTTGTTGGGTGAGAGGAGATCAAAGTACCCCTACCCACCCCCAACAAGGGATTCCTCCTCATGGTTTTGGGTGGCGGCTTCTACCATTAATTGTCCATAAACTCACATCTCTCTGTCATAAACAATATTCTATTGTATAGAAGACCCACAGGGCATAACTGAAAATTTCAATTAATCCAGACTTACTGGTTCACTTAATTGAAATGCTAGAAATGCCCAGTCTTTGTTCATTTAGTTAACACCCTTGGTTGATTCAATTGAGATATGCTCTGACAAGATAAAAGTATAAAGGCTAAGAGGTTTGGGGCAAAGGAAACACTTAATCCTTACACTTGGAATATTCCACACTTTTCTAGTGAAGCAAATATATGTACTAGACCTGATACTAGGGACTAGGGACAATTGGACAAAAAAAAAATAAAAACAAAGAAAACCAATATCTGCCTGTGAGAAGGTTAAATCCTCCTGGAGGTAGGTGGTCACAAAATATATACAGGACAAATACATTATATACAATAAATTATATATATGTGTGTGTGTGTGTGTGTGTGTGTGTGTGTGTGTGTGTGTATACATATATATGTAAGTATATATGCATCACATGGTTAGATTGTCTCAATTGCCATGGAAATGGGACATATATCATGAGACATTTTCTAGATTCTTCATAAAGGGCATGTATCACTTGACCCTTTGCCTCAGTTTCCTCATCTGGAAAATGAGCTGGAGAAGGAAATGCAAACCACTTTAGTACCTTTGCCAAGAAATCCTCAAAAGAGGTCATAAAGAGTTGGTCATAACTGAAAATGACTAAACGACAACAAATGTTCAGAAGCTCTAGCAATAATAAGAATAAGAACTAACATTTATACGACACTTATATATGCCACACACTGTGCTTTGATCTTTGTAATGATGTAAGGATGATAACTGCATCACAAAAGAGCATATTATCTGAGCTATAAACCTCGGAGGGTTATGGCTTCTGAGCTCTTTCCAGGTAACCTCTTTGTTGGGTCAGAACAAATGCCATCTCTCCTTTGGACTTCTTATTGGAGTTCAGAGAATTTTCTCTTCTCCCTTCTTAGTAGAAACAACTATGACTCACATGAGTAAACAGTATTTGCCCAGTTAGCTTGAGACTGGACCTCAAATCCCTGGCTGCTGCTTTTGTATTCCTTTCTCTGAGGAGAGTCTTGGTAACTGAAGAGTAGTCTTGAGTTGGATATTTCCGTCTTCAGTAACTCCCTCTCGAATTTGAGAGAACTGAAGTTTTGTTGTTGAATGCTGATTAGCCAGCAGGAGGAAGGCAAATTGGAACCTTCTTGGAGGAAGAATGAATGAATAAGAATATGAATACATTATCCTATAGCTGAAAGAACCAGCAGAGTCCTGGAGAACTGGACTTTGTTGCCCTGAACAAACAAGCCAGAGGTAAAAGTGAAATTGGTTTTCAGTAGTTTCTACATACTAGGTTTGTTAAATCGTTAATTTGTCTATTTATTTGGTTGTGACAGGAGAATATAATAGATGTTATGGATTTTTTAAACTTTTAAATGTTACTAAGCATGAATGATTCTTTTATATTTTAAGTGTTTCTTTTTGTAATGGAAGACACGAATAGGTACCCTGTGAGTGATATATATTATTTAGTATATTGAATATCTTTTCTAGAGGGGATGCTATTAATCTCTTTCAGTCTGAGACAATGGACATAAGCCATGTTTGTTAATTTGAGATTTTCCCTAGAAAAGCCTTATCTTATCCCTTTGAAGTAAATCTTCCTGTAAGCCTGAATCTGGTGTATGTGAGTCAGGAGTCTTGTCTCCTTTGTCAGAAATGAGTGGACCCTGGGCTAATGGCGGCATCTACACAAAGCAGTGGCCTAAAGGGAAGAATAAGCATTAACAACCAGAGGAATAACGAAAGGTCCTTAGTTAGCAGTAGCGTATGAGTAAATCGTAAACCTTCCAAGAAGCAGAAGGAGAAGAGCAAGAGGATTCTGGGCATGGGGCATGGCCAGTGTAGAGGCATAGAAATGAAAGATAGAGAGATAGATTGTTGCACACAGATAATAAACAGCAAATAGACCACTTTGGCTAGAACAAGGCTTCTTAAACTTTTTTAGCCAGCGACCATTTCAGCACTTCTTAAACTGTGGGTTGCAACCTCCATATGGGATCTAGGCCCTAGATCATAGAAAGAGAGTAATGTGAAATAAACCAAGAAAGAGAGTTTGGAGCCAAAATGTGCAGAGCTTTAAGGGACACAGAGAGGAGTTAATTTTCATTTTATTCTATAATGTTGAAGGATTTTTGTTTTGTTTTGTTTTGTTGTGATAGGGGGAGAGAATCTCGTTTGAGTCTATATGTATAAATAGGGGGAAAAGAAACTAAGAGATTCTGGGGTTTCCCTCACTGTTGATTCGTAAGGGGAGGCTGGACGACTCACTTAGGAGAATTATAAAATTGACAGATGAAAGAAACTTTTGAAAGAATATGGTTCATCGTTCCTCATCCCCTTGATTTATAGATGAGAAAACCGAGAGGAAACAGAAAGCAAGAGTAAAAATGATTTAAAGTCATGTAGATTATAAGTAACCACCAGAATTTGGACCCATTTCCCTGGACTCCAAGGACATTTCATTTCTGGCTATATCAGAGCAATTTTTTTCCTGTGAGACAAGAAATCCTATAGCTATTTCACTTAACCATCTGATAATTTTTGAAGGCAAGTAATTTTGGAAAAACTTTCCCCTGACTCTCATAGCTGAGATGTTAAAACAATTTCTTTATCATTCCCATAGTTTTTATATTCCTCTTATGCACTCAGTCTGCTTCTCATGCAATTATTTATGTATTGGCCTTGTTTTTTATTCTCTAATAGGCCAGAAGCTCCTTGAGGACAGGAACATGTATTCATTTAACAAACAAACCAAAAAAAACTGCCTTGTATATAATAAGGAAACAAGGAGTACAGACCTATTGAGCTTATCATATTTGAAATTGATTTAATTGGTTATTTCTTTCAGTGAATAGTAATATTTCAATAGCGTTTGATACTTTGATTTCAAAACTTGTTTTTTCTTTTTGAAATTTCAGCTGCTTCAAGTCCCATCCATATTCTTGGTGACAGTCTTTTGAATACTTAAATAAAACCACTTCAATATTCTATTAACCCTCTGTGATGCCAATCAGTGATTAAAGACCTTTCCCACCCACTCAATAGACCTCAAGCAGGGCCAATTAGGGGAACCTTGATTAGAGGTTTGTTTGTAAGCAGATCTACTCCTTTTACTTACTAGGCACTAAGCCTCAGGCCCACACTCTTTTGACTATGAGGCATGAAGCCCTGGGGGTCCTAAAAAGAGTGTATATGCCCAGAAGGTAGTCACAGAACTCAGAATCTGCAGAGAACTCAGAAGTTAGAAGAGAAGCCAAAACTCTGAGTGACAAAGCTGCAGAAGAGAGTGCTGAGCAAAGAGTGGAAAGCAGGGAACTTCAGAGACCAGAGAACTGAGTGGGGAAAGAACTCAGGCAAGCAGACATTTAGGATTTGTGAGTAATTGTTCACAGGGAAGGCCCTAGCAGGGGGAGGGAGTTTACAGGATGACTTGGTTCCCTGCTATAATGCTGTGTTATAATTTCCTTGTTGCTACATTGAGGTGGGCTTACTGGTTTTGGAATATAATTAGTGCTATATCAAATTGGGGTTGTTGGTCTTGGGATTGGATTCTCTGGCGTCTAAATAAATGTTATCCTTCCTCTGCCTCCTACCTAGAGAGTTTTTCATACTTCGCGATTTCAAACTATTCAGGCATGTTCATGGGCATCCTTGAGGTGAATGTTGCCTTACTAATACGCCCACTCCTCACCACCTCTCCTTCACCCAAGGTCTTTTTCTTATGCAAGCTAAAAATCCCTAGGTCTTATGACTGATATATGTCATGATTTTAGCATCTTTACTCTCCTGTCTGCTCTTTTTGTACACTTTCTAGTTTATTTATAACTTTCCTCAGATGAGGTACCCAAACTGGGCATAGTCATCTGGATGTAGTATGACATGATCAGGGGATAGAGAAACTACCCCTTTTTTTCGGGAAACTGTGCTTCTCAGTGCAAGGATAATCAAATAGAATCAATTACAAATGTTTTGCAAATCTTGTAATCCTATACAAATATGTATTGCTGGCATTTATGAGTAGCTAGATGGCACTGTGGATAGAGTGCCAGGCCTAGATTCAGGACAAGTTAAGCCTTAGACATTTCCTAATTGTGTGACCCTGAGCCAGTCACTTTGAGGCAAGTTAGTTTGCCTCAGTTTCCATATCTATAAAATGGGGATAATAATAGCACTTACCACTTAGGGTTTTTCTGAAGATTAAATGAGATAATCATTGTGAAGCATTTAGCACATTTCTTGGCACATGGTAAGTACTATATCAATGTTAGCAAATATTGTTATTGTTATTTAAAAAAAAGTACCATTTTCCTACATCCGCTGTCTTCCCCCTGCATTTTGTAGTGTTCTTCTTCGTCAGGTCTATCTCTTTGAATCCCTAGACCCATTCGGGACTCTGCTTTAGAGCTGTCCTCCAAAAGAGAACATCCCTTATCTCCACAGTTAACCTTGATTTTCTTGTTGAAATTGCTTGGTATCTGTTTTGAATGCAGACATGTACTTGACAAGAAGGCAGATTGAGCCTGCACTAAGAGGAGTTTCCAGGAGAGAGTCCTCTGTGGGCATCTTGTTTTTACCTGCTTGAACATAGGTTGTATCCTCTCTGTAGAAAGTAAGTTCTTTGAGGTCAGGGACTGTTATTCAAGCTTTTCTTTGTATCCTCAGGCCCTAGTACAGTAATTGACTCATAGTAAGGGATTAATAAATACTTGTCGGATTGAATTGAATTAAATAATTACAAATGCAGTCTTCTTGTTGTCTGGGTTATCTTGGCTACCATTGCTCTTCAGTGACTCATACTGGTTCTATAGACAACAGACAGTAAAAGAATATGCCCTCTACCATATACCTGAGAAATGGATCTCCAGACTCGACTTAAAAACTTTCAGTAAGGGGATACCTTTCTAACTTTTCTGCATTTTTCCTCCATCCCATACTTTATTTATTATTTTGGCGGGAGGGTTGAGGGCTGGAAGGTATACTTTTTGTTCTAAACTGCAAGAGAACCTTAGATTAAGCAATAAAGAAATTTCCTAACCATGAGGTTAGACTGGATGGATTTGATTATTTTTCATTCCAATCTAAAGGCAGACACCGAAAGGGAAATTGCTTAAATTAAAACACCTAGAAATATCCCTTGCAGGTTAAATAACCTGATTTAATTTTTGTTTAGGCTAATAATAACCTGACACCAATAACCAAAGGCTTCCATGAAAATACCCATAAATTATCATCTGTGTGTGGAACAAGATAGAACAAGACTAAACATGATCTCCCCAAATTTATGTTTATTCATAAACATGGTTGCAAAATAGATTCAGGAAGGAGGCTGCACCTGTTTGAGGCACACACTGTTCCAGATTATAATTAACAGAGTTTCATCAGCATTAAAATTATGTACACCTTTCTTCTTCTCCTCTAATAGAGTCTTCTACAGTGGGGTAGAGTTAATGAATTTCATTCTATGAAATGAATTCACATTCGTAGAAACAGGTAAGAGGCATTGCTATAATAGGTGTGAATGCCTGTAGGATATTGGCATTATTGTACATAAATTTTGGATGCAAAAAGCATCAGATTTAGGCTAGAGTTAAGAGTACCAACATAGAAAAAATACACATGCAATGAAAATAGCCTTGTAGAAACATTCCAGTAATAAAACTCTCCAAGTCTATCGATAATGCAGTTAAAAGTATGGTGTTCAATATGTGCAAATTAGTTGATGACAATGCATGTAAAAGATTTTTACAAATAAACACCATAGTCTCAATTATTTGATGATTCCAGATTAACTGCTTCAAGCAAAAGTGGATTGGGTGTTCAATTAGCAATAATTGCATCTGTGTTCCAGTGATTCCAGGAGTGGGAAACCTGTGGCTTCAAGGCCACATGTGGCCCTCTAGGTCCTCAAGTGTGACCCTTTGACTGGATCCAAACTTTAAAGAAAAAAACCCCTTAAGAAGATTTGTTCTGCAAAACTTGGACTCGGGGGGGGCGGAGCCAAGATGGCTGCTGGAAAGCAGAGATTTCCCTAGGGCTCTCCCCTAGGACCCTCCAAACACCGATAAAAAAATGTCTCTGAACAAATTCTAGAACTGCAGAGCCCACAAAATAGCAGAGGGAAGCAGGGCTCCAGCCCAGGACAGCCTGAATGATCACTGGGTAAGGTCTACCACATGGAGCTGGGAGCAGATCCCAATGTGGGCTGCCCTCAGACCAACCAGACCAGGAGCCAGGATGAACAGGCCCTAGTGCCCTGAATCAGTGAGGTGTGGCAATTGCCAGACTTCTCATCCCACAAACACCAAAGACAAGAGAGAAGGTTAGTGGGGAAAAAAAAAAACCGCAGGGGCAGAGTGAAAGGAGTTTGCTGTTTGGCCACTGCCCCGGAGCAGTTGAGGTGGTACACCTACAGAACTACAGCTGCAGTTGCTTCTGGCCCCAGGCCCACCTGGTAGGAGGAAATAAGTGGCAGATCTGAGTGGGACTGCAGAGCCTGCTCAGATGGGAGTCTCCGTTTGGGTTGGTAGTTCTTGGAGGAGGAAATATGCTGGTGTTACAGAGCTTGCTGTGTAGAAATAGCTCTGAAAACCACAGCACAGCCCCTCAAGCTTGCACAAATTACTCTCTACTCTACAAGCAGTCATAGCCCAAAGAAAAACTCAAGGGTCAAGTAGTTGGCTGGGAACACGGCCAGGCAGTGAAAACGAACTCAGATTCAGCATGGAAGAGCTCAAAAAGAATTTGGAAAAGTAAGGTAGAGAAGTAGAGGAAAATTGGGAAGAGAAATGAGAATGATGCAAGAAAACCATGAAAAACAAGACAATGACTGGCTAAAGAGACCCAAAAAATACTGAAGAAAATAGCACCTTAAAAATAGGATAACTCAAAGGGCAAAAGAGCTCCAAAAAGCCAGTAAGAAGAATAATTCCTTGAAAGGCAGTATTAGCCAAATGGAAAAAGAGGTCAAAAAGACCACTGAAGAAAATACTACCTTAAGAATTATATTGCAGCAAGTGGAGGCTGGTGACTTTATGAGAAATCAAGATATTATAAAACAGAACCAAAGGAATGAAAAAAATGGAAGACAGTGTGAAATATCTCATTGGAAAAACCACAGACATGGAAAATAGATCCAGGAGAGATAATATAAAAATTACTGGACTACCTGAAAGCCATGATCAAAAAAAGAGAGTAGATATCATCTTTCAAGAAATTACCAACGAGAACTGCCCTGATAGTCTAGAGTCAGAGAGTAAAATAGAAATTGAAAGAATCCATCGATCGCCTCCTGAAAAAGATTCCAAAAAGAAAACTCCTAGGAATATTGTTGCCAAATTCCAGAGCTCCCACATCAAGGAGAAAATACCATAAGCAGCCAGAAAGAAACAATTTGAGTATTGTGGAAACACAATCAGAATAACCCAAGATCTAGCAGCTTCTACCCTAAGGGATCGAAGGGCTTGGAATATGGTATTCAGGAGGTCAATGGAGCTAGGATTGAAACCAAGAATCATCTACCTAGCAAAACTGAGTATCATGCTCCAAGGCAAAATATGGATTTTCAATAAAATAGAGGACTTTCAAGCTTTCTCAGTGAAAAGACGAGAGCTGAAAAGAAAATTGGACTTTCAAACACAAGAATCAAGGGAAGCATGAAAAGATAAACAAGAAAGAGAAATCATAAGGGACTTACTAAAGTTGAACTGTTTTGTTTACATTCCTACATGGAAAGATGATGTGTCTAATTCATAAGACCTCAGTATTAGGGTAGCTGAAGGGAATATACATATGCATATATAGACAGAGGGCACAGGGTTAGTTAAATATGAAGGGATGATACCCAAAAAAATCAAATTAAGGGATGAGAGAGGAATATATTGAGAGAGGGAGAAAGGGAGAGATAGAATGGGGTAAATTATCTTTCATAAAAGTGGCAAAAAAGCATATCTGTAGGAAAGGAAGAGGGGGCAGGCGATGGGGATGGGGAATGAGTGAATCTTACTCTCATCGAATTTGACTTCAGGAGGGAATAACATACACACTCAATTGGGTATCTTACCCCACAGGAAAGAAGGAGGAAGGAGATAAAAAGGGGGGACGATAGAAGGGAGGGCAGATAGGGGGAGGAGGTAATTAAGAGCAAACACTTTCAAAAAGGGACAGGGTCAAGGGAGAAAATTGAATAAAGGGGGATGAGATAGGAAGGAGCAAAATATAGTTAGTCTTTCACAACATGAATATTGTGGAAGGGTTTTACATAATGATACACATGTGGCCTATGTTGATTGCTTGCCTTCTTAGGGAGGGTGGGTGGGGGGAGGAAGAAAGGAAAGAATTTGGAACTCAACGTTTTAAAAGCTGATGTTCAAAAAAAATGTTTTTGCATGCAACTAGGGAATAAGATATACAGGAATAGAAATCTATCTTGTCCTACAAGAAAGTAAGGGAAAAGGGGATGGCAGAGTGGGGTGACAGAAGGGAGGGCTGACTGAGAAACAGGGCAATTACAATTTATGCCACCTTGGCGGGGAGGAGGGTAGAAATGGTGAGAAAATTTGTAATTCAAACTCTTGTGAAAATCAATACTGAAAACTAAAAATATTAAATATTATTAGAGATAAAAAAAACTTAGACTTAGTCAAAAGGCTTCACCCAAGGACTTAGAAGGCCACATGTGGCCTTGAAGCCATAGGTTTCCCACCCCTGTGTTAGACACACCTTTACTGGCTCCTCTGAGTTAGGGGACAATAAAAGTTTGCTATATCATCACTTGGAGCATGAACTTTCTTCAATCACTACAAAAGTAGACTACTTGGGTTATTACCTATGTTCAACTCTCAAAGGATGACTATAGGAATGGCAATGAGTAAGAAATTATTGTAGTGGGAAGTGACCATGAGCCAATATTGGTCTATGCTAATTCAATCCTCTCATTTGACTATAACACCAGTGTTACTAGCAGCTGCTATGGAGGCGTAAGGAAAATAACACCAGCACACAGGAGAGGTTCTCTGCTAGCAGAGGTTCTCTGCTCTGCTTTTCTAAGGAAAGCAACTTTAAGGGGTTTACAATCTCACTTTAATTAAACATACATATATCATTCACTTAGTTCAGGGGAAAAAGTCAGCACCCTGAAATTCAGAGAAACACAAACAGAAATTACATGCAGAAATTATATAAACAGAGCAAATAACACATATCAGCAGGCCGCGCTTCTGTCTGTCCATAGTAATACATACATAGTTAACATAGAGAGAAGTACCAACATCTGGATTTTCAAAGCTGGGGAACTTCTTAACAGCTACCCAGAATCTCATCTGGCCAAATCACACAAACACTCTTCCAATGAGGGAGCCCCAAAGCAAAATGCTAACTTCAGCGTATATATACACTTCTTCAGGGTCAGAGGGCATCACAACCATGTGACTCAAACTCATGCAAGTTAGGCTTTCTTGTGACTTAAGCAGGTTATCAAAGACTTTTGAATTAGAACAAAGGCAAGGCTCAATCAAAGACACCTGATTGCCTTAGCTGTGAGAAGTACTCCAAAAGAAAAACAGCATAAAGACCCACTTCGCTTGCCATTACAGTGACAAATAAAGAACCAGAAGCCCACAAAAGTTTAGTAACTTGCCAAAAGTCATATAATTCTGCTGTGGAAAACTTGAGCTGGACCCATAATTTCCAAGTGGTATTTCTATTTCAAATCCTTATTTTCCTTGCCCTTTATGCTGCCTTTGACACTTTTTATCATTCTCTCCACCTTGATAGTCTCTTCCTTTTAGGATTTTGAGACATGAATCTCTCCTGATTCTCTTCCTATCTATCTGACTATTCTTCCTCAGTATGTTTTACTCAATCCTCTTCCAGATCACACCCTCTAACCATAGGATTCCACAGGATTCTGTCCTAGGATCTTTCTTCTCCCATCATCCTACTTTACTTGATGATCTCATTAGCTCCCACGGATTATCATTTCTGTGCTGATGGTTTTCATATCTCCTTATCTGGCCACAAACGCTGTGCTGACCTCTAATCTTGCATCTCTAACTTCTTTTCAGACATCTTGAACTGGATGTCCAGGAGACAACTTAAATTTAACACATTCAAAACTGAATATATTCGTTATCTTTCTTCCCTAACCCTTTCCCTCTACCTTCCCTATTACCATAGAGGGCAACGGGAATCCTCCTAGTCCTTCAGCCTAGCAGCATAAGAGTCATCCTGAACTCCTGACTATATTTCACCCTCCATATCCAATCTGTTGCTAAGGCTCGTCAATTTCACCTTTTTGACATGCCTCAAATACACTCCCTTTTCTTCTTTGATATTACAGTTGCTCTAGTACAGATGCTCACTTCACACCTGGACAATTTTAACAACTTTCCAATGGAGCTGCATGCCTCAAGTCACCCCCTACTCCAGTCTAACCTCCATTTAGCCACTAAAGTAATTTTCATAAAGTATAGGTGTGATTATGTTACTCTCTTACTCCACGAACTTTAGTGTCTCCCTATCAACTCCAAAATAAAAAAAAAATTCCATTTGGCATTTAAAGCCCTTCATCACCTAGCCCCCTCCTATCCTTCCAATTGTCTTACACCTTACTTCTCAATTCTTACTTCTGATCTAGGGACCCTGACTTCCTGATTCTTTAATGAAAAAGATACTATATCTCTAAACTCTAGGAATTTTCTCTGGTTGTTCCCCATGACTGGAAAACTCTCTCTCTCTCTCTCTCTCTCTCTCTCTCCTCTCTCTCTCTCTCTCTCTCTCTCCCTTCAGCTCTACCTATTGACCTTCCTTTAAGTCCCAAATCCCATGTTTTAATGGAAGCCTTCTCTAACCCCTTTTATACTAGTTCCTTATCTCTATTGAATCATTAACTCTTCTACATTTAGCTTGCTTTGTATAAATCTGTTTGTGTATTGTTTTCTTCATAAGAGTATAAGCTCCTTGAAGGCAGGGGCTATCTTTTGCCTCTTTTTGTATCCTCAGTCCTAAGTTCAGTGCCTGGCACATAGTAGGTACTTGATGTTTATTTATTGACTGAAAGTCCTCTAAAGCAGGTGCATTCATGCTGAATTAAGATGAACAACTTCTCTGGAAGTAACTGTGGGTCACACCATTTCAGAAATAATACTGCCATTTTATTGACATTTCTTAATCTGTACTAATACTGTAGGCTAAGCTTCTAGCAGACTGAGCATTGAAAATGCAATAAGCACCCATAAAAGCTCAAACATAATTAATGATAGGCAGAGCCAAGATTGTGTTGCAACAATTCTGCTAGCAGCTGTTGTGGAGGTGGAAGACCAACACAAGCCCAACAATAAGAATGCTGCCAGCACAAGTTCTTTTGACCTGGTTTACTAAGGAAAGCAACATTAAGGGGTTAACAATCTCACTTTAATCTAACATATACATATAAACTCACTTAGTTCAGGAGGAAAAGCCAGCAACCTGAACTTAAGCAGGTTTTAGAAATAAGTTACAAACATACACAATATAAACAGACCAAGTCACAATTCATAGTTACCAAGAAACCATCAACATCTGGGTTTACAAGCTAGGAGGCTCTTAGAGTGGCTGCCCAGAGTCCCATACCAACAATCCTCCTGGAGTGAGAGCCTCAAGCAAACAGCTCTGTTCTCTCTTTTTATACAGTCTTTAGATGTCACTAAACATCATCTGAGTGACCAGAACTTAGGTGCCTACTATTGGCTCTGTTCTTAGCAACTCCCCTTAGGATCCTGGGGGCCTCACATCCACTTTGGCTTAGCTCCTAATAATTAGGGGTTTGGGCCTGAGGCTTTCTACCTAGTAAGGCTCAATCAAAGAGATGTAATTAATTTAGTATTCTAAAACAGCAAAAAAAAAATCCCAACTTAATATTACAGATGGCAGCATAGAAGCAGGGACCTGCTTGAGCTCTCCCCCCAAACCACTCAAAATACCTGTAAAAATCACTGTAAACAAATTATAGAGCAGCAGAAGCCAAAAGATGACAGAGTGAAACAGATTTCCATCCCAATACAATCTGGAAGGCGAACAGGAGGGTCTTTTGCACCAGGCTTGAAGAGGAGCACATCCCAGTGTGGGCCATGCCAGCAGAGACAAGGCTGAAGCAGGACTCAGGGCACTGAATCACTGGCAGCTGCAGCAGTTTCAGACTTCTCAACCCACAAACACCAAAGCCACCTTCAAAGGTCATTGGGAAAGGTCTCTTTCCCACTGGGTGATAGAGTATGGTGTTCCAGCCCCAGCCCCAGGGCAGTGGCAGCAACTGCCACAACATCAAGCTGCTTCTATAGCTCTCAGCCTATAGATGGTAGGGGAATTGAATGGCTGATCTGGGTCACAGTCCTGAGTGGCAGTCCTTGGATGAGGAGGAGCACTGGTGTGGCAGAGCTTGTGATGGCTGTATAGAGTGGGGAATGGAAAGCACTTGTGGTTGCTCACAGACCAGAGCACAGGCCAAGAAAGGAATAAACAACTCTCCTTTGATCATACTACTTTAGAAGAACTAAACATTTACAAGTCCTTAGAAATGCCTTTGAAAATAGCTGCACAAAACCCCTGAAGGTTGGGGCACTTAACAAAGAGCTCTAAAGTCAAGTAATTGGCTGGGAAAATGAGCTAATATTTGAGGAAATGTAAGACTACGGAAGGTTGCTTTCTTGGCAAAAAGGTCTTTTCTTATGTCCTTGGTAATTAGGATTACCAAAACATATATCCAGAGGAAGACATCAAAGCTCGTATATCCAAAGCCTCCAAGAAAAATATGAAATGATCTCAGGCCATTGAAGAGCTCAAAAAAGATTTTGAAAATCAAGTAAGAAAATTAGAGGGAAAATTGGGAAGAGAGCTATGTAAGAAAATCTTTAAAAATGAGTCAATAGTTGCTAAAAGAGGCCCCCTCAAAAAGCTGAAGAAAATAACACCTTAAAAATAGACTAACGCAAATGGTAAAAGAGGTCCAAGAAGCCAATGAGGAGAAGAATGCCTTAAAAAGCATAATTGGCCAAATATAAAAGGAGGTCCAAAGATCACTGAAGAAAATAATTCCTTAAAAATTAGAATGGCAGCTTATGACTTTATGAGAAATCAAGAAATTATAAAACAAAACCAAAAGAATGAAAAAATAGAAGACCATGTGAAATATCTCTTTGGAAAAACAACTGAGCTGGAAAATAGATCCAGGAGATACAATTTAAAAATTATTGGACTACCTGAAAACCATGATTAGAAAAAGAGCCTAGACATCATCTTTCAGGAAATCATCAAGGAGAACTGCCCTTATATTCTAGAACCAGAGGGTAAAATAGAAATGGAAAGAATCCAACAATAACCTTCTGAAAGACATCCCAAAAGCAATATTCCTAGGAATGTTGTAGTGAAATTCCAGAGTTCCCAGGTAAGGAGAAAATATTGCAAGCAGCCAGAAAGAAACAATTTGAGTATTGTGGAAATACAATCAGATAACACAAGATCTAGAAGCTTCTACATTAAGGGATTGAAGGGCTTGGAATATGATATTACAGAGGTCAAAGTAGCTAGGATTAAAACCAAGAATCATCTACGCAGCAAAACTTAGTATAATACTTCAGAGGAAAAATGGAATTTCAATGAAATAGAAGAATTCCAAGCAGTCTTGTTGAAAAGACCTGAGCTGAATATAAAATTTGGCTTTCAAATACAAGAATCAAGAGAAACATGAAAAGGCAAACAGGAAAGAGAAGCCATACTGGATTTATTAAAGTTGAACTGTTTTGTTTACATTCCTACATGGAAAGATGATATTTGTAACTCACAAGACCTTTCTCAGTCTTAGAGTAGTTAGAGAGAATGTGTGTATGTGGGTATAGACAGAGGGCTCAGGCTAAGCTGAATATGAAGGAATGATGTCTAAAAAATAAAATTAAGTGTTGAGAACAATGTAATAGGAGAAAGGGAAAAGGAGAGGTAGAATGTAATAAATCATCTCACACCAAAGAGGTTTTACAATGAAGGGGAAGAGGGGGCAGGTGAGAGGGAATAAGTAAGCATTACCCTTATCAGATCTGGCTTAAGGAGGGCATATCATACACACTTAATTGGGTATGGGAATCTAATTTACCCTACAAGAAAGCAGGGGGGAAAGGGATGAAAGAGGGAACAATAGAAGGGATGGCAGATAAGGGAAGGGGTAATTAGAAGCAAACACTTTTGTGGAGGGCAGGTCAAAGGAGAGAACAGAACAAATGGAAAGGGGAAGGGGATAGAAGGAAATACTGTTAGTCTTTTACAACATGACTGTTACGGAAGTGTTTTGCATGACTACACATGTATAATCTGTATGGAATTGCTTACTTTCCTAATGAAGGTGTGTGGGGAGGGAGGGAGAAAATGTGGAACTCAAAGCAGTAAAAATAAATGTTAAAAATTGTTTTTACATGCAACTGGGAAATAACATATGCAGGCAGTGGGGTATAGAAATCTATCTTGCCCTACAGGAAAATAGAAAAGAAGGGGCTAAGATAAGTGGGGGTTGATAGAAGGGAGGGCAGATTGGAGGAAGGGGTAATCAAAATGCACACTGTCCTGGAGAGGGGGTGAGGGGAGAGGTGGGGAAAAAGCTTGAAATTCAAAATCTTGTGGAAGTCAATGTTGAAAATTGAAAATAAAAAAAAAATTAAAAAAATTGAAACCACCACCTCTACCAAGGCAAGATTAAAAAGATCATAATTCCAAAATGTATGTGAAATGTGACTTCCATAGTTACTATATAGTAAATAATCAGCTGAAATAGCCATTCCCAAAGAGAGAAGCAATAAATGAAGTGAAGTTTGGTTTAACCATTTTATCCTAACCTGAGCTTCTCTAAATTTCAAACCAACCAAGGTATAAAGCATCCTTTAGAGCCAAGTAGTCACTCTGTTCCTTAATGACTCCTATCTCACCTTGGTTTCTCCTTCCTTCCTTCCTTCTTTCCTTCCT
>CM053623.1:439504264-439523924 GCA_028646595.1 Phalanger gymnotis
TTTAAATTATCTCTCCTGGATCTATTTTCCAGGTCAGTGGTTTTTCCAATGAGGTATTTCACATTGTCTTCCAGTTTTTCATTCCTTTGGTTCTGTTTTATAATATCTTAGCTTCTCATAAAGTCCCTAGCTTCCACTTGCTCCAATCTAATTTTTAAGGTAGTATTTTCTTCATTGGTCTTTTGGACCTCCTTTTTGCATTTGGCCTCTTCTGCCTTTCAAGGCATTCTTCTCCTCACTGGCTTTTTGGAGCACTTTTGCCATTTGAGTTAGTCTATTTTTTAAGGCGCTGTTTTCTTCACTATATTTTTCAGTATATTTTTGGGTCCCCTTTAGTAAGTCATTGAGTTGTTTTTCATGGTTTTCTCACATCCTTCCCATTTCTCTTCCCAACTTTTCCTCTTCTTCTCTAACTCACTTTTCCAAATCTTTTTTCAGCTCTTCCATGGCCTGAGACCAGTTCATGTTTTTCATGGAGGCTTTTGTTGTAGGCTCTTTGACTTTGTTGACTTCTTCTGGCTGTATGTTTTGGTCTTCTTTGTCACCAAAGAAAGATTCCGAAGTCTGAGACTGAATCTGGGTGCATTTTCGCTGCCTGGCTATGTTCCCAGCCAACTTACTTGACCTTGAGTTTTTCAGTTGGGCATGACTGCTCATAGAGTAAAGAGTACTTTGTTCCAAGCTTGGGGGGATAAACCAGCTCTGCCACACCAGCAATCCTCCTTCCCCAAGAACCACCAACCCGGACGGGACTCAGATCTTCAGCAGGTTCTTCACTCCTGCTCTGATCTGCCACTTAATTCCTCCCACCAGGTGGGCCTGGGGCCAGAAGCAACTGCAGCTATAGTTCTGTAGCTGCTCCCAGGGTGGTGGCCAAACCACAAACTCCCTGTCCCCAGCAGCTTTTCCCACTAACCTTCTCAGTTGTCTTTGGTGTTTGTGGTTTGAGAAGTCTGGCAACTGCTGCAGCTCACTGATTTAGGGTGCTAGGGCCCGCTCCACCCAGCTCCTACTCAGGTTGGTCTGCACAGCCCATGCTGGGTTCTGCTCTGCTCTGCCACACTCCATTCCCAGCTCTGTGTAGGATAGACCTTACCCAGAGACCATCCAGGCTGTCCTGGGCTAGATCCCTGCTTCCCTCCCCTGTTTCGTGGGTTCTGCAGTTTTTCTCTGTTGTCTTTGGTGTTTGTGGGTGGAGAAGTCTGGCAACTGCCACAGCTCACTGATTCAGGGATCTAGGGCCCTCTCTGCCTGGCTCCTGCTCTGGTTGGTCTGCACAGCCCATGCTGGGCTCTGCTCTGCTCCGCTCCGCTCCGCTCCCAGCTTCGTGCAGGATAGACCTCACCCAGCAACCATCCATGCTGTCCTGGGCTGGTGCCCTGCTTCTCTCTGCAATTTTTTGGGTTCTGCAGTTCTAGAATTGGTTCAGAGCCATTTTTATAGGTTTTTGGAGGGACTTGGTGGGGAGTTCAGCCTAGTCCCTGCTTTCCAGTCACCATCTTGGCTCTGCCTCCTGCTCATCTCTTAATATGGTTTAAGATTAGCTTTTTGGGCATCCTATTTAACTGGAGAATAGCATCATAAGTCTCAGAATCACTTTCCTTCATAAATATTTTTTCCACTGTACCTTCTTATGAAAACATAGAATGAATTTTATTGTTCTATTTTGTTTTTATATTGCCTAAATTTTTGCCATTATTTCTTCCCATGGGCAGCTAGGCAGTGCAGTGGGTAGAGTGCCAATCCTGGAGTTAGAAAGATCTGGATTTCAAATCTGACCTCAGACATTTACTAATTGTGTGACCCTGGGCAAGTCAGTTAGACCTGTTTTCCTCAGTTTTCCCAACTGTCAAATGAGCTGGAGAAGGAAATGGCAAACCCCTCCAGTATCTTCACCAAGAAAATCCCAAGTGGGGTCACAAAAAGTCAGAAATGACTGAACAAAAGCAAATTTCTTCCCATCCCCCTCCCTAACAGCCATACAATATAACAAAATATGTTTGAATGAAAGATTTTTTCTAGTTAGCAAAATTAATCAACATATAGAAAAAGACTGAAAATATGAGGAAAATTCTGCAATTCCACACTTGTGCACTTCCTACCTTTATAAAGGAATTAGGTCTTGGGTGTTTTTTCATATATCTTATTTGGGTCTGATTATTCTTTGAAATTCTGCAACATTCACTTGCTGATTTTGTGATTTTTTTTTAAAATTTCAGTTGTTGTAGCTAATGTATATATCATTTACTTGATTCTGCTTACTCTATTATAAATCAATTCCTGTTAGTCTTTCTATGCTTCTGTATATTTACCATATTTTTTCCTGACTTTTTCTTATGGTACAGTAATATTGCATTGCATTTGTGTTTCACAATTTGTATATCAATTTCCCAATTGATAGGTATCTATTTTATTTCCAGTTTTTTGCTACCACAAAAAAAGTCTATTATAAATGCTTTAGTGTACATAAAGACTTTCCTGTTATCAGTAGCCTCTACAAGTTATACACAAAACAGCAGAATCTATGAGTCAACATGAAGTTAATTTTAGTCAATTATATAGCATCAAATGGGTTTCCAAAATGATTGTACGGATTCATAATGCCTCCAATACTGAATTAGTGCTCTGATCTTCCCATACAACCTAAAATATTAACTATACCCATTATTTGTGATTGCTGCTAATTTATTGAGTGTAAGATGAAAGCTGAGGGATGTTTAATGTGCATTTCTCTTATTAATAGTGACTGGAGAATTATTTCCTATGCTTGCTAAGAGTTTCTTAAAAGTGCTATTACTTTAAATAACTCTATATATTTATTACATATTCGTATATATGATCATACATACATTTATACAATATATATATACAAATAGTCTGTACTCACATGTACACATGAATACATATACATGAACATACATAATTCTTTCTCATATAGTTTAGATTTTTCAGTTTTAGTCCATTTTTTCTACATTTCCCTAATATGGTCTTTTTCATAGATGTACTTCTCAAGCTGTTGTTGTGGTTATAGTTTTTAAATCAAAACCAAAAGGTTTTGATGACTTGTATGTAAAAATATGCTTTGAGGTCTTGAAATATTGTTACTTTCCATTCCTAAAGATTTTTTTATTGATTCTCTTTTTATTTATATGTATTCTTTTTTTCAATTTTTTTTTTATTATTTCATTGGATTCTGTAAAGTACTCTGATGATTTTTTGGTATGGCATTTTAAAAATAAATCAACTTTGCTAGTATCATCTTTTTTTTTCATTATATTGACATGATCCAGCCATGAGCATGTAATATTCCTCCAGGTATTTTTGTTCTTTATTTCTTTAAAATGTTCTTTGTAATTGAATATAAGTGTTTTGTGCTCTTTGGTAAATGGATCCCTAAATAATTTATCCAATTTAGTTGTATTTGCTGCAATGTCCCTTTCTACCAATTCATTTTTTATTATTATACTGTAATACTGATTTGGGTGGATGTATTTTGTAGTTTCTCTATTATTTTTCATAAAATTATTAACTTTTTTTTACCTTATTGATTTTTATTTAAAAGCCGTAATTTGTATCCTAACTTCCTCCATTGTTTAGTGTAATTTTATGATTTTCTGGATAATTTTGGAGTTTTAGATTCTTGATTTACTGGGATTCAGTAAAATTTCTCTTACTCCATTTTCTTTTTTTGTTAGTTTCTTTGTCTCTGAAACATTGAGCCATTATGCCGTCTTCTCTCTTTTGTTCGTATTTCTCCTTTTATGCAAATTTTGAAATCATTTTCTTTATTCTACCTCTGATGAGTTGTTTGTTTGTTTGTTTGTTTGTTTGTTTGTTTGTTTGTTTGCTTTTACCCACTGATACACTCAGATTGTTGTAGTTGTTGTTGTCACTGCTAGATGGTCCAGTGGATAAAGCACTGGCCCAAGAATGAAGAAGAACTGAATTCAAATCTTGCCTCACACAATTACTAGCTTTTTGACCCTGGAAAATTCACTTAACTCCTCTCTTCTTCACTTTCTGTAATATGAAATAGGGAGTGATAAGAGCACCTTCTTTATAGAGTTACTGTGAGCATCAAATTGTGCACACACACACACACACTCACACATACACACATATGATACTTGGAACATAGTAGGTACTTGATAAATGCTTGTTTGAGTCATGTAAGTAGTATAATGAATAGAGTCTGGGGACTAGAGTCGGGAAGACCTGAGTTCAAAACTGACCTCAGACACTTATTAGTTGTGTAACCCTGGGAAAGTTACTTACTCTCAGTTTACCTCAGTTTCCTCAACTTTAAAAATGGGGGCAATAATAGCACTTACACCACAGGGTTCTTAGGAGTATCAAGTGAGATAACATTTATAAAGTGGTTAGCACAATGCCTGCATATAATGGACTTTTTATATGTATATGTATATGTAAGTACATACACACATGCGTACATACACATGCGTATTTATTCCCTCCTTCTTTTATCCTCCTTCTCCTCCTCCTCCTCCTCCTCCTCCTCCACTTTATCATCTCTATTTGCTACATAAGTTCCTAACTTGCAATGATGTTTTGAGTCTGGGCTTAGTTTTGAACTCTTATTTAGTCATCTTTTTGGCTGTCCCTTTCTTTCTCCCTCTAAATTTGTTTGCCGTTCATGTAATTGCCTATAGATGATTTGATTATTTTAAAGATATTTTGTGTAAGTGAATGTTTGGGTTGCACCACACCTCTCACATTTCTTTCCTGGCATTGGTTTCTTGTCCTCTGTTCCACATGGCACTACATAGTATCCTATAGTGCTTAACTGCTGAGTCTTTCAGTCCATCTTGGCTGTCATATGCTCCAGCCAACAATGTCTGGCTATATTCCAATTAGCAATGGAAGGAATATCTAGTTGATCATTGATGAGGTTGAGAACTCCAAGGTTCTGGGTAACTTCAACAAATAGAAATGATATGGGCAGTAAGATTCCACATGGGACTGAGGGTATAGACTTTGGATGTGGATACTGAGTGAGGCAACATGGTGTGTCTGCATTTCAACCCTCTATTATTTTGGGGTTTTTTTTGTAAGATTTCTCTTATGAGAAGTTGAATTTCTTTTCCTCTTGCTGTTTTGTTCTTGTTTTCATTTTTATTATTTTGGACCATCCCTTGCAATTTGCCCAGTATAAGGGCAAGGAAGTTCAGGGTAGACATAACTTTTTGCTCAGCTCTCTCTCATCAGAAATCTCCTTCAACAAACATATTCAACATAGATAATAGTCATTTGACCATAGCAGAAATAGAAATATCTAAACCATAGTCTATCAAGATGACAACAAAGTTTTTCCCTGATTTCCATACCTTCTAGAAAAGAGAACCTCAATCCCTTACTGTTTTCCCTAGTCACTCCCTTAGAGAAATTCTGTGGTAATTGAATTGGCTTGCTTATTCAGTCAACATACTGCTTCCCTACTCTCAACTCTGCCTGAATTTAAAGCAAATTAAAACAAATAAACTTTTATTACAGACATTAAAAAGAACCAACAATATATTCCTATGATTTAGTCAGTGTAAATACTCCCTATAACAGTTCTTCTATGGCTTAATAATTGGTGAAAGAAACTGTTATAACCCAAGGGAGAAAAGCAATCCATCACCCTGTTGACCACAAGGTAATAAGTATCTGCAGGCTTAACTCAGATAGATACTCAAACAATAGAAGCATATTATATTGCCAGACTCATACTCTAAGCCTTTTTAAGATTCATAGGACCTGGCCTGCTTTACTAGTGTGCACCCCCCTCAATTACTAGCATTTTATTTTTTGCCAATTGCATGTAAAGATATTTTTCAACATTCACTTTTATGAGATTTTGAATTCCAATTTTCTTTTCTTTCTCCTTCCCTCTCTCTCTCCCCTCCCCTTCCCCAACTGATCATTCAGGCATCCCCAGATTAGTGGGCATCCCTTCAATTTCCAATTCTTTGCCACCACAAAAGAGCTGCTTTAAATATCTTTGTACATATGGGTCCTCTGCCCTTTTTTATGATCTCTTTGGGATACAGACCTAGTAGTGCTATTCCTGGATCAAAGAGTATGCACAGTTTGGTTCCCCTTTGGGCATTGTTCTAAATTTCTTTCTAGAATCGTAGGATCAATTCACAATTCCACCAACAATGCATTAGTGTTCCAATTTTCCCACATCTTCTCCAACATTAACCCTTTTCCTTTTTTGTAATATTAGCCAATCTGATAGGTATGCAGTGGTACCCTAAGAGCTATTTAATGTGAATTTCTCTAATCAATAGTGATTTAGAGTATGTTTTCATAAGACTTTAGATAGCTTCAATTTCTTCATGTGAAAACTGCCTGTTCATATTCTTTGGCCATTTCTCAATTGGGGAATGAATTGTATTCTTATAAATTTGACTCAATATTCTATATATTTTAGAAATGAGGCCTTTATCAGAGACACTGGTATAACAACTATGTTGCCAGCAGCTGCTCTGGAGGTGAAAGACCAACAACAAGAGCATGCAGGAGGGATGTTAACACAGAATCTTTGATCTGCTTTTCAAAGGAAAGCAACTTTAAGGGGTTAACAATCTTGGTTTAATTAAACATATATATATATGTGTATGTATGTTTATATATATATGTATATGTATATATATGTGTGTGTGTGTATATATATATATCTCATTCATTTAGTTCAGGGGGAAAAGCCAGCACCCTGAACTTCAGAGCAAATACCAACAGAAATTACAAACAGAGACAACATAATCCGATCGACATTACTGTGTAGCCAAATCACAATACGTCGTTACCAGAGAAGCACCAACATCTGGATTTTCAAAGCCATTGGGGGAGGGGTGGGGCTCCTTCAGCTACCCAGAATCTCCTCATCCACACTCTTTCAATGACTGCACCCCGAAAGACAAAATGCTAAGTAATCTCTGAGTTTATATATACTTCTTCAGGGTCAAAAGGCATGGTCACAACCATGTGATTCAAAACCATGTGACACTTCTTTAGCCATCACAACCATGCCACTCAAACCTATGTGAACTAGGCTTTCTTGTTTCTTAATCAGTTCAAAGACTCTTGATTCAATCAAAGAAACAAAAAAAAAACCAAAAAGTCCACTTTGCTTGCCATTAGGTTTGAAAGGCAAGACTAATCAAAGGTACTTGATTACCTTAGCATTCTAAAAGAGAAAACAAAAAAGTCCTATAATTACCATAAAAACTGGCTATAAAAATTCATTTCTGGTTTTTCATTTTCCTTCTAATCTTGTTTACACTGGCTTTGTTTGTACAAAAACTTTTTAATGTAATCAGAATTATCCAGTTTGCTTTTCTTAATGTTCTCTGTCTCTGTTTAGTTATAAACTCTCCCCTTCTCCATAGGTCTGCCAGGTAAACTATTCCTTCTCCTAATTTGCTTATTATGTCAACCTTTATGTCTAAATCATATACGCATTTTGATCTTATATTGGTACATTTTTTAAGATGTTAAGATTTTTCAGATGTTATGCTTAGTTTCTGCCATACTATTTTCCAGTTTTCCCAGCAGTTTTTGTCAAATAGTGAATTCTTATCCCAGGAGCTGAGGTCTTTGGGTTTATCAAACAGTAGATTGCTATACTCATTGACCAGTGATTCTTATGTACCTAACCTATTCCATTAATCCACCACTATTTCTTAGCCAGCATCAAATAGTTTTGATAATTGCTTCTTTATAATACAGCTTTAGATCTGTTATGGCTAGGCCACCTTGCCTTACATTTCTTTTCATTAATTTGTTTGATATCCTTGACCTTTCATTCTTTCAGATGAATTTTTTATTCCTTTTCTCTACTCTATAAAAGCTAGTATGGCTTTTAAGACATCACATTGATGCCTTGATAAGGTATCGGGAGAGGATTTTCAAATGTTACTTTAGTGAAAGTTAAATGAGTGTTCCAATCAATAGAATTATCAAATAATATGAGAGATTGCCAAAATTTGTTGGAAATATAGTAGGATAGACAATGGTTCAAGTGACTAAAGTATGGCAGGATGATTGTACCAAGGACCAGGAATATTACCAAAGACATCAGAAGCAAAGGGAGAGTTACTTCAGGTTACAATTAGTATGGCTTCGCTGAGCAGTTATAATTTATTTCAACAAAAAAATAGCTGTATTATTATTAGTATTGCTGTTACTGTATTAATAACTAAAATTTGTAGTTTTTCCATGCATTTTTTCTTGCCTTAGCTCATTTGATCCTGACAACATTCCCAGGAGAGTGGTACTATTATTAGTCCTATTTATCAGACAAGGTGACTGAAACATATGGAGATTAAGTGACCTGCCCACGGTCATAAAGCTTGCAACTACCTGAGGCAGGAATCAAACACAAGTTTTACTGTTTCCAAGTACAGCAATGTATCTATCCATTATGCCACCTATTATGTTCACCTGAATGATGGAAAAATGAAGCAAAAAAAATATGCTGGCATTCAAGGAGCTTAAATTCAATTATGAAAATATAAAATTTAAAAAGACATTATACCTAAGATATAATAGAAATTAAATTCAAAATATAAAGGCGTAATAAGTAAGGATCTGTAATTGTGTTTCTTTTATAATGGCCTTTGGTCTGTCACATTAAAATGCAAGCAAAATCTTATGTTCTTTTCATGTTTAGAACAACAGATTAAAAAAAACTAAGGTGGTTTTAAACGCAGCATAGCGGTAACTACTGGAGTTGTATGTGTGTATGTGTGTGGAAAAGAGAAAAAGAGAGGCAGAGAGGCAGAGACAGAGTGAGATTTTCAAAATATTCTTAGTAGGTAATTGAACATGAGTGTTTTAACTACAGGAAAACACACATTTCCATAAAACTTAACTACTTTAACATAAACCATATTTAGGAGCTGAGACTAGTCAGAATTTTTTTTTTTGTATTTGAAAAGATCAAGATGTTCAGAAATTGGAGTCTATGGCTTACGAACCATGGGTATGCACAAAATAAAATAATGTGCAGTGTATCAAGTTAATTTAAAGGTCTGTTATGAGCAACAGAAGTCTAGACATTCAACAATCATTAAGTTAAGGCTACTGCTCAATTCCTAATTTACTTAATTTGTTTTTGCAGAAGAACTTACATCACTGTATTATCAGACAAACTTTTATAGTACGCATGCAAAATTGGCAAAGATGGTGAGCCTAAAATTGTCTTTAATTTATCTTGAAGGTTTTGTAAAATTAGTCATGTCACATGAGAAATCTTTCCATTAATATACAATATATTATACCTTAAATATGCACAGTCATTATTCACCATTAAGAATAATTTCCATATGACAATAGTCTCTAGGATTTGGTATAAATTAAGATTCATTACATCAAATATGACATGTTATTAGGAGTGTATGCGGATGTATTAAACCCCAAACATAAAATAACCTCAGTAGGTCTCTACCTCTTGACTCACTCAGATCCTGATCCATTCATAAGGTCCAACTAAAAGAAAGACACTTTCAGTAATGTTTTGCTGATCCAACTGCAGACTCATTATTAGCCCTTTTTTGTGCTCAATGAAGTGATGTCTGCTTATTCCAAAGCTATTTTGGTGGGCTTTTTTTTATCTGTTTAGCGTATCCTCAAAGGTTGTCTATTAATCTTCTTCCTCCTTTATGTTGAGGAAACGTTACTTTGCAAATCCACTACAATCTATTTTACAATTTCTAAAGTACACATTAAGATTCATACCACATAAGTGTTGATTGAATTAATGATGTACTCATTGTTTTCAATATGCTTTATTGCTCTTTTTTATGTCATCAGAAATTTTTCCTGTACTCCCAGGGAGGAACTGAATACAAAAAGAAAAAACTATTTTCGAAGACAAAAAAAAGACAACAGGAAAAAACAATTAACACAATACTTTGAAAAAGTATGAATGTATTCACATTGTGAAATTATTGTGGACCTCCCAACTCTGTAAGTGAAGGACATAGTAGTATATTCACATATATACACATATATAGGCTTCCTTGTTCATAATTTAACATTTAGTTTTGACTATTTTATGTGAGCAGTTCTCTTCATTTATACTGTAGTAGCTATTGGATGCATACACACATGCACACACATATACATACACAAATCTTATATACATATATGTAGATATACATTTATACATACACACACACACACATATATATATATACACGATCTTGACTTTGCTTACTTTACTCAGAATTATTTCATGTATTTCTGTATTATCAGATTTGCCATTTCATGTAGCAGAATATTTCATTATACTCATGTACAACATTTTGTTTAGCTGTTATCCAAGTCATGAACATCTGCTTGTTTCTAGCTCTTTATGATCATAAAAGTTTTGCTAAAATGTTTTGTTGTATATTATTTTGTTTTCCTTATCAGTGACTGATTTGGTCTATAAGAATCTCTATGTCAAAGGACAAGAACATTTTAGTCACTTTATTTGTACTGTAATTCAGAACTGAGTTCCAAGATGGTTGTACTGATTCGCAGTTCCACCAACAATGCAAAATTGTGCCTATCTTCCCACAGACCCTCCAACATTGACTATTCTCATCCTTTGTCATCTTTAAATGAAATCTCAGACTTCTTTTATTTTATATTTCTCTTTATTATTAATGATTTGAAAAACTATTTTATATGGTAGTTAATAGTTCCTAATTCTCCTTTGAAGAACAGTTTTTTAACATCCCTTGAAAACATCTGCTGTGAAATGACTTTTGATCATTGGCTATCCATATCTATCTATCTATCTATCTATCTATCTATCTATCTATCTATCTATCTATCTACTCATCTGTCTCTAAATATCTATTCATTATTTTTGTATCATAGATAGCAAACCCACATCAGAGAAATTTAATAATAAATTCCATGGATTTTTTGCTCCATTCAATCACTTCTTTTCATGTCCTAGATGCATTAATTTCATTTCTGTAGAATTTTTTTTAGTTTCATATAATCAAAGTTATCTATTTTATCTTTTCCAGTTACAACTATCCAATGTTTGGTTAAGAATACACCCCTTAAGCAGAAAGGTGGGAATCGAGTTTTAGAACCAGTGTCTCTGATAAAGATCTCATTTCTAAAATATATAGAGTACTGAGTCAAATTTATAAGAATACAAGTCATTCCCCAATTGATAAATGGTCAAAGAACATGAACAGATAGTTTTTAGATGAAGAAATTAAACCTATGTATAGTAATATAAAAATGCTTTAAATCATTATTGATTAGAAAAATTCACATTAAAACAGCTAGGAGGAATATTTCATACCTATCAGATTGCCTAGTTTGACCAAAAAAAGAAAATGATTAATGTTGAAGAGAATGTGGGGAAATTGGAACACTAACATGTTGTTGGTGGAGTTCCGAATTGATCCCACCATTCTGGAGAGCAATTTGGAACAATGGCCAAAGGGTAACCAAACTGTGCGTACTCTTTGACCTAGCAATACCGCTTCTAGGTCTGTATCCCAAAGAGATCATAAAAATGGGAAAAAAGACCTACATGTACTAAAAATACTTATAGCAGCTCTTTTTGTGATGGCAAAGAATTGGAAATTGGGGGATGCTCCTCAGTTGGGGAATGGCTGAATAAGTTGTGGTATATGAATGTAATGGAAACAAGTATTCCATAAGAAATGGTGAGTAGGCACATTTTAGAAAAACCTGTAGAGACTTACATGAACTGATGTTGAGTAAAGTGAGCAGAACCAGGAGAACACACTGTACACAGGAACATCAATATTGTGTTATGACCATCTTTGATAGATTTATTTCTTCTCAGTAATGGAATGAACTAAGACAATTCAAAAGACTCATGACAAAAATTTTGTCCCCATCCAGTGAAAGAACTATGAAATCTGAACACAGATGGAAGCATACTATTTTTTCTCTCTCTTTCTCATGGTTTTTCCCTTTTGGTACTAATTCTTCTTTACAATGTGAGTAATGTGGAAATATTTTTAACATGATTGTACATGTATAGTCTATATCAGATTGCATACCAGCTTGGGAATGGAGGAGGGCCAGGAGGGGGGTGGGACTCAAAATCTTATAAAAACGAAATCTGAAAGCTAAAACTAAAATAATTAATTAAAAATAATACACCTCCTAGTCTGGCAAACAGTACAGATCAGGACTTGATTTAATATTTTGTTGATTATAGACACTAAGAAGTAGCTATGGAGAAAATATTCATGAATATTAATAAAGTCAAACAGTGTCAAAAAAAGAATACACCTCCTACATATAGCTGTTAAATTCATTATCTTTTATAATAATACTATTTTAAATATTGTATCTATTTTAATAATACAATTTTGTATGTTAAGGCTATATAACCTTTTAGAATGTATTATAGAATATGATAAAAGTTTTTAGCCAAAGCCTAATTTCTAACAAACTGCTTTCTAGTTTTGCCAGCTGTTTTTTAAAATTTTATCAAACAACAAGTTCTTTCCTAAGTAATTTAATTTTTCTTATTATCAAACACTGGATAACTAAATTTCAGTGTTTCTCATTCTCCTTGGTATGGTCTGTTACCTTGATCAATCTCTGTTGCCTTGTCAGTATCAGATGGATTTGGTGACTGTTGCCTTTGAACATAATTCAATATCTAGAAGTGTTATTTCTCCTCATCCCTACCTCTTTTCATTATTTCTCTGGTATTCTAGTTAATTGATTTTAATAAATGAATAGTCTTATTTTATTAAGTTATATAGAATAGGCGTTTGGTAATTTGACTGATATAAAATTAAAGTGTGAAATAACTTTCATAATATTGACATTTTCTTTATATTTACATGGGCTGGTCACAAGCATAGGCTATTCTTCAAGTTATTTTTTTATCTGATGGATTGTTCTCCATTTATTTTATATATTTTGTACTTATTTAAAATGAGATTCTCCTTCCTCTCATTTCTTCTCGAATTTTGTTATTATTATATAAGAATGCTATTCACATTTGCTATTTGTTTTTTTTTAGCTTGTAACATTGATGTTGACACTGTCTCAGTACATTTGTTGAATTCAAAGGATTTTCTAAGTAAACCAACATGTAATCAGCTAATATGGATAGTTTTATCTCTGCTTTACTTATATTTATGCAATACATTTCTTTCACCTTTCTTATTGCTATTGCTGGATTTCCAAAATATCAAGTGATAGTGAGAAAAATGAACATCTTTGCTTTATTCTAGTATTTATTAGGAAAACGTCTATTGTATTCTCATTGTTTATGACTTTTACTTTGAGATTTAGATACTTTTAATGATATTTCAAAATTCTTCTTTGGCTATAATTTGCAGTGTTTTTAACCAAAAATCAAATATATTTTGTCACAGTCATTTCTCCTCTACATTTATTGTGAAAATCAAGAGGTTAGAGTGGGTTAGTTTTTAATATGATTGATTAGGCTAATTATTCACCTAATTTTGAACTGTCATTGACTTTCTGGTATAAATTCAAGGTTTCATGCTGAATAGTTTTTTTTTCAAAAGTCATTATAGTATGAAAATATTTTAATTAAATTTTTAACTAATATTCAATAATAGTATTGACTCACAGTTTTGTGTTTTTTTTTCTCCATAGAATAGGTATTAAAGCTATGTTTGTCTTCTGAAAGGACTATAGCAGAGTACTTACTTTCCCAAGTTTTGAGAAAAATGTATAGTAATTTTATTCATTTTTCTTTGAATGTTTCATGGAACCCTTATATGTATTCATTAGGAGGAGAAAAATTTCAGCCTTTCTGGTTGTTCCTTTAATACTTATTAGAGAGAGAGAGAGAAAGAGAAAGAGAGAGAGAGACAGAAAGAGAGAGAGAGAGAGAGAGAGAGAGAGAGAGAGAGAGACAGAGACAGAGAGAGAGAGAGAGAGCAGAGAGAGACAGAGACAGAGAGATTGGGTTATTTAAAATCTATATTTGATCTTCTGTTAATATGGATGTTTTTATATTTGAAAAGATATTGATATATATTTGGGTGTGTGTGTGTGTGTATCTTTTGGATTTTCAGGTTTCTTAGTATAAAATTGTATGATGTGATTTTTTTTACCATTATTTTTCCTCTTATTTTGCTATGATTTTACCTAGTCCATTTGTTTTTTGGTAATGTCATTTTCTCAAGTCTTTTTAATTCAATTAGCTAAAGGTTTAAAAATTTTGTTATTCTTTCCAAAGAACTACCTTTGTTTTATTAATTCAATGATTTTTCCATTTTTACTTCCTCTTATATTTAGTTTCATCTATTTTGTGCTTATTTGATTTTCTAATCATTATAAATGGCCACTTAGTTCCTTAACTTATTTATTCTTTATTTCCTTAATATAAGTTTGTGGAGATATGATTTTTTTTCCCAATGGACTACTTTAGCTGCGTCCCAGAAAGTTAATTTTGTTGTGGAATCTATACAATTTTCCTTCACATAATTATCAAATCTTTCTATGATTTGGTTTCTGGTCCACTCATTGTTGAGTATTTCATTGTCGAGCCTCCATTTGGATCTATTTTACATGGTAAGGTACTTGGAGCATGCAAGCTTAACATCAATGTTGGTTTGGTCTCCATGTTTCCTTTTGGCATAATATAGTTCCATTGTTTATCTCCTTTTATATTGTGAATGTTTATTTTTTCGTTGATTGCATGATTGCAACTACTGCTTTTTTTCTTGATGAATAGTAATTTTTTCAACACCTCATTTTGATTCTGTTTGTTTTTTTTAAGTGTGTTTTTTGTAAGCAACATATTTCAGGGTTTTGTTTCTTATTCATTCTGTCATTCCTTTTCTATTTTAGTGAATTGTATAATCTATTCATATTTAAAATTATAAGTTTGGCTTATATTTACCCTATTTGTCTTTAATATTGTTTTCCCCCAAAAAATAATACTATCTCCCACCTTCTACTAAAATCACAGGACTTTGTCTCTTCAATTGTGGGATTTTGTTTAACTTAATAGTTCCTTTTATTTCCTCCCTTTCCTCTAGTTATTAAATTCTCCTCTTTTTTCCAATCTTTTAAGTAGTCAAGTAAAATTTCTTCTTCCTTTTCTCCCTTTTCACTTTTGTTCATTGGTGGTTTTTTAAATTTATTTTCTGCATATTTTTTGAAAAAAAGGACTTTTTTCCTTCATCTTATTCATCATTTATCTTCCTTTTTCTGTCTACTCTAGGCTTATTCTTCGATTCATGACCCTTATGCTTATTCAGTCCTCCAGTCTCAGTACTCCTTAAGGAATTAATGCTTTTAAAATATTTATTTTTTGTTTTACTTCCCTCTTCTACAGTCTCTATGTTATTGCTTCTTAGATCTTGCTGCTTGGCCCCCTTTTATTCTGTTGTGTCTCATTTTTAGAAAAAAACAATTCCTGAAAGTGATAGGATATTCTCCCATGGAAATTCTATCTCCTTGATTATGTAGTTCATTATTAAACTTCAGTCACCTCGTAGTCATTTTTTTCCCATTTTCCATGAAACCTCTTCCCTAGGTCTATGCCCTACCACTTTATTGGGGTCAGTTGCCTTGAGGAACTCTAATTCTCCTCCTCCTGATACAAGATGAGAGATTGCTCACAATCTGAAATCTCTACAGATTGTATGCATTGTTTGTTCCCCAACTCCCTTTATAGAATATGTCTCTTCCCTCACTAGAGCATTTACTAGTTGTACCTCACTCCTACTACTAAAATAGAAGATGGCTTTTATTCTTTACCTTTTCAATTCTTCTCTTTGTCTTGCTCACTCTTTCATCTATTGTTCTCTTTTTTCCTAAGAGATAAGTTATTTTCACTTAATTGTTACTCTTTGACTCCATCTACCCCCCATTCTATCTTCTTCCTCCATTCTCCTTTTTATGAGCCTCCCCATTCTGTAATTTGATATTTTTAAAGTAAACAATTGAATTGCCTGTAGGTGGTAAGTTGTGACATTTAACCTCTGACTCTTCAGTCCTATTTCACCTAAAAATCCTGTTTTTACCATTGTTTCCTGGTGTAATGTTAGAAGAAAATCTCCTAATGATCTTTCCATTGTTACTTTGCGTGTTGGTAAGCAAAATGGGCTCCTTAGCACTTAGTTCAACAAGTGCCCTTGAAGAGTTTGGCTTTTCTTTTTGTTGAGTAATTCAGTGTATTTCATTGAGTCTTACTAAGTGCTAAGCCCCAGGCCAAACCCCTATTAGGTGTAAAACCTGTGTGGGTGTGCATTGGCAACTAAAGTGGGGCCCGAGGTGGGGCTAACTCCAGGGAGGGCCTAGTTTACATGTCTGGGACAGCAGAGGCTCTTAGACCACTTTGGTTTAAGTCGCTTCTTTGTGATGATTCTAGGTCACGTGGATGAGTCTCATGTGTGACTCACCCCTGACACTGAAAAAGATATAAAAACCAGGGGTTGGCCTCTGCTTCCTTGGAGCTCTTTACCACAGCAGTGGTGGAGCACGTGACTCTGGGCCAGCCCTTGTTCTGAGCTCCTGAGCTGAACCTAGATTTGGTAACTATAAGTCTGTATTGGGTCTGTCTGTTGATGTTTGTAATTTGCTCTGAAGTTCAGGGTGCTGGCTTTTTCCCCTGAACTAAGTGAATGATATTTGTATGCTGAATTAAAGTAAGCTTGCCAACCCCTTAACCTTGCTTTCCTTATTAAGGCAGATCAAAAGAACCTGTGTTTTTGGGGCATGCTGGCAGCTTTCTGGGTGCTGGCTGTGGGTGGATATTTCACACCCACAGAAGCTGCTAGCTGGATTGTGGAAACACTTTGTTATTGTCCTTTGGATACTTTATTTGGATGCCTTTCTATGATTTCCATTTTCTGAGGCATTTGAAAAGCAAATAATTTTTGTACACATCTGCTTTTCTCTACAAAATCCTTCATATTCCTTTTTTCTATTGAATGTCCATCTCATTTCCTTAATGATTAGGCTCAGATTTACAGGCTATTTTGCCACGGGTTGCATCATGAGCACCTTTGTTCTTTGGAACACATTATTTCTTTTTTATTTCCTGTCATTTTTGTTGGGTAAAGAATAGTCTTTTTTTTTTTATTTGAATGTCCTTTCCTTCATACCTCAAATTCTTTCTTCCGGTCATTTGCAGAATTTGTCATTGAGATTATTAAATTCAAATCCTATGTGTCTTAAATTGTATAGCAAAGGGTTTTTCTGAAGGTTATCTGCAGATAGTTTTTTTCTTTCAATTGACACTTTGTTTTCTGTGTCAAGACATTCTAGGCAGTTTTCTTGTATCATTTCTTGCATTTTGGTGTTCGGGTTTTTTGATTTGCATTATTATGGGGAGAATTGTCATCCTTAAATAGTCTGTACACATCCACTCTTCAAAATCAATATCTTTCACTACTACAGAGATCATATTTTAACATCATTTTTTTCCTTCACTTCCAGATTATTCTTCACTTCTAAGTATTTACATTTCAAATCAATTATCCTCGATTTTGTTTCTTTGGTAAGACTTTCTACTGTGGATGAAGTTTTTTTTTTTATTTTGTTTTCCCTCTATCCCTCTTGTTTATTATTTCTGATGTTCAACATATAAATTCTGATTTCACAATTCTTATTTTTCTCCTAAACCATTTCGGAATATCCTGTTGTAGTTACTTACTCAGTTAGAAATGCAGAGTCCTCTGCCTCAACAGGTGTTCATTCATTTTCTTCTATCTTAACAATATTTATTCATAGATATCTGGAGTCTAAATTAATCTAAAACCATTTCATCTTTTATTATTTATATTTCTCTTTTTTGGTTTATCTGTTATAAGTCTTTAATTGAATCTCTTTCCTTCTGATATATTTGGAAATTTCACTCTTCCTTCCCCTCCATGTTCCTTTATCATTCATTTTCTGACATGTTCCCTTTAAGAGTTGTTTCTTTGGGGGACAGACCTCATCAGAGTCTCAGCCTCTGTAACAACAATGTTGCTAGCAGTTGCTGTGTGGGCATAAGACCAATAACAAGACCAACTACGCCAGCGCACAGGAGGGCTGCTAGCACAAGTTCTTTGACCTGTTTTTCTAAGGAAAGCAACTTTAAGGGGTTTACACTCTCACTTTAATCAAATATACATATATTGCTCACTTAGATCAGGGGGAAATGTCAGCATCCTGGACTTCAGAGAAAACACAAACAGAAATTACAAGCAAAAATTATATAAACAGAGCAAATGAAACAAATCAGCAGACAGGCTTCTGTCTGACCATAGAAATACATACACATTTATTAGAGACAGAAGCACCCACATCTGGGTTTTTCAAAGCCAGGGGGTTCTAATGGCTACCCAGAGTCTCCTCTGGTCAAATCATAGGACACTCTTCCATTGAATGATACCACCCTTTTTGGCGGCCTGAGGGCTTCACATCTGTCTGACCTAATTAGCAAAAGGGTGTGGGCCTTCCTACAAACAAAGCCAAGGCTCAATCAAAGGTACCTGGTTGTTTTAGTGCTAAGAAGTACTCCAAAAGAAAAAAAAACAGCAAAAAGCCCCACTTTTCTTGGCCTTACAGCCTCCTCTCATTCTGGCAATTTTGCCAACTTTAATACATGTCCCATTGGGACGCAGAAATGGTCACAGCTGTATGCTAGACTCTTTCCCCCAAGCTTAATGAAGTACCACATAGCCAAGAACACTATGTCCTGCCCCAGTTTCTTGTATTTTTCATTTCTCTGATATCTGTTGAATCTTAAATGGCTGCCATACTTTTGTCCCAGACAGAGCAAGTTTCTGCATGGTGGTATGCCTCAACATAAAAAAGAAAGGTGTTGCTAAAAGTCATGTATTGTTACATGCTGATGAGTTGGATAGTGCAGTCCTAAGCTAGACCACAAAGACATCTAAAGTTGCTTAATCTCTAGCTCACAATTCTTATTTCAGAAATATTTGAGAACTCACAAGGATTGAGAAAAAATGTCTAACCATCCATAACCTATTTATCATATAATCGAGAAGTGCCATCTTATTTGGTTTTGATTTGAGAATGATAATAAGTCTCCCAATGTGTTTAACCACACCTTTCTCCTTAATTTCTTTGTGCTCTATGGGTTTGACTTATAGATGACCGAGATTTGTATATTTGTTGGGCTAACGGCACATTCAGATTCAAGTTGAAGCCTTCAAGCTTCTAATTTTCTTAGGAATATATTAAAATTGTTTGCTTATGATAATGATGATGATAATGTGATATTTCATACATTCAGCTAGTATTTTACCAAATTATGCTCTTTTTAAATGAAAAAATTTAATGTAGTTTTTAATAACTGAACCCCACAAAGGAGTTTATTACCCAGCCAAAGAATCTAACTCAACATAGAATCAGTGGGTAGGCCATTGGGGAATAGCACTTGATGTTTTTTCCCAGGATGATGATAATGAAAAATTGAAATAAAATTGAAATAAAATAAAAAATAAAGTACCATTAATCCTAACATTATGGAAACAAGGTTTAATTTTTATTTTTTTTTAACTTTTGAACATCTATTTTTTTTAAAATCTTGAGTTCCAAATTCTCTCCCCTCTTCCCTTCCCATTCACCCTCCCTAAGAAGTCAAGCAATTCAACATGGGCCACATGCATATCATTATGTATAACCCTTCCACAATACTCATGTTGTGAAA
>CM053623.1:439524424-439540887 GCA_028646595.1 Phalanger gymnotis
CTGTGCATACCCTTTCATCCAGCAATATAACTATTAAGTCTATATTCCAAAGATATCATAAAAAATTGGGAAAAAAGACTCACATGTGCAAAAAAATATTTATAGCAGCTCTTTTCTGTGGTGGCAAAGAATAGGAAATTGTGGAAATGCCCATCCATTGGGGACTGGCTGAACAAGTTGTGGTATATGAATATAATTGAATACTATTGTTCTATTAGAAATGTTAAGCAGGCAGGTTTCAGAAAAAACTGTTGCTGAATGAGGTGAGCAGAACCATCAGAATCTTGTACATAATAATCCTGTACATTGTATAATGATCAGCTATGATAGACTTAGCTCTTCTCAGCGATACAATGATCCAAGACAATTTCAAGACTCATGACAGAAAATTCTACCCGCATCCAGACAAAGAACTATGGAGTCTGAATACAGATCAAGCATCCATTTTCACGTTTTTGTTCTTGTTTGTTTTTGTTTTTGTTTTATCTTTCTCATGGGTTTTCCCTTTTGTTCGGATTCTTCTTTCACAGCACGAGTAATGTTGAAATATGTTTAACATGATCGTAACAGCATAATCTATATCCAATCATTGCTGTCTTGGGACAAGGGAAGGAAAAAAGGGAGGGAAGAAAATTTGGAAGTTAAAATCTTATAAAAATGAATGCTGAAAACTATCTTCACATGTAAATTGGGAAAGAATAGTATTAATGAAAAAAATGAAACAATAAAAACAAATTAGCAAACAGAGATAGAAAGAATCTAAGGGGCACACGTAAGGTATGTGTCAGAGGCAGGGGATTTCAATCTAAGTCTTCTGATTCCAACTTTAGCACTCTATCCTCTACACTCTCAATTCTAATTCTACTACCCTTTCCACAATACCACTCTTAATAGCGTCTATACAAAATGCTCACTATGTTTAAAAAATTAAAAAGACAAAAAAGCTTACCAGTTGATTCCACATATTCTGACTTCAATATCTTTTTTGAGATGTGAAAAAGGCCCATGTTTTGTTTCTAGGAACCAAGCTCACATACACCAGAAACAGCCTTCAGCACAGAAAACACTTCTGGTGAAATCTATGGAAGTTGACCCAAGAAAGAACAAAGAGGTACTATATTCTGATTAGATCTCCATATTATCTAGAGAGAGACAGAAAAAAAGGAGCATGAGAATGGTATTGCTCTAAAATATACATACCCTCTTTCTTTACAAGTTGTATTTTTAGACATATAATTCACCATTTCACAAACATCTAGATATTTGGACTTAATATATGCAGACAAGGTCCTGCTTTTTAAAACAAAACAGGGAAACATTCATTTAAAATATATTTGACAAGTTGAGATTATTGGGAAGAAAACCCCTCTTTCTAGTTTTCAGAATTGTCTGTAACATGTGCCTAATTACCCCCTCTCCATAAACAAGGAGGTTTTGTTTAGCCACATTTACAGTACATCCTTCTTCCAAATTATACGTTTAATCATGAAAGGGATAAAGCACAGCAAATGTCATGGTTTCTTATACTTAACCAGTGGAGGAGGGGGAGGAAGCATGAGTATGTGTTAGTTATTTTTTTCTCCCAAAGTCATCTCATTTTCTGATGTGCTTAGTCATCAGCCACATGCTTAGTTGCCTTAATTATTTGTTTTTTTTTCCTACAAATAAATGGGTGTTCTTCCCCCTGTATCCTCTCCTATTCTAGTGAAGGGAAATTGCAAAGTCTCCAAATCCTATATTTGGTTTGCCTAGATTGTTTTAAAGGTACAGTACTGCTGCATGACTCACTTCCATTACCAAAATAGCATGAGCTGCGGGACTGAAGTGAAAAATACAGGATGAGAAATTGATCAAATATCAAAAGGAGTCCAAGATAGTGGAAACAGTTTAGGATTACAATTTTCTTCCACTTATTAGCTGTGTGATCCAAGAAGATCTCTCTGCCTTCATTTCTTCAAATGAAAAATAAGTATTTTTCATAATTAGCACTATCTGGTGTGCTACTTTGGGGAGTAGGAGGTTTTTCTTCACTGGAGATCTTGAAGAAACTTTGGAATGACTGCTTATGGGTATGATATACAAGGGATTTGTATTTTTAACTCCAATTCTGAAATTCACAATGTATCAAAATTGAAAATGATAAACAATACAATTTTTTATTCTTTGCAGGAATTCTAAAACCATAGGATTTTTCAGAGATATAAATTACCTAAAAATCAAATACCTTGGTCTGCATTTCCTTGAACATTTTCTGTCTTGAACTTTGATACCAATTAATCATTTTTTAAAATGTTTTTAAGGAATCAGGTAATCTGGACCAATATAAAAGTCACTTTATACTCATTAAAATGAGTCTACTTTCTCTCTGTTTGTGTACTATAACCTTCCCAACTAATATCAACATTAAAAATCTCTAATGAATTCCCAATATGTGATTTTAAACTAGAAAGTACCAAAACAAACCTCTTACCTGCATCTTGAGGCATTAGCACAGTCACTTTAATCTTGATGCAGATCATAAAAATGGAATTTTGTTGGTCCTATCTTAAAAGCATGTTGTGTCTCTTAGCTGATAAGCTAAGCCGAGTACTCCTCTAGAAAGCTTTTTTTCTGTCTTATTTTCCATAGCTATAGATCATTCCTTGTATCTTCACAGTATTTCCAAAATACTTTCCCATATGTTATCTCATTGCATACTCAAAACAAGTTTTTCAGGTAGGTAGAACTTATATTATTAGCTTATCATAGAGATGAAATAATTTTATCTTATGTCTTGAGACTTCAGACATAACTTAGTCAAACATAGTCATCTTACAGATGAGGAAACTGAGATACATGAAGTTTAAGTGACTTATCCAAGGTCAAACTAAAACAACTGGTATAGTCACACACTAGTTAATAACTAAACAAAGGCTAGAACCAAGATCTCCTAAATCTTAGGTAGTGATTTAAAATCAGTCTCATTAATATTGATTCCAATATGTTTTTTTTTTAATTTTTAATTTGTGCAGCATCTTTGCGTTTTCATGGATTTAACTTTTTAAATATAAATTCCTGAATCATTATCTGTTGAAATTCTCTCCAAGGTTCAAATGCATATGTGTTTTGTTTATATAAATTTCAGTAACCACACGTATAGCAATATTTAAGGAAGCAACTCCTATAAAAAGGGGTTACTTAACCCCACCAAATACCAACATACCACTAGCCTAGTTAAAGCATCAAGAAACCCTGAGAGATGAGAGGTATCTCGTGCTAGAAGAATCAAACCACTGTTACTACCTGGAGTATCATCTCTCCTCAGACCCCAAAAGAGTCAACCTACGACTCTGAACTCAAAGTTCTTGGGAATAGCACTGCATTTCAGAACACCATTGCTGCTTTAAGGCCAGCTCCTGGAATTATCATCTAAGGAAGCAAACTCTGTATAGAAGGGGCCAGGTATAAAAACAATGCTACTTGCCACTATTGTGGCTGTGTAAGGCCAATAACACCAGCACACAGGAGGGCTACTAGCACAGGTTCTTTGATCTGCTTTCTAAGGAAAGCCACTTTAAGGGGTTAACAATTTCACTTTAATTAAACATACATATTCACTTAGTTCAGGGGGACAAGCCAACATCCTGAAATTTCAGAGAAAATACAAACTGAAGTTACAAGCAGAGAGAATAACAGAAACTGACAGGCAGTTCTATCTGTCTGACTAGATTACAATACATAGTTGCCAGAGAGAGAAGTACCAACATCTGGGCTTTCAAAGACTGGGGGAGGGGGAAGAGGCTGTTAATGGCTACCCAGAGTCTCATCTGGCCAAACCACTCTTCCAATGAGTAAAACCCCCAAAACAAAAAGATAACCTCAGAGTATACACACACACACACACACACACACACACACACACACACACACACATAATATGTATATGTATTATATGTACATATATGTATGTATATGTACATATATGCATGTATATGTACCTATATATATGTGTATGTGGTATGTATGTATATACCCTTCTTCAGGGTCAGAGGGTGTCACTACCATGTGACTGAAACTCATAGGACTTAGGTTTTCTTGTGACTTAAGCAGGTCATCAAATACTCCCAATTCAATCAAAGACTCTTGGAAAGATGCAATCAAAGGCACTCTATTACTTTAGCACTGAGAAGCACTCAAACAAAATCAGCAAAAAGTCCCACCATGCTTGGCATTACACCAGGTCAGCCATTTCCACTAGTGTCTGACTAATTGCCATGTACAGGGCAGAAAAATCAAGCTAGCAGACTAGCAAATTACTATGAGGGAGAAATAGGTGGCAGCATGTGTCAAGCAAGTCTAAAAAAACATATCATCTCAATCATCACCTTCTCTCAGCTCTCACTGGAAAGATCCCAGGTCTCTGAACCCGAGAGCCTTGAGAATAATTGTACCCCTCGCACTACCATCCCTGCCTTCGAGAAGCTCACAACCTAATGGAGAAAGACAACATACAAAAGGAAGCTGGAAAGGGAGAGGTAGGTACCATCAGGACACGATTATGATAGGTTCAAATCTAGATAAATGTAGGTGGGAAATGAGGAGAAAGGGGGTCTGGGAGTTTTCTTAATATGGAGTATTTGGGAGTTTTCAGAGTGGCAGAAGGTATTAAGAGCTCTGATAAAAGGTGAGTACCAACACTGTTTGTTGTAAGGGGGATAAAATTTCCGATGATGTGCTTCTTGAGGTATGAAAATAGTGGAATCCATTCCAGGGAAGTACAAATTAGAAAATATAATAGGCATTTATTAAATGTGTAACAGATAAAAATCAACTCCTGTTTCTCCATTGATGTATATTATAAAAAGGATGATAGCTTCTTGGCATAATTAGATAATTATCTCTACAGGGAATCAATTTAACTTCAAACCATAGGATCATTGATCTAAAGTTGAAAGGGATCTGAGAGAACACCCAGACCAATCTTTTCATTGTATGGTAGAAGGAACTCTGGCCCAGGATATTAACTGACTTACCCAGGATTACACATGTAGTAAAAGGAAGCAGTGAAAGAATGGAAATCCAGTCCAGGGGAAGAGAATCTCATTTTATATTTTTCTATATAAAACCTTTTATATATTTTCAGACTCCTTTGAGGCTATTTCAGTTCAAGATAATAGTTCAAGAGACATCTGTATTTCCAAGATAAGAATGAATGACATTTAAAAAAATAAATACTTAGAATTGGTTACCATTGTATCCAAATGATATTAAGAGAAAATGAGCACTGTCCTCAGTATGCTGAATGCATTTGTCCCCTGTAGTTAACTCACAGGAGCCATGGAAAAGGGTCTCACAGAATTAGTAAAGATAAATGAGCTTTTCTTCGCAAAACTAGAGGTAATATCATCAGTGACAGGATAATCAAAATAAGTACTGGAATATTAGAGTATAAGTATTAGAATTCATACTAAAAAGGAAAAAAAGGTACATTTACCAGTAGTGTATTTTCCGCTATGAAGCCCTATGGAAATACAAAGTAATTATTCTCTATTTTTACAAAATAAATCATTAATTTGTCACAGTACCTTGTACTTATATTCCTCCCAGAGAGATCTATGTTTTCAGATATTTTAATTCATCTGTTTTATAAAAAAATCCCATGAGTAGCTATCATTTTATAGGATAGATAACCTAATGTTCATAAAACTAAAATGATTTTCACCAAGTCTCAATAGCTACCATAACACAGCCTTTCCTGAATCTCAAACTGATCCTTAACTTTCCCGGAATGATGATCTATTCTCCCATCACAAATAGTCAATGATAACTCTCCTCTTTCGATCTTAGTTATTAAACGAGGGCTGTACTTGAATTCAGAAAGACCTTGTTTCAATCGAGACTCAAACACTTATTAGTAGTATGACTGACCACATGTCAACCTTTCTGGAGCTCAGTGTTTATATCTCTGACATGGGGATATAACAGCATGTATCTTACAGATTTGTAGTGAGGATTAAATGAGATCACGCTGCCTGGAGTGCTTTGTAAAACTTGTATCCTCAGTGCCTAGAATATATGGGTACTTAATAAAAGCTTACTGGATTAATTAGTGACAAAATAATGAACAAATTCAACATAAATATGAGACATATTTAAAAAAAATAAATTCCCTTACATACTGAACTATATTTCCTAGCACGTTTTTTTTTAATTCTCTCTTAGTCCCTTTAAAGTCACTGAGAATTAAAGTATAGATTGACTTCACTGCTCTTTGAATGGAAAGTAAGATATTAATCAAAATAATTCAGATTTTAATCAAATGGCTACTTACTAGAATTATTATTCAATAACAACAACAGATACTAGTCGTGGAAACAAGATCTTTTTTACCTAGACCAAATCTTACACTGTTTAATGAAATTCCTCTCTATCACTCGTCTATACCTCACACACACAAATATGTGACAGGTGGAATCTGAAATAACTGAAGAAACTAAGGTCCAAGATTCTGAGCACAACACTTTATTAAGAAATCCATGCTAATTGCATAACAAATCAGGACCAGGCCTTCCTCGGCTTGGCGATGGTTCCTGAAGGCAGGGGGACAGAGATTTTTATGCATTAAAAACTATTAATCAAATAAGATTAATTAAACAAAGCAATTAACCAGGATACAAAAACAGGTAACCTGATTTCTAAATAGAAGAAAGATTAGGGACTTTCTGAGCTGGGAGAGGGAGAACAAAAACATGCAATTCCCTGAAATCAGACTGTATTCAAACAAAGGAATGTGGAAACAATAACTTATTGACCAGTACTGAGAGAGTTTTCAGACAAGACATATGGATTGCTTGAGATGTATAACTGTGAGAAAACTCTTAGCATCAATCTTTGGATCTGAATGGGTTTTTGGTCAGAATAATTTAGGTTCTTAGTTAAGAGTCTCAAAGCAGCAGCTAGAGATGGTCCAACTTCCCAGACATGCAGGGCTAGGTTCAAACAACGCAATAAAGTTTTCTCACCATTCCCACAATTGAATAAAGCTTTCTCACAAGACAGAAATTAGACTAGACCCATAATTGAATAGAAATGGAACTAAGCTCAATCCAGAATTGAGTCACAAGGCAGAGTCAGTGCAGTTTACTAAATTCCCGTAATTCCCACAAGTGACAATGAGCAATCGTAGTTTCCCTTCACTACAGTTACCTGCCCCATTTAGAGAATTATAACCCATGGAAACAAACAATTTAAGAATTCCACGGGACCTCAGTGGCCTTCTAGTCCCATTCTACCTAAACAAATATCACCTTTCTAATATATCAGGCAAATGGTTATGTAGGCTTATTTAAAAAAAAAAACTCTAGTGAGGAAAAATACCCATCTTCAAGACTGTGTCCCATTCCACTTTGAAATATCTCCAATTATACGTTTAGTTTAAATTTTAATCTTTCCATCTTCTTCATCATGTTCCTAGTTTTGCTGTCTGGGGTTACTTTTTGTTATATTTACTGTAATTTCTTTCCCACTTATTCAATAACATCGAAATAATATCTGCTTAAAAGGTCAAATTCTAAGTGTCCAGAGACTATATTTTATTCATCTTTGAACCTCCCTCAATTCCATCCCTAATTGCCTCAAGTATTTTGTTCAGTCTTTTTTCAGTTATTTCCCACTCTTTGTGACCCCCATATGATAAGCACTAAATAAATATTTGTTAGAAGAATGTATAATAATTGAGTCAGAAATTCTCACCTAATATAAGAAGCCAAGGTTCATTTATCATACCTCTCATATTGTTGCTTCTTGCCCCATCAGAGTGTATTCGGGGAATTTAAATATCTAACATGTTCCAGGAGGTATATGCGATCCTAATAAACACTAAGGCTTACAAGGCATTTAAACATATATACTTTATTTACCAAGGAGAAAAAGACAGAAAATAATCACAACCGAGAATATAGAAAATCAAGGCTTTCTTCCAATAAAATACTTTTGTCATGATTCCATAAAATAGCTTTTACTTGCAGTATGAAGTATGAACTTACTAAAGGCTGAGTATGGACTTACTAAAGGCTGAAATTTAGGTTCAATCTAGGTCCTGTTTCTAATTTCTGCTCCAGTTAAATACTGTAGAACCTCCTTGTTGCTATCACAGATCTCTGGATGATGTGTCTGTGTGTTGGTAAGCCAAATGGCCTTTGTTTTCTTTGAGTAACTCAGTGTGTTTCATTAAGCCTTGCTGGGTGCTAAGCCCCAGTCCCAGAGCCCTGTTGGGTGTGGAGCCTACGCGAGTATGGATTGATGACTGAGGTGGGGCCCAAGATGGGGCTGGCTGAGGGGAGGTGTTAACTCCAGAGCCATGCCCTATTAGGTGTTGACCTAATCTATGTGGATGTGAGCCTCCCAAGGTCCTAAGGGGAGGGACCAACTCAAGAACCAATAAGCTCTGGTCATTCAGACCACGCTTGATGACGTCAAAGGCTCTATGGGAGGAAAGAAGACAGCTTGAAGATTGATTTTCTGTTGGAGCCAGAGACAGCTGCAGCCAGGGCTGAAGATAAGGCCGAAGCTTGAGCAGGAGCTGCGGAAGCAGAGCTAACCCAGAAGCAGAGCCGACCCTGTGTGTGAGGAGTGCCGAGCAAGGACTTGAGGCCAGTGTGTAATCTTCTTACCAGAGAGGGGAAGCATGAATATGATTTGGTTTAATATCATCATGTTTTTCTGTGGCCTCCTGGTTACTCTTGGGAGGTGGACTTATTGGGCCTGGAAGTTTTTAATCAAAATATCAAAATGGGGAGGCTGGTTTGTGGGTCTGTTACTTTGGAGCCTGAATAAATGCTTTAATTCTTCTGCCTTCTACTTAGAGAATTCCTTATATCCTGTGGTTCTGAACTGTTCAGACATATATGTGATTGTCTTTGAAATCATAAATTCTGCCTTCATAATGCAGTCTCGAACATAAAAGGTATATAATCAACGTTAATTAACTGAATGACCGACTCAATCCCTCTTGTCTCTTGTATGCTCATCTCTGCTTCACTGTTCCTTTCCCTTTTCTCCTATTCCACAGATGATTCTAATAATTTCTTTCCCTGGTATTAGTACTAGAGTAGCTGACCCATGGAGTGATTATGGTGAAGGCAACTAACACTTCAATAATTCTTGCATATCTTGAGTGGATAAAATGGCTTTTATATATTTAAGCCTTTTGCTGTTTTACAAAGCAATGCCACAATGCCACCTTTCATGCAGTGGGACTGATCTGTTCCTTTTTGGTTTCTGTTACTTTGGGCCAACTTATTTTAAGCCCATACTTCTTATTGCCTTCCTCTTCCAGAATGTAAAACATTAGATTCGTTATTCAATATGTCTTCACAAAGAGGGTTTGGGGCTGATTCTGTTTTTATCTCTTCCCATCTTCAGTTCTCCTCTAAGGTTGCTTCAGTGAGTTATGTAAATTAACCCAGGCTGCTTCTCAAAGGTTTCTAAAAAGAGATGGGGTAGGAATGGAAATTCCACCCAGAGTAACTAGTTGAGAAACAGATTAAAGAGAGGGATACTTTGGTTAGAAATTCACAAATAAATGGATAAGTATAATCTAAATCTAATGGTTCCTATTTCAAATGAAGGGCTGATTTTCTTATCTTTTCTTCACTGCAATAGAGGAATGTGAATGTTATACATTTTTTTCTCAAAATTAGAACTCTAGAAATTGTTCCTATGTCTACCTGAAAACAAAAGGCCCTCAACTGAATCTAGGTTGAGTTGGAACATTGTTAATACCACCTAGAGCAGCAAGCCAGTTGATCTGCACTTTGCAGTAGAGAGACTTTTAAATTTTTTTTTGCATTTGAAATATTGTCCTCATGAATAAGCAGATCAAAAGGAGTGGGAGTGAGACCATTTTGCCCAAATTATCTTTTTTCTTCCATGTTTAGTTTAAATTTGTATGATGTACTTAAAAAAAACAAAAGCTTAGAGATGCTCCAAAGGGACAAACAGAAAGATTTGGGGTCATCTGCAGCCAGTATAAAAGCTGCTTACAACACTTCCCCGGGCTTCTCCTTTCCTTTTTACTTTGAGCAGGAGAAAATTGTTTATTAAAAAAAAGCAATAAAAAAGAAAATGAGGACCAGGGCTTAGTGGACAGCGGTGCAAGGCAAAGATGGCATCAGAAACCTTTTTCCATATGAGCCTTTGGTATTATTATTCTTCATGACCTCCTCTCTGCCTTTCACTTACCAGCAACTTTCTACTGCTAGGGTCCAATGCCTTACATTACAAATAATATTCATCCTGCCCTACCTTCTTAGAAAGGTGACAGAAAAAATAGTGAATGTCAAATGAGTTTCCTAAAGGTAAAATGTATGTTTTATAAGGATTCCAAAATTTGTGGAAAATGTCACCAAAAACCTCGAAGAAAAATACTGAAGAACTAATGAAATCTATCCAGGGCTTATTAAGGATGATAATGCTACCTTTTTCTTCTGTTCTGTATCATGCAGGACCCACAAAACTTTAAAAGAATTTGCATTTGGGAAAGCTTTAAGAATTAACAAAAAATGTTCTTTATATTCTTCCATATGTTTCCCCCCCCACACACACACACGTACACACACAGTAGAAAGGGCTAAGAGAGTAGTAATTTTTTTCTCCAATTCTGAAACGTTGGCATTTTAAAATACAGCAAGTTGTAAACATCACTGAGAAGCTTTTCTTTCTGTAATAAGATATAGTGTAAAGAAGACTGGATTTAGCACCAGACAGTCTTGATTTCAATCTAACAGTCGTTTATTAAATACATACTGTGAACAAAGACTAACCATCATGACTTTGCAGTGAATGCTACATCTGCTGCCCTGCCTGGTCTCAACTCCACATTCCACGACAGCTCCAAAAACCTCATGATGGAAAAAGCTATGCACACCCACAGAAGGAATTATGGAGTCTGAATGCAGATTGAAGCAAGTTATTTGCTTGCTCTCTCTCTCTCTCTCTCTTTTGCTTCTTCTTTCTCATGCCTCATGCTCCATTTCATTGGTTATAATTCTTTTTTTTTTAAATTTCACTATTGTGAAAATAAGTTTAATGTGAAGGTATATATAGAATCTATATCTGATTACATGCCATCTTGGGGGAGGGAGAGGGGAAAGGAGGGAGGGAGAGAAAATTAGGAACTCAAAAATATGTGGAAATGAGTGTTGTAAACTAAAAATAAAAAAAAAATTAAAAAAGATGCCCCACCCCAGAATAAATTCATCATCACCTTATGCTAACTCAAGCCTTGAGTGACAACAACACTCTCTACCTCCTCTCCCCTCTCATTGAAGGCCTGGAGGGTAGAGCACCAAACTCCTCCCAATGCCTTCTTTTATACACGGCAGAAACTGGATGCTTAGATCGCTCTCCTTTTCATCTGCTGTCCTGCCTGGTATCAACTCCACAAGCTACCCATTTGCCAAGTACCCAGTGATTTCGTGCTCCTCCCACTGCTTTCCTGCCTCTTTTGTGGGCTTTCTCCCTCTTTATAAGGTCTTTGAGGACAAGGCCTATGTTTTTGTTTTTCATATTTGTGTCCCCAGCTCTTAGTACAGTGTCTGATAGGTGCTTAAAATATGGATTTAGATTCAAGAAGACTTGGGCAAAAGTTTTACCTCTGGTTCATGGTGGCTTTGTGACCCTGGACCAGTCACTTAAATTTTGAGTATCCCAAGTGATTCTCTAAGACTGTCTGTTGCACAGAAGATATTGACTTGCATTGGTGGATTGAATTTCCTTGCCGGGAGCTCTCTATGATGATGAATTCACAAGGCTAGTCTTAACAAAATGTGTCAGGTATAAGTAAACGAAATATGAAAATTAAACAACCTTTTCCTCAAGAGCTTTACATTCTTTGTGTGGGGCATGGGGGAAAGGGAATATAATCTATACACAGTTTTAAATTCAAAATGTTCAAAGAATTATACAAAGTAGAGATAGCATGAGATAATGTATTAGTTGATCTCAAAGCCAGGGAACTCTTTGTTAAAGTCCCGCCTCTGACACCTACTGGCTAGGTGTCCCTGAACAAGTTACCTAACACATCAGTGGGATAGACAATTTTTTGCTATTTTCAGAGAAGGTGCCAACTTACATTGGTAAAGGGAGTTACCTCATTTGGGATTTCTCTATATTTTAAAAACTCCAAGTCAATTCTCTATGTGTAACCTATACAAGCAACTTTTACAGAATAGAGGAACGACAGGAAAGTCCTGGTTTAGTTGACTACAGTTGAGCAATGAACTAGAGATTCTATGAGGCATGGCTGAGGAAATAGGGCATTTCAAGAAGGGGAAGTGACTTATGCAAACCCCTGGAGACAGGAGATGAGACATCTTGCTGGGACGAGTGTGAATTCTACCTCAGCAACTCAGCACTAGCATGACTTTGGCCCATCATTTCCCTTCCTTTGAACTTAGTTTCCTATTCTATAAAATGAGAGCCTCGAGCTAGCTAGATCATTACAAAGGCCCCTTCTAACTCAGAATCTTCTTAATCTATGTATAAGATGAGCAAATCACCTGTATCTGAGCTTTCTTTGTCTCTACAGGTACATTTTAAGTTCAGTCTAACCAATAATCATGCTGTGAGAAATAACTGAGATTTTGCTCCAGTAATGAAACCTGGACACACACAAACTGAATAAATGTACTATTTTAGCAGGACGAAAGAAAATGAACAGAGTCAAAAGTCACACCGAAGTTTGATGTTCTACGTGGCTATGGGAATAATGGACTACACCCTATTTTCTATACCCTCTCTTCCTCTATCCCACAAATAAGCTCCCCATCTGCCTTGCCCTGTCTACTTCCCAGGGTTTCCCCTTCCTTATGTCCTAACTGCATAGCCCAGCATCTCTCCTGCCCTCCTGCCACAAGGGGTGAACCATTTCACCCAGTGAGGAACCGGAATGACACCCATGCTATAATCATTTTCATGTGCCATGTGATAGGAAGCCTAGCCTAGGAGTGTTGGATAGAATGGAAAGGGCATGGGATCCTAAAAACAAGCACTAAAGTAGACCAACCTTCAAGTTCTCTTTCAAATCTGAGATTCTAACCATTATATAATGAGTAGTTCTCTATTGCAATTAAATTAACTTAATTATTTATTGAATTAATTTGCTATCATTATTAGTGATGAGTCTAATGCCAGCAATGTATTAGTTTAGGTTTAATGTTGGGACAAAAGGAGGCAATTATAGTCAACAAAAGGAGGTTTACTTAATTCTAACATAGCCAGGATTTGCAACAAGAATACGTTGGTGGCTACCACTGATAAGAGATATCCGCCTCACCACCACCACCCTCGTCTCCATAGGAAAATGTATCTATTCAATAGGGCAGGGTGTAGTGAGTCATGTGGTCTCCAGATGTCCACCATGTTGGAAGGGCATCCTACCTACCCTCAGTTTTAAAGCCTAGGGTTTTATACCTCTAGGTGACCAGGAAGGCAAATGATGTAGCCAGAGGCTATATTGCAAGGTAGATACTGATATAATCCTCATTTTACAGATGAGTTACTTAGGGATGAGGGAGATAAATAACTTTCCCACAATTACATCATTGAATTCAGTCACTTCCTTTAATCAGTGAACAAACCAAGGCATAGAAAATTAAAGCAACTTGTCCTGAGTCACACAGGTTGAAAGTATGGGAGGTGACATTTGAAGCCCATTCTTTCTGACTAGCCCTAGCCATGAATCCACTCTGGCCCTTCAGATACACAAAGGCAACAATGAGTTTTTCTCCCTCCACTTAAACTTCCTGAAGTCAACTAAGTACAAGGACAATTGTGGTAGAACCAGATGCATCATTCCAAAGGTTCTTTCCAGTTCTAAGTCCACGATCCTATTAGTGGTAGAACCTTAGTACCCTTTATTCCCCAGGCTGAATGGTGATTTAGATATTCTCAAGAAATTTTCTTTGAGAGTGACACGGAGTCGGGGGGGGGAGGGTAGTGAAATAGAAAGGAAGAACATTCAATGTCACTCTAGGACACAAGTAATTAAAATGGTAACCTAAAATTGAGCTAGCAGTAGTTAATTAACCAAAATAAAATTAGGCAAAGATTTAATTTTAAGTGAAACCTGAGACCTTGCACATAGTTGGCATTCAATAAGAATTGGCAGGATTTAATTACATTAAATTTAAGGGTTAGAGGACTTGCTAAAAGTGGATAAACAATATAATGTGGTACTAAGTAATACATAAAATCCATGCATGAAGCATCCACTATGTGCAGAATACTGGGCTAGGCATGGAGGGAGGCACAATATTTAGGCAAATCACAGACCCTCTACTCAAGAAATGTGTAATCTAAAGGAGGAAAAGACAGAAACACATACCTCTAATGCACACTATTTCATGTTACCTATGTTAGAGAGTCATAAAACAAAGTGCTATATGAATTGGGGGGGGCATTTCCATTTGAAGAGGATGTGTCAGAGGAAAGATGGGAAATATAGGAAAATTTCCTGGAGGAGCTAACAGTTGAACTTGAGAATTATTTAGTCATGAATTAAACTTTTCCTTCACATCTCAACTCTCTTTCAGAAGACACTGAACATAGAATCTAAAGATTGGGATTTGAAAACTCCTTCTATGACTTTTACTGAATGACCTTGGGCAAGCCATAACTCCTCTGAGCCTCAGCTACCTCATTTGGAAAATGAAAAGGCTGGACTAGATGACCTCAAAGTTCCCTTGCAACTCTAAAGATACTTCCTTACAATCCTTTCTATTGCTTCATTTCCTTGGATCAAAAATACACCAGCATATCAAGGCGTTTGTAATTGTATTAACGTAGAAACTTCACAAAGTCGGATCACAACTCTTTATGACCTATTGACCAAGTTTCCTGGGAGCTGAAGAGGTTAAGGCACTTGCTAAGGGTCACACAACTAGCTAGTAATTAACCAAATTGGGATTTCCACCCTGGCCTTTGTAAAGTCACATTCAGCACTCTAGCTACCAAGCCATATTGCTGCTTGAAAAAAAAATATTGCTGATGTTTCTCTTCATGGATTATTGTATTAAGAGAATACAAGCAAAGCAGATCTCAGAGAAGTAAGTAAGATTGGAAAACCCCAGCATAACTCTGTAGGCCTGAACAATTTCATCTTGATTAGGATGAATTTCTTAATTTTCAATTTCTACAATCAAATGAATTGTAATAAGGTTCTATTATTTCTTTAATTCAGTCTTCTATATTTAGTATGCAGGTTATCCTTTCGATGTGAGTATGTTGTTTGATTGTTTATTTTTATTTTTAATCAAAGACCTCACCTGCTCCTTCAGTCCAATCACTAAAAGCACTTGTATTAAGTTGGGTCCAAATCTGTGATTTTATCAAAGTAGAGAAATACTCATAAAGAAGCTCCTTCTAATGATAAAGACTGGTAGTTTATCTATAATTTACACTTTAGAATCAACAAGTCAACAGCTATTTATTATGGCTTTTCTATGTGTGAGACTCTCTGCTAAGTACTGGGGATATAAGGAATGCAAAAATAGTCCTTTCCCTTAAGAAGCTCAAATCTTTGTGCCTGTGAGCTTAGGTGGTTTGTCCAGGATAACACAGTTAATATATTTCTGATGAGAAAATGAACCCATGTCTTCCTGGCACCAAAAATGGCTTGCACTAGCCTTTACAGTGACCTGCAGAATTTGTCACAATGAAAAGGGAACCATCCACTACTCTGGATATGATTGATTCTGGAACCTGTTTAATTTTTCATGTGCCTGTGTGAATATTGTTTCTAATATATTTTTTTCTGTATAGCTGTAAAGCACCTTCTGATATGTGTTAATGAAAGAGGAGGAATTTATTTTTTTAAAGAATTTTCTTTGTGTGAAAATTGAAGGTAGTGGGGCTGGCAGCCCTTCAAGGAGTGGTAGGACAATATGCTAAATAAGCCCTTTTGAAAAGCTAAATGATACTTGAAATGTGTCCAAGAAGTTATTACCAAAGACCTATGGATTTGTAAAAAGTGTTTTCAGTGACGACTACTTCTAAATGTATCATAAAGAAAATTCTTGCCTTCAATCTTGAATAAGGTTCTAGATAACAGAATTTAATCATTGTAGCAAATATCTGTTGCTATAATTGCATGGGATTCCATCCCTTCCTTACCCTCAAATTTACATCAGTTGCTCATCCTTTTACTTTAAGTGATGGGAAATACAAATTCCTTCAATAGTTAATAAGGGGCAAAGGGGAAAGGAGAAAAAGAAAAGAAGTCAAAGAGGAAGAGAGAGAGGGATGGAAGAGGAAAGGATGGAGAAGGGAAGGAAGGAGGAGGGAAGGAAGGTATAGTAGGAAGGCCGAATTTATGATCTCAAATATAATCATGTATATGTTTGAATGGTCCGAAATCGCAAGGTATGAGAGATTCTCTAAGGAGAAAACAACAAGAAATTTATTTAGGCCCCACCGCAGCAAAA
>CM053623.1:439541387-439562855 GCA_028646595.1 Phalanger gymnotis
GAAGGAAGGAAGGAAGGAAGGAAGGAAGGAAGGAAGGAAGGAAGGAAGGAAGGAAGGAAGGAAGGAAGGAAGGAAGGAAGGAAAGGAGGTCAAAAACACCATGACTTATGAGAGGGGGAAATATTTTTTTGGTGAGAAATGGAGAAACTTGGGTTCAAAAGATATTCAAGTCACCTCCGGTCCATCACCATTCACAGAAGCAGGATTTAAAAAGCTGGAAATGTCATATGGTAGAAAGATCACCAGGTTCAGAATCAGTGAACCTGTGTTCAAATGGTAACTCAGTCATTTACTCCTGCCGACTTAGCATAGTAGCAGCTTAATAAATGCTTGTTGACTTGAGTTGATTGAGTTCCCTAAAACACAGGTCTAATTTTTTCATTTCTCTTCTATGTAAACTCCAGTGGTTCCTATATTCCATTAGATTAAATAGAAACTCCTTTCTGAGGCATTTCAAGCCATTAATAAACTATATTTTCACTCCAATCAACCTTTCTAGCCTTATTATACATTACTCCCTGGTTCTGGAATCAGGAAGACCTGAGTTCAAATTTGACCTTGTACATGTGCTAGCTATGTGACTCTGGGCAAGTCATTTAACATGTTTGCCTGTTTCCTCAACTGTAAAAAGGGGATATCAATGGAATTTACCTCTCAGCGTTGTTATAGAGAGCATTTAAGATATATTTAAGCCATCTCCTGTAACATAGTAGATACTTCTCTCCCCCTTTCACTTGCTCTGTGTTTCAGCCCAACCAGCCTTGCACATGATACTGTATCTCATGTGTTCATTCCTTTGCCTAGGATGTCACCCCTAACTTACAGAATTCTTAGTTTCTTTCTGTTTAAGCACCACATTCTAAATGAGAATTTTTCCAACCCTGACCTTTGTTAGTAATTACCCATTCACTATAAATATACGTAATATATACATACATGCATGCACACATGTATACATACATACATATGTATGTATGTATATATATATATATATATATTTCTCACTTAGGATGTAAGCTCTTTGAAGGCACAGATTATTATCATTTCAGTCTTTATTTCCCCACTACCTAGCATAGTACCTGACAAATACTGGGCCCTTGATAAATGTTAATAAATTATTTGACTGTCGTTGATAGGTTGCTTGTGCTTGGGCCCTAATGCTAACATCACATCTCTCCTTAATCTCTGGAGTGCCTGTGCCTGGACCCCAGTTCTAAAATCACATCTCTCCCTAGCTTCAAAGCATTGGCCCAAGCAGTTTCACTCCAATTCAAGGGCAGCATGCCCTAGCAAATATTTATCTCTCCTCCTGATACTGCGGCCAGCTATACCTATAGAATTTATTAATTTAGACTCTTTGTGTATTGCTAAATGGCTGTGCACTGGGACATAATAATACTTACTACTTACTGACCTTCCTGATATGTATCCTAGACATAGTCAAATGTATACTCTCTTACATTCATCTTGTCTAACAAGACATTTGAAGGAGGCCACCTGAATATTGCCAGTCAGTCATGATCTTTGGTTGACTTAGTGATGTTTCACAGTCAAAATCACACCCCCTAGTAGCCCCCCCACCCTTGGACTATTTCCCAGTGAACTCTGGGTAATATGCCTGCACAGTAGATACTAAAAGTGCATGTTCCTTTAAGAACTGACCGCCCCCTAACCACTTTTTAATTCCACCCCAAGACACCTAATTGACAGTTTTTACCCCCAAATCTAGTACTTAAACTCTCCCTGTGGCCCTGTAAGGTTGCAGGTCCCCTAAGAACTCTTGCCCACTACAAAGTGTAATCAATCTTTGTCAACTTGACTTAGAGAACTCTTGGGTCCGTGAATTCATTCCAGGCGACCTTGCCAGGGGAATTTTGGTTTGGGATTCCTACATCCCTGGGTTTCTTTTCTCCCTCAACAGCATTAGGGAAGTCACAATGCAATGGCAAAAGAATTGCATCTGCAGTCATAAATCCTGGGTTCAAAAATCTCATTGCACCCCTCACTACTTGAATAACCACAGCCAGTCTCTATGTCTCACTTTCTTTAAATTTTAAGTGCATGCTTTAGTCTGTTAGGTTCTTTCCAACTCTAGATCTACGGTACTAAGTATCAAATCTTTTTTGTCTTAGTGTCTTTGTTTGTAAAGAGCTGGTTAAAGTTGATGGGGTTCTCAGGTCGTTTCCAATTTGACAACTCCTAAATCAACCTAGATATTCATCTCCTATATATCAAATACTCTTACAACAACATATCTGTAATTAAAATTTCAATATAAAAGAAAAATTCCAATAACCCATATATTAGATACAATATTTCCTTTAGCCCCTGGCATGGTGCTTTGCTCACAGTGAGCACTTAATTAAAGTTTGTTGAATATTCAATATGATAACATTAATGTAAACAAAAATAATGTGTAGACCCCCAGCTGTCCTGCACATCAGTGCCAAATTAATCATTCTGTAATAACAGTCTGATCATATAATCTTCTCATTTATAAACCTTCAGCGGTTCTATGTTCTCTGTAGCATACAGTCCAACCTTCCTAAGCTGGCATTGAAAGTCCTACATAATCTAGTATTTATCCATTAAATCTAGTTGGCTGCTACTCTTTCTCACAAAATCTCTGTTCAAACAAGATCATCCTCCCAAGGATTATTGATTTCCGCATTCTTTCGTCTTCACCTTTCTTTGCTCATGCTGTTCCTCATGTTCATGCCCCATGTGCAATTCCTACCTACATTCTAAAGTTAAATTTAGATCCCCTTGCCTCTGGGAAATATTCCTTTTAGTGTTTTACAAGTTTAAAGGGAACATCATTTGAACAGAATGTATTGAATTTATTAATCATTTGGAGCCCTTGTAATAAGCTGTATTTAATGACTAGGCATCTTTTTATGGTAGTGTTTTCCTTTCCCAACTACTTGGAAGAAGGACAATTTCTTGCTCTTTTATTATATCTTCCATATTGCCATGGTTGTTGTAAACAATCAGTACACACTTGCCACGTGACCTCACTTATTGTGGTTCTCTTTCCTTAAGCTGATTTTCATCTGATGCAATTCCATGATCGCTCACTATTGTTAGCAAAGATAGGCTACTTCTAGACTTTATGTAGACTCATTGTATTTCATTTTAAGAGTAGAAATTTGGTGAAAACAAATTATTGGGACTTTAGACTGTGTGACTCAAAGTTCCCAGAAATTTTATTTCACTTTTCTAAGGTCTTAGTAAGCATCCCATTATGTTAAATTTGAAAAAAAAAAATAGAAATTATATAATATGCTACCATTATCACTGTTCACTCATAAAGTGAAAAAACACTGAAGCCCACAACACTTTAGTAACAGAGCTGGAATTAGAATTTATTCTCTTGGTTCCTAGCCTTGCAACTTTTCCATTACTCACAGAATTATAAGCATTTTGTTAGAGAGAAGGGATCATTTATTCATCTCCTAAATATAAAGCCTAATGTAAGGGCTGGAGACTTTTGCTTTCCCCCCTTTTTATCTTTTCATGCCAAATGAGTTATCAGTGAGTTGCAAATCACTTGGCTTGCCTCAGCCTCGGTTGCCTCATCTATAAAATGTAATAATAGCACCTACCTTGTAGGTTTGTTTTTGAGTATCAGATGGAATAATTATATGAGTGCTTTTCAAACTTTCGAGGACTATACACATATAACTTGCTGTTCAAAATCCATTTGCATGGCATTTTCTGAATTGGTGGAGCTTGATTACTTAATGCTCCCCACCTGTGTGAGGGACAGAGCTGGCAAGAGTTTGGAATGAAGAAATTCTGGTCTTTCACCTCATGGGAGAGAGAATATATGGTTCAAGATTCATTTCAGGAATAGACTCTAGGAAGAAACAGACAAGTAGAAGAGCCAGCATCTTAATGGTGTCCTTGTCTCCAAATCATGATGGTAGAGAGTTCTCTCTCTCTCTCTCTCTCTCTCTCTCTCTCTCTCTCTCTCTCTCTCTCTCTGCCTGTCTTTCTCCATTTGCCATGTGCCAAGCACTAAGTAAGATAGCCCTTTTCTTCAAGGAACTCATATTCTAATGGATGAAGGCAACATATTAAGTAGACCTGGGAAGCAGGAGAAAAGGGAGATGACCACATTATACAGAGGTGTCCAGGATGCAGGGCGGAGGTCTTCTTCCAGGCAAGATCGGGAGAAACCCTCCACATTAGATGCCAGGACCCCAGGGGTGGAGTATAAATTTTGTTGGGAGGGTGTAAGGGTGATGGCCTTGGTGAGGCAATAAGAAGTGGAAAGGAAAGTCAACCAAGATCATATGACCTAAGTCTCTGGGTTATCCCAGCACCCCTCCTTCTGTGAGCTAACCCTTTGACCCATAGCCTCTGAGAAAATTTTCAAGCCCTTATAAGGCTCTGATCTAATCAGCCACCCTTTATCTTCTAAGTTAACCTTCTCCTCATCCTCTAAGCTTACATTCCAGCCTTCAGGCTCTGGGCCCTCCTTCCATCTCTCACCCCTCACCAGCTAACCTCTTGTCCTTCATCTTTTAAAATAACTTTCTCTTTGTCAGCCTTTGAGCACCCCTTTTGACATAGCTTCCTTTCTTCTCCAAGTTTTGTTTCAATTCTCAATGCATGTCTTTTGACTTCGAGACAAAGGTGGGAGGTTGGGGGAGGTGGGTACTTTATTTTTGGCCTGTCATCATCTTTGTGCACCAACTGGAAAAGGCCAGATTCAAAGCTGCTTGCCAACACAGCGTATGTATTCCTGTCAATTTCTTCCTGCTGAAAACATACTCCTTTCACAGCAGCCAGCAATAAAAGGAAATGGAGCCAAGATGTGATGATTCTATCTTTCTTTCCAACTCATGTCACGTTGTGCATTTGGAACCCATAGAGAAGACATTTTTATTCATCGCTATTTACCCCCCCCCCCCAAAAAAAAATCAAATCGATTCATTGGGACTTTCTGGGAATTTCATAGAAGCGTTATAATGTACTCTGAAAGGTGAGGTTTGGTAAGCATTGACATGTTACCTGAGGGGTTTTGGTCCCAATGAGTGGGCCATGAAGGATACTCCCCATAGTCTGAAGGGAGGGAACCTGACAATCCCTTATTGTGTCTAAGGGGTGACAACTCTACTACAGGTTAGTATATGCTAGCTTATCAAATCATTTTTCCAGTTTGAAGGTTAATATTAACACTTGCCATACATGCAATTTCAAATGTAAACACTTATTAAGTGTTTCCTCTATGCCAATCATCGTTAGAGACACAAAGTTTTCATAAGATCTTCCCTCATGGACTACACATCTTAGTAGGGAGAGGTCTAAAGTACAGATTAAGTAAAATTCACAATATAACATGAGTATATTAGAGAGGAACAAGAGGTAAGAGATGTGATGTGACATCTGAGAATGTTTCTACATTTTTTTAACCTCTCGGGAAAATGGGGAATCCTACCTTTTGGAGGAGGTAGTACTAAAATTGATCTCTAAATCCCAGGCAGTAATTTGACAAATGAAAAGAGGAAGGGAGAACATTCTATACTTTGTGGGAGTTCTGGGGATGAGGCAGGAGAGCACAGGAAGTGCTTGGGGCCAGAAGAGTTGGTCAGTTTGGTTAGAACATTGAGAGCATGTTAAAAAAAAATCTGAGATTAGGATGATCAGCATAAGCCTATGACCTATTTGTACAAACATTAAAGGGAGGTGCCTTGAATATTGACCCCTGAGTCAGCATCATGGTGCAAATTCTAGCTCTGATGACCATTACTTTTGTGAATTTGAAAAGTAACAACTTTGTTGACTCTTTGTCCTTTCAATGTTTATACATTTTCAAAGTCAAGATAAATGGAAGGACGGATAGATAGATCAATAGAGATAGATGATATACTTTGTATATCTATGTTTCTATCATCGAGATATATAGAGAGATAGAGATAAGTAGATATAATATGTGTGTATGTGCTTCTATACACACACATGTATATGGTTGAGACATAATACTGAAACTACTAATCAAAGAAGAGGAGGAAAAAGAAGAGAAAGAAAGAGGCAAAGACAGAAGCAACAGAGAGACTCAAAGAGACATAGACAAAAATAGACAAAGACACAGAAAAAGAGGCAAAGACTAAAGGAGAGATAAAGAGACAAAAAGAGAACGAGAAAGGGAAAAAAATGTGTAAGATGCTTTACTTAAATCAATACCAGGGCAGTTTACCTTAAGAACCTGAAGGCAACACAAAAGTGAAGGGTACTATGACTTAGGTCTACACTGCTCTTCTGATTTCTAGGGCAAATTATACTGAATCTTCAAATTAAAATCTAGTCAACTGTACTTCTCAGATATGTTCTAGAGAAAAAAAATGTACAGATGGCTCTTGTCCATGTGAAAGGTAATGTAGCTTTTAGTAGAATGCTAACGAAGCAGTGAGGATTATAAGTAAATGTCAGGGAAGGAAGAGATGGGTGAAAAAAGAGCTGCATAGGACTACTGAATGACCTAAATCTGGAATGTGACTCTAACTCAACAGTGAGAAGGAATGGTGTACGTAGCCCAAGTACAGGACAAAATGAATAGGTTGTCTTGTAGAGGTTAAAATGTAGGTCCTCAGATTTAGAGGCTAATAGATTTAAATTTAGAAGAGAGGTAAAACATCATTTTAATCTGTCTCCTGCATCTTACATCTTACATACACTGAGCCCTTGAGAGATTAAGTTACTTATCAAGAGTCACAAAGACACTAAAAGGCAGAGCGCCTCGAGCCCAGGTGCTCTGATTCCAAATTGCTTTTTCCACTATAGATATCGCCTCCTAGAAGGACACTGAAATTTTAATTCTCACACTGCCATGAGCTAGGTGCACAAAGGTAAGAAAGGTGCTTCATCTGTCATTACTTTATTATAGAAAAGTCCGAGAAAAGTGAATTCTTTCTACTAACACAAGTTGGCACCTTCATTGCAATTTATATTCTTACAGAATTCCCTGGATCAGGGAGAGTTCATGCAGCTAATATGTATCAAAGGAGAGACTTGAATATAGGTCTCTCTGGCTCTGAACCTTGCTCTCTATTAACTAAGTCATATTTTCCCTCAGTATGACCTTGGGCCAACCACAGCTCTTGCCGTAGCCTCAGTATTTTTTCTTTTTTTAGATACTTCTGGGGGTCTATTTATTGGCAGGTATCCAAGAGTGGATGCAAAGGTCCTCCATGGGCTACATTGGTAGGAACAGAGCCAAAAGCCTGTCAACAAAGAAGCATCAAACAGATGGCTGAATCTTTTGGATTTGTTTATGGAAATGAGGGATTTATGATGGCAATTCAGAAATAGCTTATTACCAACAGAAACTAAAGACAGGTTATCCTGATTTACAGTGGTGTGATGGAGCTGGCTCAAACCAGATTAAGAAAGTTGATTGTTAAATTTTCAGTGTGAGCATTTATGACTCAGAAATCAGAAAACATTGAAAACCATAACTTAATTGGTTGCTTTCTTGGTTATCAACTCTAGACTAAAGAAAATGATGGGAGAAATGTTAATAATGTAGATTAAAATTTAAAATGTATCATGTGTTCTCTTTCTCTTCCTCCTCTTCTTCTTCCTCCTCCTCTTTTATAGTAGTGGGCAGCTGGGTGGCATGGTAGATAGAGTGCTGAGTCTGGAGTTAGGAAGACTCTTCTTCCTGAGTTCAAATCTGTCCTCAGACAGTAGCTGCATGACCCAGCACAAGTCACTAAAAACCCTGTTCGCCTTAGTTTCCTCATCTGTAAAATGAGCTGGAGAAGGAAATGGCAAACCACTTCAATAGCTTTCTAAAGAAAACCCCAAATGGGGTCAGGAAGAGTCAGACATTACTGAAATAACCAAACAACCACAACACAGAGTAGGTATAAGAGTAGTATACTATTCGGTACTTTCTGTAGTCTCTAAAAGTCTAGAAAGAGACAAAAATGATAATGAAATAGTAATTTCAAGGTAAATTCAAACTCACACAAATATTAAAACTGGATTTTCTGCAGATGTTCCTGGCATATTTGGATCAGTGAGTTATAGACAGTATGAAAATCATTTTGATCATGGGCTTAAAACTGGAAGAGAACTTAAAAGTCATTGCATCCAATATCTTCATTTTAAAGGTAAGACAACTAAGGTGAGAAAAGGGAAATTACTTGCCCAAAGTCACACTTGTCAGTTATTTAATCCACTAACATTTAATTGTTAAATACTTCATATGTGCCAGACCCCATATTAAGTGCTGGTCGTGCCACATAGTCAAGTTGGGTCTTGAACACATGTCTGTGACTCTAAATTCAGAGCATATTTTACTCAATCTTTATTTGAAATTAATTCAGTCTGTAAGATCCTGTATTGTTCTAGCAAAATATGTAGAAAAATTATTACAGATTTTCTATGCTATCCTCAGAATGTATTTTACACAGAGATAGCATATGTTAAAGGTTAATTTTTGGTGTTCTTTTTTCCTGCCAAATATAGAGAAGTCAATGAAGATACTCTTGAAATTTTCAAGCAAAATGGTCTCATGATGATTTAATTAAGATTATAAAACATTTACTAAATGCCTACTACATTTAAAACACTGGTGTGGGCACTGGGAAGATGTGAAGATAAAATAAATCAGATTTTCTCCTCTCTAGAAGCTTCCAATTTAATAGGTGGAATAATATATATAGACAAATAGTTATGACACAAGGTAGAGTGGGATATGAAAAGGATAGGAGGTCCAGGAAAAAAATATTCCCAGAAAATTTGAGGGAGGGAAAGAATACTTTTGGGTCTGTATGTACACAATGAAAGACTTCATGTAGGAGGTGACAAGTTTGAATTTGAAGGAAGAAAGGAATTTTCTCAAGTAGAGAGGTACAAAAGAAATGTATTCCAATGAATCAATCAACAAACATTTATCAAGGGACTACTATGTGCCAGGCACTGTGTTGGGCTCTAGGGGTATATAAAGAATAAACAACATGTGAGTTATAAATAATAGAGAAATGAGATAGAGAGATAGACATAGAGAGAAAGATGATAGATTGGTAGACAGATATGATATATGATATGATATGATATGATATGATATGATATGATATGATATGATATGATATGATATGATATGACAGAAAAAATAATACAAATCAGTTAAAAGGGCACTAGCAATTGGAGGGCAGGAATTAGGAAAGGTGAGGTTACAATATGTACTTAAGTTGAATCTTGAAGGAAGAGTGGGATTCTATGAGATGGAGGTTAAGAGGGATACATAGAAGGCATCGTATATAAATGTACCGAATTAAAACAGAGCTGGAAGTAGTGAAAGAAGAGTAGAGTCCATTTTGCCAGGAGTGAAGAGCGAATAAAGAGAAACAATTTAAAATAACATTAAAAATGTAAGAAGGATCCATACTGTAGAAAGCCTTAAAAGGTAGTTTAAGGCACCTTTTTTAATCTTAATTTTGGCCCTTTATATAGTATTATCCCTGTAGAGCACAATGAGTGAATGAAGATATTTCAGTATGGCAAATCTAACCACTCGAAATACAACTTTTATAGTATTGTAAAGAGTGAATTGGAGAGGGAGAGAGACTAAAGGCATGAAAGTCAGTAAGAAAAAATAATTTTATAATCTTGGCAAGAAGTAATGAAAGTAGTTTTATTAAGCAAGTGGGGATAGATATTAGATGTACTAGAAATAAAAATATCAGGACTTGGTAACTTATTGAAACTAAGAAAAAGGGATTAGGCAAAGACAACTAATGTTTCCAGTCTTAGAAACTTAGACGATGAGGGGCCATGTGATAAATCAGTGAAGTTGGAAGAAAAGAGTTCTGTCCTGGACTCCATAAATTTGAGGTAGCAGTAAGACATCTAGATAGAAATGTCCAGCAGACACTTTGAGATGCAATAGTGAAAACAGGACAAGTGATTGGAGCTAGATACATAGATTTGTGAATCATCACAATTGAATTAATTATTGAAAAAAAATGGGAGGGGCTGAAATTACCAAAAATAGGGAATGTAGAGAGAAGAGAGCTGATCATAGAGACTCAGATAATGTCAATACCTAAAGAGCAACAGGAAGATAAGCCACTGAAAGAGATAAAGAAGGAATAATCAGAAAGGTGGCAGAGAACAGTAACTGCAGAGAAGAATCAATAAGGATGTGACTAAAAGGCCAAATATAGCAAAAAGGTCAAGAAGGATGAGGAATGAGGCAAGGATATTGTTTGTTTTCACAAGGTAATTCTAGAAAAAAAAATATCAAGACATGGAAGTTCAGTGAAAGGGTCTGGGGGAGAGGGTGAGTAGAAAAGAAGTAGAAATGAGAGTAGTATGTTTCATTATTCCTCACTATAGAACAACTTGTACAAATAATTCCTATATTGTTCTCATGTTTGCCCCATTCAAGTACCTACCCCCAACTTATTTGTAAATATTTATTGCTTTCAACTGTAAATATTTATTTTGCTTAATCTTTCTTGATAAATTGGTTTTCTAATCAATTTGGGTACTCTCATTTCAGAGCTAAATTCAATATTGTCTATAATTTAACTCCTATTACAGAGATGACTAGCCAGTAGGAGATGTATTTGTGTTTAAAATGGTAGGTTTGCACAAATGCTTAGAAAACTACTCACTACAGTAAATGCATAATGGAATCTAACCTGAAAGACATTGATTTTTTTTCTTGATATATATTCTGAAGCCCAGTGGTATTTGAACACCTGGCTGTGTATTGAAAATTACTCATGCTATTCTTCCCCTACCCCACTCCACCTTTGCCCATGAAGAATTAATGAGAGTCGAATATCCATCATCTCAGAATGCAATCAATAAACTTTGGCTTTTCAAGATTGCTATAGACATGTCATATTTATTGGATAATTAGAATTTCCCTCTATTTTTGTGCTACCTACTCACAGAAGTTAGTGGGGGGTAATTTGTGATTTTTCAGGGAGAGACAATTTCCTTGGAAGGTATTGTAGTCATTTTTTTAATATGAAGAAGGATAAGCTGTCCTGTTATTTTTTGTTTAATTATATATCCAAAATTCTCAATTATATATCCAAAAATTCTCAATGGGATGACATATTATAGTGAAAGAGACAGTGATAAAGAGAGATGCTATAGAGATATATAGAAAGAAATAGAAATAGAAAGGTAAACATGATAGACAAATAGGTTACATGGCTACAAATATAGATATATGCTCCTCATGCTGGTCCATCATCTTCTCAGAGCTGCTAAAGCAATCTTGCTAAAGCACAGATGTGGCTTCCTTCTGACTCCTCTCCTCTCCCCTGGACCTTACCTTTGGCATTTGCCTTCCATTTAACATAGTGCCAGACAAACAGTAAGAGCTTAATACTGTCCATGAGGCTTCCTTGGCAAAGATACTGAAGTAGTCTGCCACTCCTTCAGTGGATTAAGCCAACCAGAGGTTAAGTGAATTGCCTAGGGTCACACAGCTCTGTGAGGCTAAATTTGAACTGGAGTCCTCATGACTCCAGGCCCTGCCCTCTATCTGCTGAGCCACCTAGTTCACTCCAAACAGACAAGTGGCTTAATTTTCATTTAAAAATTTAATTGATTTCATATTTAAATTGTTTCTACTCAGAATCTTGCACTGTGACATATGGAATGTGTCTTCTTCAGCTATGTTGAGTTAATATTTTTTACCAATAAATGTTAGTACTATTTGCTGATGCCAATTTTAACCCAGCATGCTCCTTATAACTTCCTATAAATAAATATAATGTTTCACTAATTACATTCTCAATGAGGAATGAATATTTTCTCTATTACTAACATGATTTAATTTTGTTCAACTTGAGATTTAATTCCTCGAACTTATCCCTAAATCTCAATGAAGGATCTCAAATATGGGCAAACATTCTGTTTTACACCAAAGTAATAATTCTGCAAATGCATTCAGAAATCTAGCCCTTTACTTAAAGGACCCTAATATGCCATATTTTTGTCTAGCCTTGTGGAAATTGATCCTTAAATTATGTGATAATTACCATTTACTGATAGAGTAATTATAGAGTAATTGCCTAGTCATTATTGAGTAATAACATTGTAATGCCATGAAATTACAGGGCAGATAACTGCATGCCGATTTTTACATTCCCAAGAACAGTACAGATAATTTAGTAATTACATTTTATTGTATGTGAGAAATTCATGCAATAAATCATAGTAATCTAGAGCTAGATACACATATAGACCCCAAGCTGCTTCCAAGCCAAGTCATAGTTACTTTCCTTAAATGAATTTCCAATTTGGGCCTGGGGCAGGGAGGGGTAGGGTATATGTGAAAAGCAGAGAGAGAGACAGAGAGACAGAGACAGAGAGATGGAGACAGAGAAACACACACAGAAAAACAGAAAGGTATAGACAAAGAGAGAGGAAGGAGGAGAGAGAGAGACGGAGATAGAGATACAGATAAAGACAGAGACAGAGAGAAAGAGAGAGAAAGAGAGAGAGAGAGAGAGAGAGAGAGAGAGAGAGAGAGAGAGATGAAGAGAGAGAGAGAAGAGAGAAAGAGAGAGAGAGAAACACAAACAAGTAGAGGCAGAGATGTTTTGTTTTTATATTACCTTTATTTCATAAATATCCCCCACTCTCCTCACTCCTTTGAAATGAATGTCTTGCCATCGAACACATCCAGCCAGTCTGACGGTATGTGCAATTTTCCACAGCCATAGAGCCCCACCTGTGCAAAGAGGAATGGGGATGTATTTTTTAATCTCTTCTATAAAGACAGGGCATCTTAATTACACAGGTTTGAGATTGGTTCGTTCCATTGTTGTCTTCATTGTGTGTGCTGTCTTCACTATTCTGCTCAGTTGTCTTTGTATCCATTCATGTAAAGTTACAAGAGGAAATTTTCCAATGGAAACTTAGAAACAGTATATACATATATATATATATATATATATATATATACATACGTATATAACATACATATACACACATATATGTATACATGTGTATATAGCTATAGATATATAGATATTTAGCTATAGGTATATTTTTTCTTATCTTTCAAATCCAGACAAACTAAGCCATAAAAATCACAAAAGATATCCCAGAAAGAAGCATTGTGTTTTGGATGAAATTGGTCAGTAATATAATTTTGTTAAGTGGTGGGTCCTATCAGCATTAAGACATTGAACTAGAAAGTAAAATCTTTTAGCAAGAGATAAAGTTCGCAATCAGATAAATGTCATTATTTCACTGGGCATGCATGATGGGTAGAATGGAGAACACAGATTCACTAAAAGTTCACGTTCAAATACCACCTCAAACTGTGACTTTGCAACATCAGTTTTCTCACCTGTAACGTGGGCATAATAAGTTGTATTTTATCTACCTCACAAGTTTGTTGTAAATGAGCTAGCATATGTAAAGTACTGTATAAAATGTAATGTAGTGTATAAATGATGGTTATTAATATTACCAACGACAGCAGCAAAACAGACATTGCTGGGGAGGGAAAAAAGATTGCTTTGCAATCAGTGGAAAAAAAGGTTAATGGTCTCCTGAAACCACCTGGAAAAATCTTTGCTCTTGGGACATTTTAGGGGAGAATTATTTCCTGATGAATACCTTTCCATTCCAGAAATAACTATTGCTCTTAATTAAACATCTATAAAATTTTGGCATGTTATTAATAACAACTATAGTATTTCTATAACGTCAGAAAAGCATTAAGGTATATTGGTTAATTTTCTAGACCTGGAGTCAGGGAGAATCCAATCCTGCCTCTGACATTTGCTCATATTCCTTACTGTGTGACACCACCCAGGCAACACTCAGAAACTTTAAGCTTCAAATTACTGTGCTTATTTGCATTGCCAAAGGAGTATCCCTCTTAGGAGTTCTCTGTACAAAGAAACCAGAAGTTTGATTTAAAAAAAATCTCTGAAAGAGTTGAATGAATGTAATTTCAATAGGAAACCTTAAGAGATAGAGAAGAAAAGGCTGCATTAGCTCCCATAAAAACAGAGTGAGAAGGGCTTTATGGTGCAGACTCTTATTTTAGCAAGAAAAAAAGTGAGTCAAAAGGTAGTTGTTTTTTGATAAGGTCATCAAGTTTGTTGGTGACTGAGTTAGAACTAGAGACCTTAGAACCACAGAACTAGAGACTGTATCTCCTGATTTCCAATATAGGGTATTATTATGGTAATTATTGGTATTATTATTAATATAATTATTTCCCTAAATTAATTAAATTTTTGCTGAAAGGAAATATAGAGAAGAGTAAAAATGGAGTTTATGCTTTCACAGACATAAGGCAAAAGAAAAGGAGGTAGAATAGCGTTGACATTTCCACCATAGTGGGAAAAACAATTTAAGAATAAAACAAAAAAGTGGTGGGGATACTCCAAAATAACTGGAATACCAAATCCAAGAACAGAAGTATCAGCAAAACACAAGGCAACAAATCTTATATGCAGTAGTACAAAGTACTGATTAGTAAAATGATTCTGTTTTTCATCAAGCTAGTGATCTTTCCCCATCATCCCCACAAATTTTAAACAGACACGCATCATTCATACATGCATAAATACATATGTATATACATACGTACATATGAAAGTGGGGAGGGAGGAGAGGAGGGGAGGGGAGGGGAGAGGAGGGGAAAGAAGGGGAGAGGAGGGGAAAGAAGGGGAGAGAAGGAGAAAAAGGAGGAGAGGAGAAGGAGAGGAGAAGGGAAGGAAGAGGAGAGGAAGGGGGAGGGTAAAGGAAAGTGGAAGAGAGGAGGGAAGGGAGAGAAGAGGAGAGGGGAGGGGAAGAAAGCAGAGAGGAGGAGAAGGGGGGGAAGGGAAGGGGGGAGCGGAAGGGAGAGTGGAGGAAAGGAGAGGAGGGGAGGGGAGGGGAGGAGGGGAGATGAGGGGAGGAAAAACAGTAGATGAGAACAATTCAAGTTATGACTAGGACAGAATAGAATAGAATAGAACAGATGAGGCAGTAATACCTGGCCAAAACTTGGGGAAAAGGAATAAAAATTCCTATAACATCTACTGTGTACCTGGAACTGCAATAAGTAATTTTTTTACAAATATCTCATTTGATGCCCACACCAACCCTGCAGCTTAGGTGCTATTGTTATCCTTCTTCTACAATTGAGGAAAATAAGGCAAACAGAGCTGAAGTGACTTACCCAGGGTTACACATTGTCTAGGGCTAGATTTGAACTCAGGTCTTCCTGACTCCAGGCCTATCACTATAAGCAGGGCACCATTAGCAGAAGGAAATATAAGAAATTATGTTTCATATTAATACAGAGTAACTAAAACTGCAACCAGATTCTCTGACTCCAAATTCATCTAATTTTTTCACCATTGTATCACATTGAATAGTACAATTTTGGATTTCAGGAAGATCCCTCAGGATATGGAATACAAGCCTCTCATTTTCTGAGGTGGCCCATAAGGTCCAAAGAGCTTCTAGAGTCCTAATCAGGCTTGTGAGAACTATTTCCCATGATGGATTATCTCTTATTGACTTATCTGTGTACACACTGCACTTTCTCCAGAAGAATACAATCTCCTTAAAGGCAGGGACTATTTTAAGTTTTTGCCCTGAATTCCAAGCCCCAGCAGAATACCTTCTACAAACTAGGAAATCACTATTTGTTTAATCGAGTAGAATTTTTTTGACTATTGAATCAATATTCACAATGTTATGATAATTCCCCTTTTAATAACATCGATCCACATTTTCTAGAGCTTATTGCTGCTTACAAATAACTATCAATAAATGATCGAGCTGATATTAAGCACCTACTATATGATACAAATACAAAATGACACCCTGCCCTCAACAATCTCACATTCTATTGTAGGAATATAGAGATAGATACAGATATGAGTGTATATGTATGTATGTGTTTACACACATGTGCAGGTGTATGTGTTCATATACATGTATTACATATACATATACACATATGTATATACACACATATATACACATGAAGATACATTGAGAATTTTAGCTAAGTAAATATAAAACACTCTGGAGGTAGCATTAGCATGTGAAGATTGGATCAGGAAAGGGTGGTGGAGTTTCAACCAATCAATCAACAAGCTTTTATTAAGGACTTACAATGCGCCAAGTGTGATGCCAAATGCCGAGGATCCAAAGAAAGGCAAAAATATTGTCCCTGCCTTCAAGAAGCTTACATTCTAATGGGAGAAATAGAACATTCATCAATACATAGATGCACGATACCTACAAGTATATGGAAGCTAATCTTAGAGGAGAAGATTTTAAGGCTTGGAGGACCAGGGTTTGAGTCAAGCCTTAGAAGAAGCCAGGAAGTCTAGGAGGAAGAAAAGCGTTAATCTTTTCCAGCCATCAGACATAGAAGATGCAAAGTCACAGAGAAAGGAGATGAATAACTTGGCTCACACTCATTTTAGGAGTGATAGAAAGAGTGTGGTACTTTAAAAAAAACACTAAAAAGATAAAATATTTGATAATATGTGTAACCCTAGGCAAGGTACTTTTGGGTTGATCTAAGCCTCAAATGGTAATAATCGTCTCCGTAATTCTGTCTCACAGGGTTGGTTGGAGGATAATGGGTTGCAAATCTTAAAGAACTCTAGAAATCTTATCTATTCCACATATTCAAAAGTATTTTCCATGTTTCTTTTAAGACAGGAATCGTTAGTCACATAGAATACCACCACTGCTGCCTGGTCCTAGAAGAGTGTGACCTTTATTTGAGAATCTCCTTTAATAATGTGGGATTGGCATTAGCAAAGGACCTTGAAAATGGAGTTGCATCACAGTTAGTAGCAAAATTCACTTTTATAGATTCCATTTTTTTTTTATCATTCCCTTAATTGTCCAAAGTTCAGATACCACTTTATGTTCTCCTAAACAGGACCCTTTAGGACTTGCCTAATGTGTGTTTTCATTAGCCAGCAAGGAAACAGTTTTATGATTCAATATCCCTTGATTAAGAAGAATTTGGGTAGATACTGTTAAAATAATGTGGGGAACATTTTGAAAGAAAAGTTTGGAGAGATACAGAAAGAGGTTTTTGAGATAGAATGAATTATAATTCTCCTGGCCTTGAAATAGAGATAAGGAATGGACCTATAATTGCGTTGATACAAACAAATCCCAAGTATAGAAAATCACTCTACCAGTACAGATCAGCACCTTCTCTGCAACTTAAAATCTTAGAAACTCGCTTAGAGAGCTACAGGACTTGTACAGAGTCATACAGCCAACACATGTCAGAGGCAAAATGGGAATTCAAGTTTTCATGCCTTTGATGTTAGTTCTCAAACTATGCTGTAATTGCCTATTGCTGTTGTGTTATTTCATCTCCCACAATGGAGAGGGTAAAGCTACAGAATATAGGATAAAAATGCTTATCAGAAAATTAGTAAAATTTGTATTTCTGTCTTTCTTGGTAAACTTATTTTTGTTATTATCCATCTTTCATTCCCAAAGAGGACCAGTAACATCAGGAGGGTGACATCGTGACTCACAATAGAACTGGATTTAAGTGAGCCAGGGCTGACTGTGCAGAGTCATCGGCCTCACTCTGTCCTCAAGAGTCATCAGAGTCCATTGGCAAGACATGGGTCAGGAGGATTGGAGATGGCCTCGGGTTTAGTGGAAGACTTTGGCCTTTTTTCTTGGTGAGCTTACTAATCAGATGAACATATGTGTCATGTCAGTCACTTTTATCCTACTGAAAATTATTTTTTTTTCCTTTTCATAATCAGACCAAAGAGATTTCAAATATTAAGGGGAAAAACCCTAGAACACTAACAAGCTTTCTAGGAAGGAATATGATAGATACATACATACATACTACATACATAGACAGATAGGTAGAGATATAGATTATGATATACATGCATATTATATAATTCCTAATTTTTAATTATGAATAAATTAATACAATGGATATGTGAAATGGAATTGCACTGGTGATATTGTTATACTCCCAAATGAGATCATCCCTCCACAAAGCTAGTAGGAAGATTCTCAACAACTTCTAATCATAGAGTTGCCTACAGAACTAAGAGGTTAAGTGTTCTATCCAAGTTACACAGCCATTGTCTAGCGTGTACCATCTGTTTATGTGATAAAAGAAATAGTCATATATGAAAGGTCAATGCATTTGGGGGGAACTGCATTCACAAATGCAGAATCCTTATTGCCACCATTTATTTCCACATCTTACATACATGAGAGCAGGGTCTGTGGTGGAGAGAATCAAATCACTTGTTCAGAGTCACACAGCCAGTTTACACCATGAGTGGATATTGAATGCAGGTCTTCATGATGCTAAATCCTACAATCTATTCACTCCATCACCCTGCCTCTCAAATGTTTGCACAATCATAAAATGTATAGTGAATCTAAATTTGACCAGTGATCCCATATTTATTAGTTCTTCAATTTACTCTTTGATGCAAAAAAGCAAACCAAAGAATTATTCAGTGGTTGTAGGACATCAAAAGCCATTTCTCCTTTGATAGGTAAGGCCATTTTTCCCCCTGAAATGAGATCCATAAGGTCTTTTCCAGATCTGCCGAATAGCTTGAGTATAGTATTAGCCTGTCCTTTTAAATTATTTTCACCTTCTCCCAGATCCTCTCATATTCATGTTTTTCCCCTCATTCATTACTATTTTTTCAGTGACCTTTTCTGAATTTTTAAGAGCACTATGACTCCTGCATTGTCTAGCATTGGTCATTGGGATTCAGTTTAATCTTCTGCTGCCCATACTGCTATGCATGAGAAGTATCAGAAAAGAAGATTCAGAAAATCTCTGTTGTCATAAATCTGTCTTTTCCAGGATATATCACATGCTCTAGTATATATCACATGTTTCAGTCTCATCTCTTAGGTTCTTTTTAGAATAAAAACTCATTACCTAAGACTTTTCTTAATATATATTCTGTTAGTTACCTAAAGGCCCTAAATATTATTGGTGAGGTTGGGGGGAAGGGGGAGAGAATGTGGGAGGAGGGACATAAGACCTAAGCATTATTACTCTTTCACACCAGTCATCAAGGAGTGGGGGGATGGAGCATGGGGAGGGGGTAGATGGATGCTTAGCTATGATCCAAGAGAATTAAATATCACCTAGTTAATCACCAGTGCCACTTGTTTCTTCTTCTACATCCTTCTTGGAAGGTTCCCATCCAAATGTTTACTGAATTTCCTTTCAGCCAGAGGAAGAATGGCTGCAGGCTAATGTCAATGCAGATGCTAATATTTATTCAGAGAAATGTCTACTTTTTTTCTTTTTTTCCAGTTTCCTAAAACAAGCCACTTGTGGACTTCTGCATATATGAGATGGCATCTAACCTTTAGTTTGGGCAAAATTATGAGAACTCCCTGTGATAATTCCCTGTGGTGACATAGTTAAGTTTGAAATTTATTAGATTAGCTTTTTTTTCCTGCAGTTAAGGAAAATAATGGTCTCCCTTCCTTCTTCCTTCTTTCTTACCTTCAGTTCCTCTGTTCCTCCATCCTTCAGCCTCTATTCCTCCATTCTTCCATTTTTTCTTCCCTTCCTTCTTTCCCTAAACAAGGATTTACTGAGTCCCTTATCACTTTAACAAAGTGTTAATCATAGAGGGAGATAATGGGGAAAAAAAGACTTAAGATGTAGATTGAATTTCTAGTTTAGATTCTATCAGGAGAGACAAATAATACAATATGATTGAGGAGCTAAGTCAAATATATGACACATTTAAATGGCAATGCAAAGCATTATAGGAACAAATTTCACAAAACAAGCTGGCATCTCTTTGGGTGATTGTCTTTAACTCCCCAGCATTCTCATCAATAAAATTAAGGAGTTCAACTAGACAAACTTAAAGGCTAAATCTATTGAGTGTGAGTATTTTTTATAGAAAACATATAGTTAATAATAAAGAAGAGAGAAGGACTAGGAGGGATTGTATGGATGTCTGTGTGAGAAGTAGGACTCAAGAGCACAACCAAAAAGGAAAGATAGATCATCAATAAAACGAGAAAAAATATTCAGAATATAGCAGAAAGAAGTTCATAAGAGGACAATGGTAAGTAGGGCATTAATGTGATCACTGAGTTAAATTTAACCTACACTTAGAAACAACAACAACAACAACTAAAATTTTGTATGTAACAGAGTTCACATATTTTTATACAAGCCTTTTTCCTCTTCATCTTGGTATACTGACACATGGATGTTTGTTAACATTTCTTAAAATCGTTAAGATATATTGCAGAAGAAAAAAAAAAGAGGTCACAGACTTCTATTCTCAAATGGCAGTAGACATTTTCCATTTGTTTTGATTTTGTTTTTCCCTAAGGATTTTGACTTTGTTTCCTGGCTTGCAATATAAAATATGTAAAATTTACACTTAATACACTTACATGACTAAATAAAACTATAAACATAATAGGAATAGCAGTTCTTATTTAAATAGACCTTTACGTAATATTTGTGGTACACGTATTATTTTCCTGAATTTTATGCAATTTTAAAAAATTCTCAATGGTGGCTGCATAAATAATATGATTTCAAGGATATGCTGATTTCTTCTTACATTTCTTCCCCATTGGCTACCTGATGTTTAAATTTTGGCCAGTAGTAATTCTTTTGATTTACTGTTTTGTTCCCCACCTCAAGGTTTGTCCTGCATTTCTGTATTTTGAAAACCCTTCCTTCTTCCCAAGGGAATTATAAGACCTGGGCTCAAGTCCCAACTTTCTGTGTGCTACTCCTGGGACCTTGGGCAAGCATCTTTAACATCTCGGGTCATTTAAAAATAGAAGGTTTTGAAGTCGATGGTCTTGAAAGTTCTTTCCTGTGACCAACCCAAGTGTCACTTAACCTGAATCACAAAATTACAGATTCTCTCCTTTGCAAAGGGCCCTGTGGTCTATCTAACTCCAGCCAAACACAGCTTTGAAGAAAAACCTCTGTATAACACATTGGTGGTCACCAAGGCTTTGTTTGAAAAGCTGTTGTGGAACATTTTATACCATTTTATATGATTTTTAATTTCAACCAGACCCAGAGCCTGAATTAATGAGTAACTGGAAGAAGATCCAGGACCTGGGCTTCTTTTTCTCTAAAGTTTGCTCAGGCGATACTCTTACCACTGTCACCAAGGCCAGAACAGACTGACCTAAGGACATTCTTTCCCCTGTTAGCCATTAAGAAGCCCACCTCATTTAATGTTCTATGGGTATATACTTTAACTGACCTTTGTCGGTTATGACTTTCAAGCTTTCTCAGTGAAAAGACCAGAGCTGAATAGAAAATTTGACTTTCAAACACAAGAATCAAGAGAAGCATGAAAAGATAATCAAGAACAAGAAAAAGAAATTGCATGGGACTTACTAAAGTTGAACTATTTACATTCCTACATGGAAAGATGATATGTATGATTCATGAGACCTCAGTATTAGGGTAGCTGAAGGGAATAT
>CM053623.1:439563355-439579244 GCA_028646595.1 Phalanger gymnotis
AAGGGTTATACATAATGATATGCATGTGGCCCATGTTGAATTGCTTGACTTCTTAGGGAGGGAGGGTGCGTGGGTGGGAAGGGAAGAGGGGAGAGAATTTGGAACTCAAAGTTTTAAAAACAGATGTTCAAAAACAAAAAAAAAATGGGTTTTTTGCATGCAACTGGAAAATAAGATACACAGGCAATGGGGAGTAGAAATTTATCTTGCCCTACAAGAAAGAAAGGGAAAGGGGGATGGGAGGGGAGTGGGGTGACAGAAGGGAGGGCAGACTGGGGAACAGGGCAATCAGAATATACACCATCTTGGAGTGGGGGGGAGGGTAGAAATAGGGAGAAAATTTGTAATTCAAACTTGTGAAAATCAATGCTGAAAACTAAATATATTAAATAATAAACTGAAAAAAAGATATATGACATTGTCCCTCTTTTCTTTCATAGCAAATTTATATTATCAAGAAGTTGTGTAAGCACAATGCTAAATCTATTAGGTAATAGATGAATATTGGAATACCTCTGAGTTATTATAATAGGATGCAGGAATGAATAGCTTACAATTTTAACTTATATTCATGGCCAAATAAAGATTAAACAGATTAAATAGAGATAACGTCCTCTAAAAGGAGGAAATGATTAGACAAAGTAATAAGACGAAGATGTAATGTGATAAATGTCTAATAAAAAAGAAATAAGAAAGCAACATTTTGAGGAAATAACAGGATCAGATTGATTCCCCTAAAAATTATATACAGATGTGTATGATTGGCTCCAAAATTTGTCAATCATAGAAATTCAAGCTAATATAAGTGTTTAGGTGATAAGATATTAAATTTGGATGTTAGCACAAGAAAATTGTATAAGATAGTAGTACAAGTGAAATTATATCTCATTTATAAAATATCTGTCTGATAATCTTAAAAGGAAGATGAGTTCAATTTTATGGCTGGACCTTCATATTTTAAAGGATTCTTATACCAGGTACAAAATTTACATAAGGATAGAAACAGCAGATGATATATAAACTGAAATACTCTGAAGTTTCAAAAAATGGAGAGCCAAATTTAAGTGATTGTATTAAGTTATATTAAGTAAGAATTGTCTGAGAATTTCTAGATCTGAACCAGAGAAGCAGAACTCTCTTTTACTATCTAGGGACCAGATAACTACAATCAGGCACCTAGGATTTAAAAAAAAAAAAGTGCTGCTTTAAATGGATATTAGAAATATGTAACTATGATTTAAAGTTACTTTGTATATAAATTGTGCAATTAATTGCTGGAATTAAATCAGAAACATTTTAAGCTTTGTTAAGAATGGCTTGTGTATTATTTTGTAAATGCCATCAAAGAGACATGGCATGACTAAAAGTTTATGATGTTACATGTACTGTGCTACTGGGATACGAGGAATTTAATTTTAGTCAACATTGTTAATAATGATTGCATTACTTTGTATGGTTCATGTATAAGTTTTCTTAGTTATCTAACATGTAAATGTAAAACATGTGACATGCAAATTTCCCCCTCTCAATACCAGTCTATTGTGAACCATCTAAGTGGTTTGGTCTGTACCTGACTCAATGTAATTGTGCGGTTTTGTGAATTATGAAAAAAAAAAACTTTATTGTAATTGTTTAAACTCAGCCCTGCATGGCTGGGACCTATGTTGTGCTGTTTTTCTCTCAATTATCAAATCATATGTGTTCTGGGAGCTCCTGTCAGATCTGACTACTTCTATAGCTACCAACTTGTGAATATTGACTCCTTGATCCTTCTGTCACATCTGCGGATTGCCCCTGCTCCCAAGTGGACATCTGAGCCCATAGGAGACATCAGAAGCAGGCAGCCCCTCCTGAGACTCTGGACCAGAACCTGTACAAAGGACAGCTCCCTTTCTGAGTCCCTTGCCTTCCCAAGACTATTTGCCTGTGTCTTTGGTATCTTTAGCCATTATGCTCCCTACCCTGATACCCCTTGCAACTTGCTCCCTCTGCTTGTTTACAATTGGTTTACAATTACTGTCCATCTCTGGGCATGTCCAACCACAGAAAGAAAAAAAAAAACCTGAATCCACCTAGATAAGGATTTTTAGAACTTCACCCCTGAGGAAGATAGAGGTTTTCCCATACCTTAATTGGTCTTCAGACAAAACTTTCAGTTTGCCTTTGACCCAAAGGAGGAAATGTGGAACATTTTATACCATTTTGTATGATTTTTAATTTCAACCAGATGCAGAGCCTGAATTAATGAGTAACTGGAAGAAGATCTAGGACCTGGGCTTCTTTGTTCTCTAAAGTTTGCTCAGGTAATACCCTTACCACTGTCAACATAAAAAGGCCACCTCATTTAATATTCTATGGGTATATACTTTAACTGACCTTTGTCAACACTCTTGTCTTTACAAAGCTATTCCATTAAGTAAAATCCTCTTCTTATATCCTGGTTAAACATACATGGGGGTCATAAAAGTGAGGTAACACAGGTTTGCTGGGTCTGCTAAAATAACATATATAAGTTTTCTCATTCCTTTGTTCAGACAGCCAGAGCTTATGCTCTGACTCCTTGTACATACAAGTAAGCTAGCTTAGCCATGCTTTAAGGGAAAATAATGAACAACATGGATTTTTCTATCACCTAGCTCTGTTGTTTCCTTCAACCAAACTTTCAGGTTTAACACTGTAGAGAGGGGAAGTTCAGTATTGTAAGGAGTAGCCTATTCAACTTTTGAATAACTCCAATATTATGAAAGTTCTTCTGTATATTGAGCCTCAAGGGAAGTATTTTTTTTTCTTTATCTTGAAATGTTAGATAAGTTTGAGTTAGTATTGAAGTTAGATATGGTAACTGTAATAGCAATTTTGTTAAGGTTCTCTTCTCACTGGAAATGATGTGTCAAGGGCCAACAAAAAGACTTTCCTAGAATCCATAGCTGAGAGAAAAGTTAGAAACATCAGCAAACTCTATTCACTAAATTATTGGAGGCAGAGAAAAGGTTGTCTTTTCATTGGTTGAGTTCATCAGAGAGAATCAGGCTTACAGCAATAAAGAGGTTTAAGTTCAATCATTGTTATTTTAATCAGGAAGATTTAAATAGTTATTGGAGTGAATGGAATTGTAGGGTTTAGTAATTACTACCCACTCAGATTCATTTATGCCCTACCTTTACTTTCTCATCCCCATTCTCCATTTATCTCGTTGTAAGCTCACTTCTGGCACTCAAAAACTTGTCTCTTGAAGGCAATGGGAAGATGCAATGCAATGGACTTTTTCTCAGTGAACACCCCTGTTAATAGTCCCCTGTGGCCTTTGAAGCTTTTGACCCTTCATCCCTCTTTCTTGAAATAACTCCCTTGTCTCTACTGAATTCCTCTCTCTGCTTCTCTGACTCCCATCCTTTTTTTTTTCTTTTACTTTCTCCCGTCCTTTAAATGCCAATGCCCTCCCACATAATTATCTCATCTTTCTTATTCTTGAGGAGGTGGTATAGAACTGTATATGGAGTCACAAAATAATGACTTAAATCCTGCCTCAATACTATCTGTGTGACTTTGTTCAAGTAATTCAAGCTTCATCAAATGCAAAGATTGAGAGGCAAGTAGCCTAAATAACCTCTGAGGTGCATTCTAGCTCTGTATTCATGACCCACTCTTTTTTATTTCCTTCATCAAAGATCTTGTCCACTTCAAAGTCTATTATGTGGAGGTCATAGCGCTTGACCTTCCTCACCTTCCTTCTCTGCATACCAAAAAGGTGAATGACAGCATTTGTATTGAGGAGGAAGAACAATGGCTTAAATAAGTAGAATTAAAGACACAGTCTCTCAACAATATTACATTCTCTAAGCATGCTTGAGGGAAACACACTCAGTGTCTGTTGTCCTAAATCTCACCATCTCTAGTCCCCCTACAGACTCCTTACCCCTAACGCCCCTCTCCCCCAATGAAGAGCTAGATATCTCATCAGGAATATGGTAACTTGTCAGTTCTATGATATATTTCACATTCCCTGCCATACTCCAGCTTCAGAGTTGAGAAGCAACATGGCATAGTAGATTCATGGTTAGCCTTGGATTCATGAAGAACTGTGTTCAATATCACCTCTAAAACAAACTAGCTGTCTATTTCTGTGGAAATCATTTAAACTTCCTGGGCCTCAATTTCCTTCCCTGTAAAGAAAGAGGGATGGAACTAGATAACATCTAGATAACATCTTAGGTCCCTGCCATTTCCATATGCTCCTGGGCCTGCCATATGCCAGGCAACCTTATACAACTATAAAATAACAGAAGAGTTACAAATACACATTGATGTAAAGAATTCCCATATCAAGGAGTCCCCTATGCCATGGAAAATATAGGGTGAACCCCTCCCCCAAGTACTTCAGAGTTGAAGAGTGGAGCTTTTTCAGGACTCTTTGCTCCTCAAATAATCAGAAGTGGCCAGACAGCCTCAGAGAAGCCCTCAAACTCATCTCCCAGCATGGGGGAGGAAGGAGGAAGGGTGGAAAGAACAATGGATTTGGAATTCCAAACCTATGTTTGAATCCCGACTCTGCTATTTTAAATATGGAGCCTCTCTTGACCCTAGTTTTCTTCAAAAAGAAAGAGTTGGAATATGGTTCCCAAGGGTCTTTCCACTCCCAAATGCTAAGATCCTATGGCTCATTACAAAAGGAAAGGTTTCTTAATGATTTCTTAAAGGTCTCCAATCCTAAATGTTCAAAGGAAAACAACAAACCAAGACCTTTTGCCCTGAGTCCTCACTCCCTCAAAGTCCCCCCATTCTGCCTTTTCTTCATGTGCCCAGGATGAGATAGAGTTAGCCTTAATTTTGAAGCATTCCAACTAGCTTTGACCATCTAGTACCTTGTCTTCTGGCTTCCTTGACTTGGGTCTGCCATTTGGTCTAACAAATGTTACATACTACCTCTTTCAAAGATAGTCCCAGACTCCTATCCTATTACTCCCCCATGTGACCTCCTTTGTCTATGAAATGTTACCAAAAAAGGAGAAAGATCAAACAAAGAGATAGAGCATCCAGATTCCAGGACTGTACTGAAACTTCCACGTGGTGGACGGTGTCTATGACTGACTCCTTTTCAGAAGGAGTTATTTTCAGATGCAGAAGTTGTAGTAAAGAAGGCTTTTTGGTTGTTGTCCTTCATTCTCAAAAAATGACATCACTATATTGGGCTCAAGGTACAGTGTGCAAACTCGCTGATGAGACAAGGACAGACTCAGAAGGCTCTACCAGAGGTCAGGCACAAATAGTCTACATGAAGATTTGGAGTGGGTATGTCTCTAAATTTGTGCATGTCATGTTTTTTTGAACTGCTGCAATTCAGCTTTACTCACAGAGCACAGCACTCTCTTTGATGTGGGCATACCATGCTGGGTAGTCTTGTGCCAGTGTCTCCCATGTCTCACAAGTGGTTCCAAAGGTCTTCAGAGAGACCTTGAGGGTGTCCTTGTATCACTTCTGACCACCATGTGAGTGCTTGCCTTGTGCAAATTCTCCATAAAATAGTCTGTTTGGCATTTGAATAACATGGCCAGACCATCAAAGTTGCATCTCTGCAGTGGTGTTGGAATAGAATGTTAGGCAGTTCAGCTCAAGAAAGGACCTCAGTTTCCAGTACCTTATCTTACCAGATGATCTTCAGAATTTTCCTAAAACTATTCTAATGGAAGTTATTCAGTTTCCTGTCATAGGTTTCATAGGCACCCAACAATGAGGTCACCACAATTACTCTGTAGACCTTCAGTCTGGTAGGCAGTCTAATGCCTTTTGTCTCTCTCACTTTCCTTTGAAGCCTCTCAAATACTGAGCTAGTAATGACAATGTGTGCATCAACCTCATCATCTATGTGGAAAGAATACCACCAAGGTAAGTGAACTTATTCACAGGATTCAAAATTTCTCCATTTGTTGTAACTAATGATCCATATCTACATGTGGATGGTGTGGCACTGGCTGCTGGAGAGCCTCTGTTTTCTTGGTTTTGATTGTCAGGCCAAAATTAGCAGAATCATTAGAGAATCAATCAATAATCTTGTATCTCAGCCTCAAAGTCTGCATTGAGTGCATATACACCCTTGAACAAAAAGTCAAGCACCCACTCTCTCTCCACTTTAGTCTTGGCTTATAACCTTTTCAAGTTAAGTAATTTACCATCAGTGCAGTAACTGACTTTGATGCCATTTTTGTCCTCATTGAAGCTGTCTAGCGACATCGTTGAAAACATCACGCTAAAAAGCATGGCGGCAAGCATTCAGCTCTGCTTCACTCTGTTAGTGAAGGGGAAAGTGAGAAAACATCATCCATTATCCAGAATCCATGCCAGTATGGCGGTATGAAACTGATTTACAATACTAATAAACTTCTCCAGGCAACCAAATTTTGCCATGATCTTCCATAAGCTCTTACAAGTGGCAGTATCAGAGGCCTCAGTCAGATCAAAGAAGGTGGAGTAGAGACCTCTGTTCTGCTCCTGATATTTCTCCTGGAGTTGCTGGGCAGCCATGATATCAGCTGTCCCTTAGGCCTTTCTGAAGCCACACTGGCTCTCAGGTAGAAGGCCATCTTTCAGTTGAAGGATTATGTCTATTAAGGAGGACTCTGGCAGGAATCTTACTGGCAAAGACTAAGAGTTTCCCTGCAATTTTCATAGGACAATCTATTTCCTTTTCCTTTTTAGAGATAGATAATAGAGGCTTCCTTGAACTCCTGAAGGATAGCCTCCTCTTGCCATATAACCCGGAAGATTTTCAATCAGCTTTTGTATAAGCAGTCATTCCCCTGCCTTGTAAATCTCAGCTAGAATAGAATCAGAACTAGGCACTTTGAGAGGATCCTATTGGCATTCAAATTGGAAATTTAGCCAGAGAAGGACTGACTTCAAACTGAGGTATAAGGCCAATGGCTTCAGCATTAGTCGGTGATGATCAGTCAAGAACATCATGGGAATGCCCAGCCCATCTCCCCAGGACCATGTCTTTATCATTAATCAATGTGGCTCTATTAGTGCTGAGTAGTTGAGATGCATGAGAGGTCTTCGGCCCATAAACAACCTTCAGGGCATCATAAAAGTTCTTTAGATTATAACTATCAGTGAAGAGCTGAATTTCATCTGCCTTCTTACTAAGCCAAGTAAGTCCTCCCAGAGGACAAGTGGGAAGGAAAAAACCTTCAAGAGTACTGATATGTCTGATAAGGGAAAGGCCACTGAGGCTACAACAGGAAGCACAAGATCAGTAAACATTTATTGAGAGCTCAATGTGTTCTAGGCATTGTGCTAAGCACTTGGGATAAAATATATGTAGATGGAATGACAATCCCTCTCTTCAAGGAGCTTACATTTTAATAGGGGAAGTCAACACACCACGGGAGCTATAAAAGGGAGAAGATGTAGGGTGGCATGGGACAGATGTTTTAGCCTCGGCTCTGCCACAAATTAACTCACCTTGTGACCACAGACAAAACACTTCTCTTGTCTCATCTGTGAAATTAAGAGGATGAGTGCTCAGCTTTACTTGTTTATGGCCTTTATTTGGTTTTCCCTTAAGGAACCCTGAATAGAATAGCTCTTTTCCACTGAAACCTAGACAGAAGAGGATATAAGGCTTCCATTTTCTATGAAACACAATGCTGTTTTGATGTAACTTCAAAAACTGGTGAGTACCATAGAAAGGTCATGGATTGCTATTTTTTTTCATAGCTGAGACTTTGGTGGGGCTAGGATTAAGGGGAGAGCTGTACCTATAAGACAACAATGATAGATTTGCTTTATGAGCTTTTAGCTAACGGAAAAAAATGCTATTTTAATGTGATCCTATTTTAATAATAAAGGACTCTGTTATAAAAAAAAAATGGTTTAGTTCCAGGAGAGGGTTGGTGCTTCACCTGGTGTCTCTTATCTCTTTCAGCTGTCAGAGTTGAGACAGAGAACATCTCATTGCCCCTTGGCTGCTTTTGTGTTACAGGTATATTGATGACTTCATTCTGTTAAGGATCTTTATAAATGGCATCATCAGACAGTCCCCCAGGCCTCAGGGGCAACATGAATAGAGCTGTCTGAGTGGAAACATGGGTAATCTTCCACTATCTTATAATTGTGTGTGTTTTTTTTTCTAAATTACAGATCCCATCTTTCAGAATCATCACCATCATCATCACATAATTTAAATATATTTGTGTGTATGCATCTATACCTATATCTATCTATCTTTATATCTATGTACATATATTCATATCGATCTATATCTATTGTCTCTCCATCATCTGTCTCTCTGTCTATCTACCCTTCTATCTATCCATCTATCTAGATCTATTCATGTGTATCTATATCTATCATCTCTCTATTATCTATCTGTCTGTCCGTCTATCTATCAATCTATATCTATCTAGATCTATTTCTATGTATCTATATCTATTGTCTATCATCTATCTATCCATCTAGATCTATTCATATGTATTTCCATATTTATATCTATCTAGATCTATTCATATCTATATTTATCTATCATCTAGCTAGCTAGCTAGCTAGCTGTCTCACTATATGTCAGGCACTATGCTAAGAACCGAAGTCCCTGTCCTCAAAAATCTTGCATACTGGGAAAGACAATGTGTATCCACTTAGGTATTCTCAAGATGTATGCAGTGTACATGAGAGGTAATTTCAGAAAGAAGATAGTAACTGCAGGAGAAGAGGAGGGGGAAATTTCAAAATTGGAAGAGATCATAACATAAAAGGTATAGAGCAGAAAGGTCAACCAATCCAACTCCATCATTTGACAGATGAGGGCACAAACACCTACAGTAGGGTGGGGGGAACCTGTGGCCTCCAGGCCACATATGACACTCTAGGTCCTCAAGTACAGCCTAGAGAATGAGGCAGGGTTTGAATCCCAAACCTCAGACTAGGGAGGCAGTACTCTTTCTACTGTACCTAAGAAGTAATGTGGTCCAACTTTTATCTGAACCAGAATTCCTCTTACAATTTATCAGGCAAGCAGTCAGCCAGGGACCTTAACATGATCACTTTATTGGATAGGTTAGCAGTAACTAAGAAATTGAATCTTTCTCTCTCTCTCTCTTTCTCTCTCTCTCTCTCTCTCTCTCTCTCTCTCTCTCTCTCTCTCTCTCTCTCTCTCTCTCTCTTTCTCCCCCCCCCACCTCCACCCCAATATCTAAACTTAAAATGTGTGTTTCCCTTCTGACAATCTTGATTGGTAGGTGGGTTGCCTCTCAAGACCCCCTCTGGCAATTAAGGAATCTTAATTGCCAGTTGGGGCATCTATTGCCTCTAGCATTCTTGGTTGGAAACTGAAATCACCCCAACCAGGATCTCCCCCATTTAGCCTTCCCTTTGAAGACCTAACTCCAAAGAGAAGCAAGGAAATTCAATTCAGTAGTCTGTCCCCTAGGGAGAGCCTAGCTTAAGCTGGTTTGCTGTTTACAGGGAAAAACAGAAATGGGCACCCACTTTCAACTGGTTAGGAAGCAGATAGGCAAGGGCTAGGAATGATAACATTTCTCAGATTCATAGTTCACACTGGGAGAAGTCTTCTTGTGAGTTAGCCTAAGGGAGAGGCTTTTGACAAAATGCGATAAAGGATGGATTATAGAGTAATATTAATTATCATACAGAAAATACATAATTATAATACAGAAAATAATATTCATGTTCCTCAGTGTTGAAGGAAGTAGGCGTGGAGAAAGGATAATATGGAGATGGAGGCATAGCAATGTGTGAGAGCAAAAGTGAGTAGGTTTAGGCAATTGGACCAAAAAAACTGGGTGGAAGGGACCCATCTGTAAGAAGACTTGAAGGATAGGAGCTCACCTGGGCAAGGATATGATTTAGGCTGCTAGGTTTACTATTACATTCTGGTTCATGGGCATGACTCTCTATCAATACTACGTACATTTCATAATATTCATCTGGCCTTTTGTGGCTGGTCAATTTTCTTTTCTTCACTGCAACATGCAGTTTACATTGTTCTATACAAAAGCTATTCAATTCAACAGACATTTAGTAAATAGAACTAAATCATTTCATTTCATCCTTATGACAACCCCATGAGAGCTTTAGAGATGGTGGAGTGAATAGAATGCAAAGCTACGAAGTCCTAATTCCAAATCCCGCTTCATATTTAGCCGCTGTATGACCCTGGGCAAGTCTCTTGGCCTGTTTCCTCATCTGTAAAATGGAAATCATAATAACTACTTAGCTATTAATAATAGCTAATGAGCATCGAATGAGATAAGCTAGATGGGCAGTTAGATGGCACAGTAAAAAGAGCACCCACCCTGGAGTCAGGAGGACCTGTGTTCAGATCCAGCCTCAGACACTTAACACTTACTAGCTGAGTGACCTTGGGCAAGTCACTTAATGCTAACTGACCTGCCTTCTCCCTGCACAAAAAAAAAATGAGATAAACTACTCAAAATTCTTCATAAATCTCAAAATGTAAGATAAATGCTTTTTAGTTATTTGTATTTTATTCTTTTATTCTTATTTCTATTTTACAGATTCATAATTATACTTTATGTTTTGTAATGAATTTTAAATACATTCTCTAATTTGAGCTTTAAACAAGCTTAACTGAGTAGATGCTGTCAGCTTTGCTATTTCCATTTCACAGATAAGAAGACTAAGATGCAGTCCTTGAGTGATTTGTCTAGGGTCATTCAACCAGTAAGTATCACAGCTAGTATTTAAGCTCATTGTCTTCCAGACCCTTTTCTACTCATCCACACTACCTATCAAACCACCTCATTCCTGGCCACACTTTCATTCATGGAGTATAAATCATTACGACATAATTATATGCTGTTATCATTATTGAATTGCTTGAGATAATTAATGAAAATGATTATGCTAATCCCACTTCCTATTTTCTAAGACTTTATAGAAGAATAAATAAAATAAAGATTGCAGGCATCTCATTTCCTAAAGTGATTTCACAAATATAATTTCTTTCCACGAAGATTCAGATTAGATCAGAGGTTCATCCCACCAGCCCCCTGGGTAATTTGATTGTAGAAGGATATTTTTAAAATGTAAAGAGATAAAAAAAAGATTTATGTTATTAAAATATGGTAGAAAAGTAAACATTATAATGCATATAATTCTTATAACCTTCCAAAGAAACACAATTTTAAATCCCATCTGCCCAGCAGTTATGTTGCATAAAAAATAAGCAAAGCATCATATAATAGGACTAATAGTTAGCATTTATATAGAACTTTAAGGTTTTCAAAGTTCATGTCTTTCCTTGTATGATCCTCACAACTCTGGGAGATAAGTACTATTACTACCCCAATTTTAAACATCAGGAAACTCAGGCTGAGATTGGTTGCTTGCCCAGGGTTACGTAGTAAGTATGTGCAAACAGAATTTGCTTTCAGGATTTCTTAAATCCAAGAGGAACACTCTATTCACAGAACTACCTAGAAAACATAGTGTGGTGGAAAGAGTGCTGATCTTAAAATTAAGAAAGCTCTGAGTTAGAATCCCACCCCTGGTATCCATTGGCTGCATGACTCTGGACAAGCTACTTCCCTAAGGATCAAGGTTACATCTGTGAAATTTGGGAAATGATATTTATAGTAAACATTTCAAGGAGCTCGGTGGTATAGTAGATAGAACTCTGGGTCTAGAGTCAAGAAGACTTATCTTCCTGAGTACAAATCTGGCCACAGACACAATACTAGCTGCGTGATACTGGGCAAGTCACTTAGCTCTGTTTCCCTCAGTGTCCTCATCTGTAAAATGAGCTGGAGAAGAAAATGGCAAACCATTCCAATATCTTTGCCAAGAAAACCCCAAATGGGGTCATAAAGAGTCAGACACAACTGGAACAACTGAACTACAACAAACAACAAATCTCATGGGCTGCTTCAAATATCAAATGAGATTGTGTAATCAAAGTCCTTTGCAAACTTTAAAATGGTATATAAACAAATAGCAGTTATTATCCTTATTCTTATCTCAGTTTATAGTACTTCAGGACATAGACAATTGAGGCCTAGAATGTTCCCCAGGAGAAATGGTCCACCATTTTTGCTTTTTGATTACTCAAAAGCAGCATACATCAGGAATGGAGATGATAATACTTAAAGTATGGACAAAACAGTAATAACGTTAGAAAGGTGTTGGGAGGTCATGTGATGCAGTAGAAGGGGTACTGGCTCTGGAGTCAGAAGACCTAGATTCTGCCTCAGATGTTTGCTGACTATGTGTCCTTGGGAAAGTCTCTTAATATCAGTAGGTCTCAGCATCCTTAACTTTAAAATAAAAGGATTAGACTAGATGGTTTGTGGGATTCCTCAGAACTCTAGATTTTTTTCCAGAAAGGCAGAGATCCAAGTAGAGTTTTATAATTCTTAGCATTGTTTTTGTTTGTTTGTTTGTTCTTATTTCCTCCAGGGCAAGGGGAGCTAAAAGGAAGGATTAGACTTATTCCATTACAAAGTGGCATGTTGCCTGATTACCTCCTTGTTTAAAATGTAAAATGAAATATTCCACTCTTATGGGCATGCAAAGACCCAATTAGACTCTTCCTAGAGAAAGACTTAATTAAAATGATCAATCTCTTTTCCAGATGAACTAATTCACTAATCTATAATACTTTTTTTGTTTTGTTTTTAAAAACTCTTAGACCTGGTCCTGTATTAAGATAAATCAAAACTAAGAGAACAGGTTAAGAAACCTTGCCTTTTCCTGGGGAGATATTTATTTTGCTTGAGAAGCTGTTCTAAAATTAAAGAAATAAAACTATATCATCCTTTCTGATCTTCATGTTCTCTCTATGGAATGCATTGTTCTTTAGGAATTATATCATTTTTGTCATTCAGCTACACGATGGGGTCGAGAGGCGGGAGAATGGAGGGAAGTTGCGTTTCCCTTCAGAATCTTCCCTTAGAGCCCAGGAAGGGTTTAGGGGGAGGGCTTGAGGGATGTTCATTCTCTCCTGATTTCTTCCTTTAGAACACCTGCTGGTGGTATGTCATCACTCTTATGCCTCCCTACCGTATCCCTGATCTCAGCTGCTTCCTTCAGGGGCCATATTGGGAGTTTTGTCGTGAATTCATTTTCTGGGACCTCCCCATCAAGATCGTGCATTCTGAAAGTCCTGATCTCCAAAAGTTTACCATCCTGGCAATTTACTGCAGCTCATGCCATAAGGTTTCCAGTGCCTACAATATGTTAAACCTTCTGTTGATATCTCTGTATAATCAGCCATTTGTCTCTTTCACTCCAATAGAAGTTCAAAAATCCTGGCATTTGCTTCCTGAATTTCTGCCATCAGAAATAATTTCGCACTTGCTTCTGAGCATTTTTTCCCCTCTTCTACTGAACTCTGGGAAGTTTCTTTAGAATAAAAATTCTGAAACTCTTTCAATAAATCAGAACCCGTGTTGCATACAATACAAATACATAGACACAATATATATATACACATATACACGTGTAATATATATTTTATGTAATATATATTTTATATGAGTATGTATATTACCCCCCAGAACCTAGGCTGTTCTCAATTCTCTTTAGATTTTAGCTACCTCATAGAGTAATTATGAAGAAAGAATTTTTAAAAATAATGACAATTTTGTAGCAGTATAGAGATAAAGGACTATACATTGGTATAGGGAAGTTAAAGGTAAGAAAAGTCCCTCAACCAGTGAAGGCTGACACTGTCTTTGAACCTGATGCTGTAGACTTAGAGAAGTAACTATAGCACTAAGAATTTAGGTAACTTCCTCAGTATTACAAAAGCAGCATGTGTCAGAAGCAGGGTTGAACCCAGGTCTTGGCTGGCTCAGCGTTCCAAAAGCAGCATACTTCAGAAGGAGGGTTGAACCCAGGTCTTGGCTTCAAAGCCAGCTCTTTATGCCCTCTACCACACTGTCTCTCTATTACATAAACCTTCCATCGCTATATAAATCAAAAAATTATTTTGAAAATTGTTGAAATATGCATTATGAAATATATGATAGTAATTCTATTCAAAGCAGAATAATAATTATGATTCTTATCAATAATCAATATCTATGTCAACTTGTACATACAATTGAAATTCACTAATTTTCATTTTTCTTAAGAATTTTAGACTATATCATTCCAAATATTTCCTTCCCTAAATCTGTACTATGATCATGATAGTATCCTCCACCACCACCATCATTACTACTATCATTAGCTTCACCAGTACTACCATCACCATCATCACTTCTGCCACCATTATCATCTCCATCAACACTGTCATCATGACTACCATCATCATTATCATCATAGGGAGTAACATCTCTCTGTTCTTAATATTTTTAAAATATTGAGATATCATCAGAACAGGTCACCATGCTACAAAAAAATTGGGAAGAGCTCTTCATTCTACCTTCCAATCAGAGGAGATAGTGTGATTCCAGGGCTTATGTGATCATACAGGATGAATAGATTCCTGGAGCATAATGAAGAAGTCCAAATGAGTATAGTCAGCATCACTTGGGATGGGGCTGGGTGTGTGTGTGTGTGTGTGTGTGTGTGAGAGAGAGAGAGAGAGAGAGAGAGAGAGAGAGAGAGAGAGAGAGAGAGAGAGAGACAGAGAAAGTGACAGAGAGAAACAAAGAGAGCAACAAAGAGAGACAGAGAGACAAATTCAGACATAGAAAAAGAGAGACAAAAAGGCAGATAGATGGAAACAGAGAAAGAGATAGACAAAGAGACAAAAAAAGAGAGACAGAGAGAAAGATAGAGATTTGAGGAGAGGTTATTTTCCATTTATTATACCTATCTATATTATATCTATTTGTCAGTGAAGGAGGTGTCTCTCCCCTCCTTTCAATTCTTTAATTTTGTTCATAATGCCTGATTTAATTAGTAACTTAATCTTGGCTTATACTAAATAAATATAATCAATCATAACTTCTTTTGAGGCATGTGCTTCATTATTGTAAATATAGGGTTACAAAAAGGGAAACAGATTAGCTTTGATATAAAAGTGAAAATGACATCATCAAATCTAATGACTAGGAGAAAGGGGGAGCAACAAGAGAGAAAGTAATGTTCATTTATTAAATTTTATGCATCATAAAGTAGGTAAAACTGGACCTGAGGATTTGTTTGCCTTTTGCCTTGCTCTCTAGTTTGGAAGCTAGCCTAACAGATAGTGCTTCTTTCTCCACAGTCTCCCCTCTCCATCCATGCATGAGCAGAGAAGTCTTTCTGTAGTCGTGGACTCAAATGCTGGGAATAGAGAGTAGGTCATGACCAGTAGGAGAGAAAAGGGGGGTCAGCACCTCCTATACACCCAGCTGATAATGCCCAAATTTTAAGTCTAGGGCAAAGTAAAGGTCTGAATACTTCTTTTCATTTTCACTGTGAACCAAACAGAATTCCAAATTCTCATTGGAGGAAAAAGCCTACATACACAAGACTTTCTATTCCCAGAAACTTAAAGCCTTTCTGGACAATTATCTCATTGTATTTAGCTTTGTATCCCTCTTTTAAGGTTTCAATGAAGGAATACACAGTTGAAATTAACTAATTGGGGAGAGAGCAAAAATATTCCTTCACCTCTAGATTCCATATTGTATTGGTAAGCAAGATGGGCTCCTTAGCACTTAGTTCAACAAGTGCCCTTGAAGAGTTTGGCTTTTGTTTTTGCTGAGTAATTCAGTATATTTCATTGAGTCTTACTAAGTGCTAAGCCCCAGGCCCAAACCCCTACTAGGTGTAAAACCAATGTGGGTGTGGATTGGCAACTAAGGTGAGGCCCAAGGTGGGGCCAACTCCAGGGAGGGCCTAGTTTATATGTCTGGGACAGCAGAGACTCTTAGACCACGTGGGTTTAAGTTCACCTCTTTGTGACATTTTTAGGTCACAT
>CM053623.1:439579744-439602455 GCA_028646595.1 Phalanger gymnotis
CATCAACAAGCATTATTTGTAATGGGGATAAGCTAGATGCATTCCCAGTAAGATCAGAGCTGAAACAAGGAGGTCCATTATCACCCCTACTATTCAATTTGGTACTAGAAATTTTAGCTGTAGCAATAAGAGAAGAAAAAGAAATTGAAGGAATTAGAGGAGGCAAAGAAGAAAATAAATTATCAATTTTTGCAGATGAAATGATGATTAACTTAGAGAATCCTAGAGGAGCAAGTAAAAAACTGGTCAAAATAATAAACGACTTTAGCAAAGGATATAAAATAAACCCACAGAAGTCCTCAGCATTCCTATACATTACTGCCAAGACAAACCCAGGGCCTATATGAACATAATTACAAAACACTTTTCATGCAAATAAAGTCAGATCTAAATAAATGGAAAAATACCAGTTGCTCATGGTTAGGCTGAGCTAATATAATAAAAATGACAATTTTACCTAAATTAATTTAACTATTCAGTGCCATACCAATCGAACTACCAAAAATTATTTTACAGAGCTGGATAAAATAATAACAAAATTCATCTGGAAGAGCAAGAGGTCTAGAATTCCTAGGGAATTAATGAAAAAAAAGTGCTAGGGAAGGTGGCCTAGCACTACCAGATATTAAACTGTACTATAAAGCGGCAGTCATCAAAACTGTGTGGTACTAAGAAATGGAGTCATGGATCAGTGGAATAGGTTAGGTACACAAGACACAGTAGTCAATGACTCTAGCAATCTGCTCTTTGATAAACACAAACAATGCAGCTTCTGGGCTAATAATTCACTATTTCATAAAAAACTACTGGGAATTGGAAAATGGTAGGGCAGAAACTGGGCATAGACCAATATCTTACACCATATACCAAAATAAAGTCAAAATGGGTTCATGATTTAGGAATAAAAGCTGATACTATAAGCAATTTGGGAGAGCAAGGAATAGTTTATCTATCAGATTTATGGAAAAGCAAAGAATTCTTCACACAAGAGACAGAGAGCATTACAAAATGCAAAATAGATGATTATGTTAAATTGAAAAGTTTTTGTATAAAAAAGCCAATGCAACAAAGATTAGGAGGGAAGCAGAAAATTGGGAGAAAATCTTCACAATTAGTGTCTCTGATAAAGGCCTCATCTCTAAAATATACAGGGAAGTGAACCAAATTTATAGGAATACAAGTCATTCCCTAATTGAGAAATGGTCAAAGAATATGAACAGGCAGTTTTCAGAGGAAGACATTAAAGATATCTATAGGCATGTGCGAAAACGCTAAAAATCACTACTGATTAGAGAACTGCAAAGCAAAACAACTCTTAGGTACCACATCTCTCCTGTCAGATTGGCTAAAATGATGAAACAGGAAAATGATAAATGCTGGAGAGGATGTGAGAAAATTGGAACATTGTTACATTGCTGGTGGAGTTGCGAGCTGATCCAGCCATTTTGGAGAGCAATTTGGAACTATGCCCAAAGGGCTATAAAAATGTTCATACCCTTTGACCCAGCAATACTACTTCTAGGGTTGTATCCCAAAGAGATCACACAAGTGGGAAAAGGACCCATATGTGCAAACATATTTATAGCGGCTCTTTTTGTGGTAGCAAAGAATTGGAAATCAAAGGGATGCCCATCAATTGGGAGTGGCTGAACAAGTTGTGGTATATGAAGGTAATGGAATACTATTGTACTATAAGAAATGGAGAAGATACGAACTTCATAATAACATGGAAAAACCTACAGGATATAATTCTGAGTGAGAGGAGCAGAACCAGAAAAAACATTATACACAACCACAGATATATGGATTCTGTGATGACTACTCATGATAGACTTCACTCTTCTCAGCAATACAAGGTGCAAAGACAACTCCAAAGGACTCATGATGGAGAGAACTTTCTACATCCAGAGAAAGAACTATGGATGCTGAATGCAGGTTGAGGCACACTTTATGCTCCCTTTTTTCCCTTTGTTTTTTGTTTTCTCTCTTTTTTTAAATTTTTTGGTTTCGTCTCTTCTTTCACATGATTCATTCCATTGGTCATAATTCTTCTTTTCAACTTGAATATTGTGCAAATAAGTTCAATGTGAAATTATATGTAGAAGATATATCAGAGTCCATGCTGTCCTGGGGAGAGAGTGGGGTAGGGCAGCAAGAAAGTCTGGAACTCAAAATTATGTGGAACTGAGTACTGTAAAGTAAAAATATAAAATCTCCAAAAAAAGAAAGAAAATAAAGATTATAAGCACCTAAAAAAATAAAGTGACAACCAATAAACGACACCATGTTTAAGTGACAAACATTATTTACCATCCCAAGGCTTGGTCCCTTGGCTCTAAAACAACTCTAAATGAAGCATATTTTTGGGCCATCAGTCACACTCCTAAGATTCATTACTTACTATAGAAGAGGGACTAGGCTATGGAAGCCTACTTAAGACAAAGTTTATTTACCTGCGGTGATGACCTCCAAAAAGTCCTGATAAAAGCATTTCAATATAATTCATCACTTCTGTAATCTTTTGTATATTATTTTACTTTTTTAAGAACATTTTGAGAATGTGTATATAGGCTTCATTAGACTGCCAAAAGTGGGACCATGACCCCAAAATATTCAAGACCCCTTGACTTAGGAATATTTAGAGACTGATGTTATTTTCAATGTATTCTTCAGTAAATCCAACTTAATCAAATATAACTGTGAATGTGTTCCATTGTGTCAGATCCCAGGACTCCTCCAAACCCAGTACCAGGACAATATGCATTGTCAAGTAAATAGCTAGGGACATTTTTTTTGTATTTATCACCTGAGCAGAGTACCTGCATTACCAAATTTATTAATTTTGCATATGTTCTTTACTTTTTTATTGTAGTATAGAGATAGTCCTGGGTTCCCAAAAGCTTTGCAAGAAGAGTATTAACTCTGATATGTCCTATCTACCTATAATGACTTCAAATATAGGCCTAATGACAGACTAGATTCTCTTCATCTGAGGATTATACTCAGCCAAATTTGGGGAGGCTCAACAAAAAATTGTCGCAGATACTGATCGTTGGAGAAAACACCAAATCTTAAATCTGGCATTAACTTCCTACCACAAATTGACTCGCACCCAGGATTATTTCAGATTTCTGTCCTCTATGGATGTTCTATTTCAATCAAACTGGCTAGCTATTCCCTGTACATGATATCCCATCTTGTCTTTGACTTTGTGTAAGTCCCAATCCACTGCTACCACCACACCCATGCCTGGACGCCCAGAAGACACTACATCTAGTTCATTGAAGCCTTAGTTTCCTCCAAAACACAACACAACAAAACAAACAAACAAACAAAAAACCCTCTTCTGACATGTCCTCCACCAGTATTATTACTCTCCATCTTTAAAAATGACAATATATAACTTTGTATTTTCTTATCTCAGACACTTACTAGCTGTGTGACCCCTGGGCAAGTCACTTTACTCTATTTGCCTCAGTTCCTCACCTGTAAAATGAGCTGGAGAAGGAAATGGCAAACCATTCCAGTATCTTTGCCAAGAAAACCCTAAATGGGGTCATGAAGAGTTGGACACAACTGAAAAATAACTACATAACGATATTGGCATACACGTGCAACACATACACGTATGTGAATGAAACACACACATGTATATATATATATATATATATAATCTTTTATTCAAATTGTATATTTTTTAAATTTCTTGTCTCTCATCAGAATATAAACTTCTTACAAATAGGGGTTTCTTTATACTTGTTTCCCTAGTGCCTAGCACATAGTAGTTGGTGAATAAATATGGTTTGATTGATTAAGTAATGCCCTCTCTTTCTGGTAAAATCTAAGCTCATTGAGAACAAGGCTATTTCTCTGGTTTCTTTTCGACCCCAGTATTTTCTGCCAGGCCTTGCTTATAGAAAGTTTTTAATAAGAATTTGTTGTGTTAGATGTTTAGGCATGGTAAGGGGACAAGGATCAGCCTCACTGAATGAAGTAACCATACTGATATCACGAATCCTTGTAATATAAACAAATCTATGAATCCCTTTTAATTTCTTGATCACTTTCATTTTCAAATTAATGTGTTTCATTTTCATTTTTAAAGTAATATAGGATCGTGCAAGGCATAGTCATGTGGTTGGTAAAGAGGTGTCCCCAGAATTGGGAACACTAAGACAAGCCTGAAAAATCACAGTGTGATGCAAAGACCATTAGATCAGAAACTAAGATACTTACACAGGGATCTACACAGATGTTAAATCAAGTGACTTTGAGTGGGTCACTTGAGCTTTCTGGGCTCTGTTAAATGAAGGGGTTTGTTAACAAATTTAACAATCCAGGAAACATGTATTGAGCATCTCCTATGAGCCAGACACTGTAAAGTGATGAGGCTGCAAAGATCCCAAGAAGCAATTAGATACTATTTTCAAGTAATTGTTTGTATGAGTATAATTATGCATATTTGCATTTCAATATTTCATAGATTTATAAATTGCTCCATTTTATTAATTTTTCAATTCTTGTACAGCTCAGTCCCATCAATAAATTTCCCTGTGGCTTCACTCACTGCCCCTATGCTTCTTGGACCAACATACTCTTCATAACAACCACTCCTCTATGTGTGTTGCCTTCATTATCAGAATGTAAGTTCCTTTAGTGTAAGAAAAGTCAGTTTCTACTTTTTATCAATTGGCACTGTTTAATCTATGCTTTTTCTTCCTTCCTTCCTTCCTTCCTTCCTTCCTCCCTTCCTTCCTTTATCCCTTCCTTCCTTCCTTCCTTCCTCCCTTCCTTCCTTTATCCCTTCCTTCCTTCCTCCCTCCCTCCCTTCCTTCCTTCCTTCCTTCCTTCCTTCCTTCCTTCCTTCCTTCCTTCCTTCCTCCCTTCCTCCCTCCCTCCCTCCCTTCCTCCCTTCCTTCCTTCCTCCCTCCCTCCCTTCCTTCCTTCCTTCTTTCCTTCCTTCCTTCCTTCCATCTTTCATTCCTTTTGTCTTTCCTTCCGATGGTATACAAATTGTTTTCATTTCCACAGCCTAAAAAATTAGATGGTATAATTATCCCTATTTTATAGATGTAGACGTTAATGAATAATAGAGAGATGATGTGACTTATCTAAGATCACTGTTGGTCTCCTGTGGGTACAATTACACACACACACACACACACACACACATTGTGGCTTTCATTTCATTTTCAAAATACTGCATTTCACTTTCATTTTCCTTAGTCATGGAATAACTTCCAAAAGATTCATCTAAATTTTGTGTTGAGCTGATGTAGCTCTAGCTGAAAACTAAGGAGGGTAGGTTTGTAGTGCATTCATAGTTGAACTCCCTGCTAACATCTCAACGTAGTACATTACATTTCTTAAACTTCAGTATTTTTCTCCTCACATCCTTCTAATATTTTCCTCTTCCTCTCATAGTACTCATATAAACCTCCTGGATATCACTCCTGTTTTGTTTTTCAGTTATTTTAATCGTCTGTCTTTCTTTGGCTCCATTTGAGGTTTTCTTGGCAAAGAACCTGGAGTGGTTTGCCATTTTCTTCTCCAGATCATTTTACAGATGAGGAAACTGAGGCAAATAGGATTAAGTAACTTGCTCAAGGTCATATAGTTTAAAAAGTGTTTGTGGCTGGATTTGAACATAGGAAGATGAGTCTTCCTGACTTTAGGCATGGTACTTTATCCATTATGCCACCTAACTGCCCTGTTTATTCGATAATTGGCATATATTAATATGTTTCTTACCTCTAATTCTAAACAATTGATCATTTAAATAAAATTATATCCCTTTAGGTTTGTCTCAGTGTATAGAGCACTGGTCCTGGAATCATTAAGACTTGAGTTCAAATCCAGCCTTAGTCACTTATTAGCTGTCTGACCCTAGAGAAGTCACTTAAGTTCTGTCTACTGCAATTTTTTAATGCAAAATGAAGGTGCTAATAGTACCTACTCCTAGGGTTGCTGTGTGGATCAAACGAGATAATATTTGCAAAATACTTACCAAAGTTCATGTTTATATGCTATAATTTAACATCTTTTGCAGTGATCATCACTCTTCTTTACTCTTGTTTTACCTTCTCTCTTCTCTTGGTCAACCTCCATAACCAGTCACCAATACCTAAAACGTAATCATAGCACTACCAAAGAAAATTAATTGTATGAATGGCAAAAAAGTCTTCCTATCTTTCCTTAAGTCACCAGGTATTTGTTCAGGGTTCATGTCCTTTGGATCAGTTCTTACCCAGGACACCACAATAGACACATACCTAGTAAGTTGTGGTTCGGGGATTGGAGCCTTGATTCTATGTTCTGCAGTCCTTCTACACTGCACTGCCTTTCTCTCTCCAAAATGTTATATTTTATTAAAATAATATATTCTCCAATAAATGTCCAGTCCCTTGGAAGTTCACCAGAGTAAAAGAATCTTCATAAGGGCGGGTGGTTAATGTATCTTTGCTATTAACTGAATTATCATATCACATTTTAGAACATGTGGTCTTTCTAGGTCATCTTGCCCTGGAAAAATAAAAAATCATAGATATAAAGTTACCTGGCCAGGAGAGAGACCCTCTTCTCCTTTGGTACTGAATAGTACACTAAAATACACAACAAAAGCAAAACCCTCAAGACGAGAGCTTGGTTCATTTTTTTCTTTTGTCTACTTAGGGACAATAGGTAGCATCTACCATAACTTTACAGCCTCATGTAGGGAAGATAACCAGGAATGACAATGACTGATATATGCATCATATTTAAAAGTTTCAAAATTTGCAACCAATTGTGAAAAATGTGGTGGGCATTGTTATTCCCATGTTATGCATGGGGAAACCGAGGTTGACAGAGTGTAAATGACTTGTCCATGGTCAGCTAAGATCAATTTTGAACCACGTCTCTCCTGACTCCAAAGCTGAACTCTTTAGACCACACCTGCCTGACTAGAGTGAAAGACAGGGAAACCAGTCATTGATTTTATCCTTTGTCTCTAGGCAAGTCTTCAAAAATCCCTCCTGCATTGCCATACAGTCTGGTTTACAGTGACTATAGTTTGCAGGGAATATTGTTGATATACCATGTCCCAGAATTAATATTTACTATAACACTTTGGTTTCTCCTCTTTTTGTCTCTTGATCCCTTTTTTTTAAGTTGTGTTTGTGTTTTTTTCCCCAGACTGAATACCAGATGTCTACTCTGTTAGATAGTAATAGTTTGTGTTTTCATGAAAAACTGCTGCTATAGTTTAGCTAACAAGAGGGCCATTCCGTGGTTGTTTCTGCAGTTTAACATTTGGATTGGCAGATGGGGTAAGAAAGAATTCTCCTGGGGGGGGAGGGGAAAGGGAGGAGTTATAATATGTTGACGCTTTTCTCTCCCTCTTCAGTATTGTAGAGCAGAGGAATAAAAAGGAGACAATTTTATTCTCAGAAGTCATGGACATTTCATCATTTATAGTGTTTAGGAAATTTTTCTAAAGAGGCATCACATTTACCAAGCCCATCCAGATAAATAACAAAGAGATGTCATTTCTCTGCCATTTTAGGTAGAGTGATAGAGGTCTGTAAAATTCAGTGATTCCCATGTTATGTAACAAGTGACTAACTATTTTTCATGAACCCCTGAAGTGAAGAGCAGCTATAGAAGTTTACCAGGTTTGCTTGTTTGTATTTGGAGAAAGCTGAGACAAACTCATTAGTTGTTGCTTAAATAATGATAAAACAATGAAGCCGACAATGTAAAAATGAAGTAGCTGTAGGAATTAATTAGAAAGTCAAATTAAAAAAAATTCTTCTCTCCTTCCTTCTTCCCTTTCCCTTTTCTCCCTCCTTCCTTTCCTTCCTTCCTTCCCTCTTTCTCTTTTTTCTTTTCCTTTTCTAACTTTTTCCCTTCTTCCCTCTATTCTCAGTCCCTGCCTGCCTCCCTCCTTCCTTCCTTTTTTCTTTCCTTCCTTCCTTTCTTCCTTTTTTCCTTCCTTCCCTTCTCTTCTTCCATCCTTTTTCCTTCCTTTCTCTCCTTCTATCCCTTTTCCTTCTTCCTTTCTTCCTTCCTTCCTTCTTTCCTTCCTTCCTTCCTTCCTTCCTTCCTTCCTTCCTTCCTTTCTTTTTTTGCCACAAACCTTTATAAAATTCCTCTTATTTGCTAGGCATTGCTCTTCATGTTGAGGAGATACAAAAATGAAAATTAAACAGTCTTTAACCTCAAGGAGCTTAACTTCTATTGGGAAGAGGTCAACATGTAAACAAATAAGCAAACATAGCCTACATACGAAGTAATTAGAGAGTTGATGTGATATAATGGAGAAAGAACTAGCCTAAGAGGTTAAAAGTTAAGGTTAAAAGTTAAAACCTGAGCTCAAGTCTCCCCTCTCTCACTTACTGGCTGTGTTGCCTTAGGTTTGTCACTAAGTGTGTGTCTTTTAGATAAAATTATAAATTTGTTTCTCTCATTCTGCCTGCAAGATGTCTACATCGTAAGCATCTCAAAATTTTGATCAGTCAGTCAACAAGCATTTATTAATCCTTTACTAAGAGGCTGGTACTGTATTAATCCTTTGGATACAAAGAAAGTCAAATACAGGATTCTCGCCCTTAAGGACCTCGCATGATAATTAAAGGAGTCAATATTCACATAACTAGATACATATAAGATATATGAAGTATACACACACACACACACGTATGTGTGTGTGTGTATAACCTTAAGCAGTGGAGGGGTAGGTGCAGGGAGCCATTGTACAAAAGGAGGGATTTGATCTGAATCTTAAAGGAAGCCAAGGAAGCCAGGAGGCAGATGTGTCGAAGAAGAGACATCCAGGATTGGGGGAATGTCAGTCCAAAGACAAAGGGAGTTAAGAAATGTAATCCAAAGAACAAAAAAGAGCTCAGTATGACAGGGTCATAGAGCATATGGAAAGGAATAAATTACAAGATTAGAAAGGGGGTAAATTCCCAGTTGTGAAAGCCTTTACTGAGAAGGGGAGGAATGGTTAGATCTGTGCTTTAGGAAAACCAGTTTGACAAAAGAATGGAAGATTAATTGGAACTGAGAAAGAATTGAGTCAAGGAGACTTGAATGCTATTACAATAGTTAAGGCATGAGATGGTGAGAACTTGTACTAGGCTGGTGACTGTGAGTAAGAAGAAAGAAATATATAAAAGAGAGGCTGTGAAGGAAGAAATCACAAGACTGGACAAAAATCTGGCTGCATGTGAATATGAATGATGAGTCAATGACAAGATCAAGTTTATGAGGTTGGATAATGGTGGGTTGGTGGTACTCTAGATAGTTATAAAAATTGGTTGGCTACCACTCCCTTAAATGCATTATCTTTCTCTCTTAATACAAAAGTGGCAGGATCTATATCTTTTCAAATATTTATATCTCCAACACTTGTCAAGGCACCTAGCTAAAAGTAATTGCTTAATAAATGTTTTTATTTTTTTCATTTTTTCATTCAACATCTTTCTGATTTTGTCTCATACTAGGCTGATTTTGTCAGAGATCTTCCTATTTTCATTCCTTGATAACACACCATGGTAATGCCTCCATGGAATGACAGAACCTGTATGTGGAGTCAGAAAAACTTGGGCTCACATCCTACCTCAGACTATTGACTGGCTGTGGGGATCATGAGCAAAATATTTAACCTCCTTGTGCCTCAGCCTCCTCATATAAAAGGAAGGAGTCGAATTTGATGAGCTCTAAATTCCATTTCAATCCCAAAGCTAGCATCCTATGATCCCATAAAACAGGGCAAGATTTTTGTAGGCCTAGAAAGCATGGAAGGACTATGATTAGAATTGGCACAAATGTCAACTATATTCACAAAACCTCAGTTCCATCGAAGGGAAGATAGGATACCTCCAAATACAAGGAATATTACATCAAGGAGTATCCTTAGAACCAACCTAGTCTGACATCTTCAGATGAAGAAGATTGGGCTTAGGCAGGTAAAGTAACAGTGGAGTTAAATATTAGAATCTAGGGCTCTTTATCTCTGTTTTCTTCCAGGCTTGGGCTCTCATATGGCATTCAGTATGCATTAAAATACCAAGAGTCACCTGTAGATTACTTTAGGCTGTGGGATTTTTCCCCACGTTTAGAGCCAGATGAAATGCAAAAAATTCAGAAGACTAAGGAATCTTTACAATTCATTTTAATGCAATTAATCAATAGGAATTTTCTAAGCACCCATTGTACTGTATGCCTAGAAGGGAACTAGGTGTTGGGAATATGAATGCAGAAGTCAGAACATTCATGGTCTCAAGGAGGTTAAATTTTACTATGGTGGGGGGGTTAACAATTGCTGTGTCATGCCATTCAGTCATTTTTCAGTACTGTCCAACTCTTTATGACCCTATATTGGGGTTTTCTTGTTAGAGATACTGGAGTGGTTTACTTTTTCTTCTCTAGCTCGTTTTATAGATGACAAAACTGAGGCAAACAGGATTAAGTGACTTGCCCAAAGTCATACAGCTAGCAACTGTCCAAGGCCAGATTTGAATTTGCAAAGATGAGTCTTCCTGACTCTGGCCTGGCTGCCCCTTCATAGACTCCTTTGAAACCTCTGTACCCCATTCTCAGAAGAATGTTTTAAGTGAACAAAATATGTATGAACTACATAGAATTAATGTAAAACCAATTATATTATAGGGTAGTTAGATGGTACAGTATATAGAGTTCCAGCCCTGGAGTCAGGAAGAACTGAATTCAAATGTGGCCTCAGATACTCACTTCACTGTGTGACCTGGGTAAGTCATTTAACACTTTGCCTCAGTTTCCTCATCTGTAAAACAGTCTAGAGAAGGAAATGGCAAACCACTTTAGAATATTTGCCAAGAAAACCCCAAATGGCATTATGAAGAATCAGACAGAACTGAAATGACTCAACAACAATAACAACTGTATTATAATACAGTTATCAAAGTATAAACCTAAAAGGAATTCAGAGACAGCAGGTTAAGAGGAGGGAGCTATAGCACATTCACAGATAAGAATATGATATTCAGTCATTTCAGTTGTGGTCGACTCTTTGTGACCCCTTTTGACATTTTCTTGGCAAAGGTACTGAAGTGGTTTGCTATTTCCTTCTTCAGATCACTAGGTGGCCCAGTGGATAGAGCACTGGGCTTGGATTCTAGAAGATTTATCTTCTAGAGTTCAAATCTGGCTTCAGACACTTACTAGCTATGTGACCTTGGGCAAGTCACTGAGCCCTGTTTGCCTCATTTTTCTCATCTGTAAAACAATGTAGAGAAAAAATGGCAAACCACTCTAGTATCATTGCCAAGAAAACCCTGAATGGAGACATGGAAAGTTGGGCGTGACTGAACAACAACAACTGACAAAGATACTGGAATAGTTTGCCAGTTCTTTCTCTAAATTATTTTATAGATGAAGAACCTGAGGAAAACATGGTTAAGTGACTTGCTCAAGGTCACACAGCTAATAAATGTCAGGGCAGATTTGAACTCAGGTCTTTCCAACTCTGAGCCCACAACTAAGTTAATATGAGGATAATCTAAAATAACCTCTTCATGATAGAGCAAGTGGGGAATAGTGATGAGAGAATCAGGAAAGGCCTTTTACAGGAGATGGCACTGAGGTGACCAGGGATGAAGAGCGTTTGAAGAGGTAGAAGAAGGAAAGGAAGACATTCCATCCATATGAGAGAACTCAAAGAAAGTCACAGTGGGGGTTGGAATGTCATATATATGCAGAAGTGCAGAAGTACATAAGTTTGGCCAGAAAGGGGAGCTTTTGGTGGAAGAAACAGTGAGGGGGAATATGTACAATGTTTGTAAATTTAATCAGGAGATGAATTATTAAAGGCTTTAAGGGCAAAATAATATCTTTCTTTAATATATCCCTATTGGCAAAATCTCAGATCCTAGAAATATTCATGGAAGATCAACTCAATGGACATTGACTTGACTGCTTTTATGTATTATCATTTTGTAATGGTGGCATCAAAATGGTGGTATTTAATAAATTTGCAGAATGTGAATAAAAAGTAACTTCTCTGGATTTAAAGATGAAATTAGCTTATCTGTCTCTCTTATTCTGTGCTCCCTACTACTCTGTGTATCTGTCTGTCTGTCAGTCAGTCTGTCTGGTCTGTCTGTCTGTCTGTCTCTCTCTCACTCACTCACACACACACACACACACACACACACAAACGCAGGTATACACACATACACAAGGTTGTGGTGGATATAAAGTAGGAATAAATAGATCTACCCCACAACCACATAATTCCCAACCTAGCCAGAAGTAAATATGTGTAGAGGGCAGATTGACCCAGGCATAACAGCCAAAGTCTATCCTCTGCAATATATGGTCCCTGGATAACCATTCTTCTGTGGGGGGCAGAGAGCTCAGTAAATCACTCCCATTGTAAGCCAGTGAGGCAGCATCAACTCTCCTATGAACACCTGAGCATGCAATTTATTATTCTACATGGCTATCAGGAAGGAGATTTGTCACTTTGCAAAAATATATATATACCAAGTTTTGACATTTAACAAAAGAGAAGGAAAATGCCTTCCTCTTAACAGTGACCAGCGGGATCATATTTAAGGGACTGCACATTGCCATTTAAAGATATTAGGAAAGATTTCTTAGATTACTTTTTTGGTCATTTTCCCCAAATGATCTTGATTCACAGATTAGAATGACATAGTATTATATAAATGGTGTTAGGTGTATTTTTTCTTCTTCTTGTCCCCAGAATTTGGGGTCAAATCCTGCTGATCTCTTGGTGTCCCCTTAGGTATAAATTAGAGCTGTTCAGTTATAACAGAGCCTTTTCCCTGTACCCTCCCTGACATCTTGATGTATTCATTATTTCTATTTAGATAGATGAATCTGTTTTAACTTTTAAATAAAAATGTAAGAAGCATATGGATAACCTCTGTTATTACATTTTAACTCAAAAATACTATTCATGTCTCTTCTATGAAAGAGATTTTCATTCTTTTAAAAAATGGGACATAATGAAAGAAGAAAGAAATATTATTGCTTACTTCAAGAGCATATAGATGCGTGGATGAGAAAGTTCCACATAAATGTATTCATCTTAACCACGACATACATTAGTATTGACCATCAGACAGCTCCATAAGCTTTAATTCAAGCTCTTGAATGGTGATGCTATTTTTTCACTGCATTTTTATTCAGAATCATTCTTTGTATGCTTGACAACATGTATTATTGATAGAATATGCATATATACACATATAAATATGTGTGTACATACAATTTACATTTGATCTTCCACGGTAAATATTATGCAAGGAATAAACCAAGCCAGCCAGTGAAAAAGTAACTATGGTCTTAAAGTCATGGAAAGATTGCTGAGCGTAAATAACAAAACTCATAGATGTGGCAGAAAGTTTAGAGCTCTTTTATTTTGACCTGTAAACAAACTAGGATTCTTCTTTTCAGAGTAACCAACAAGTTGTCATCCAGGCTCTGCTTAAAGACCCTCTAGTAAAAGGATCTCATCTTCTTCCAAATTTGGTCATTGGATTGTAGATCAGAAGAAATGAATCTTAAAGTTCATTTAATCCAACTTCCTCATTTTGCAGTCAGTCTGTCTGACTGCATAGTGTTATGTCTAAGTTCTCCAAAATAGTAAGTAGAAGTTTAATTCAATATCATGTAATGCAATATCAACTCCAGTGGTTAGCCTTGTGTTTAGTATATAGTAGGCACTAAATATATGTTGATTGAGTGATCTTTCCACTTCATCATGGTTTAGATAGCACTAGGTGCTAGGAAAGTTCTACCTCCTCCCTCTCATATAAATTGAACCAAAATTTCCCTCTTTGTAACTTCCAGAAGTCATATTTGAATCTTGGCTCTAATACTTATGAGCTTTCTGAATGTGAACCAGTCACTTTATATAACTATCATTTTTTTAAATTTTATTTTGTTTGTGAATCTTTACAAAAGGGGGTGATTTATGCAGAAACTTGATTTTAGTTCCTGGCTCTGTTAATCACTTTTTGTATTACTTTCAGCACATCACTGGTTTTTCAAAAAGAAAGAATCCTCATTATTACCTAGTATAGCCTCTTCACTTTATAAAGGAATAAAATGAGATGAAGAATGATTATTAAAGTTGTACAAAGTCACATAAATAGAAAATAGGAGAAACATAATTAGAACTCATGTCCTCTTACTCCAAATCTACTGGTCTTTGCACTACATTAAACTGTCACAATATCTCACTCAAGTTGTTCATTTATAAAAATAATTTGGATAAGAGGGTTTCTAATGTTTTTTCATGTCTCAATTCATATGATTATTATGAAATATATTGGGCAGTCATAGATGACTGGGTGACTATCAAGTTTATTGTTCATTTGTTCTTAAAGTATGTCTAATGCAAAATATATTTAATTTGATTAAATATTTTATAGAAATACTTTCTATCCTCATAAATAAGAGAAATTGCACATCAATCTTTCTTTTAACTTTTTTCTATGTAGACAAAAGGCCAATAGCCCAACTAATTTACCATTGACTTCTATTTTTTTCCACAGTTAGAACCAGATCTTGGTTTCACTTCTCCAGCAGATAGAAATTGTTTTTAAGCACTTTGCATACAAGAAAAAAAGGCCTGGTAATTAATTTATGTGTGGGAGTAGATGAGTCTATCAAACAATTACCCCAGTCCACTTAAAGTATATAATAGGATGAACATCTTAACCATATGAAAACACACCTTAATGAATCAATTAAAGATGTTAGACTAAGTGAGTAAAACGTCTTTGAAAGCCGTCAAATGAACCATAGTGAAAGTATAATAGGACTTCCATTCTGATTATTTGAGTACGTTGATTGCATACTGTGGTTTGTCTATAAAATATTAAATTATTGTTGGAACGGAGAGATTTGAGCATTCAATAGGTTAGTGATAGCAGTAATTCTAGCCAAGTTTCTAAGAAGGAATTGCTTTGAGGTTGGGAAGGACTATTAGACCTTAACCTCCTCCCAGGAGTGTTATCTTAAATGAGATAATTAATATAAAGTACTTTGTAAACTAAAGTTTTGCATATATATTTTGTATATGTATGTATATATATATATATATATATATATATATATATGCCACTTATCGTCATCAGCAGCAGCAGCATTATTTTTGTTATTTTCATTATCATTAGCCTCTAGTCACCTGGTCTTCAGTTTGGTAATGACTTAATTTTCTAATCTGTCTACTCTACTCTTTTAAAGTTCAAGCAATGTGTATTAAGCAATACAGGGGCACGTACTCTTGGGAAAAAAAAACAACAAAGCAACAACAACAAAAAACAAAACAAATATACAACACACTTTTAACTTTAACCTACATTATTACCATGTTCCTATAATTTTCTTAAGTCTAGACAATCAGACAAACAATAAATCAAGCCCCTAATTTGTAGATTGCCTATTTCCAAAATATAAATACTGAAATTTTAATAGTTGGCTCTCAAGAGGTGCTATGAGCTGGCTTCAACATTCCTCTGCCTCTTTTCTCCCCCTAAATTAAACAAAATTTCTCTTGCTTGAAAGAGGACCATGGAAATTTTGAAGGGTTTGGATGATATTTGATTCCCCACCTTCTCGTTAACAAGCTAGTGTGATAACCACCCCTTCCCCTACTGCATCAACTGGCAGCAACCCTTCACAAAAAATGATAGACTGGACACTGTGGGGAAAGACAAATTCAGTTCTTTAAAGAAGAGTAAAGAGTAAAATTGACAGCATATATTTACTATAGATTAGAGATGGACTAACATTTACCATGTTCCAGATAGCTGCAGGAAATCTGCATTAATGTGATCTAAAAAACAATAACCATAAAATATACTCGAATCAGAAATCATTAAAAGAGTTAAAAGTGAGGGAGTACAAAATAGATTTTTTGCTGGCAAAACACATAACATTATAAATTTTAAAACTCTCACATTTAAGATATTAAAAAACAATAGTAATTTGACATGCCAAAAGAGAATGTGATAAAATAAAAATAAGGAAAGTGTTCTAAATTTGAATAGAATGCTAAATAAATTAAGTTTTATTTATGTATGAACATAAGTGATTAGAAAAAGTAGAGCACATATTAGATTTAGAATTTATATGCCTAAATACTCGCATTGGGCACTTATGAAATGGTCATTATTGTACATCACAAAGAATTTACTGATACATTTAGAAAAGCTAGCCATTGCATTTATGGATCACAATATAACAACAATATTGATCAATGAGAAAAAATATGATAGAAAATGTAGGCCTATACAGAGATTTAAACTATTATTCAATATTCCTTGAATTAAAGAATAAATTACAAAAACGAAGGTTACATTAAAGATAATGCTAGCATAATTATAATATGCAATGTATTGGTGTTTAGCCAAAACAACACTTAGAGAAAAATGTGTATCCATGAAAACATATTAATAAAGAGCAAGTGATAAAAATTAAGTGATTCAGTTTTCACTTCGACAAATTAGAAATTAATAAATTAGTGCATCCAAAGAATACAAAGAAGACATACATAATCAAGAGAAAAGGGAAAATCCATAAAATTAAAAACTACTTGAATTAATAAATAAAAAGGATAACCTAATTATGAACTTCAATATATCCAATCAATAATTTATACATTTAATCAAAAATAAGTTTAGAAAACAATGAAATTATCCAAATTAGAAATATGGGGAAAGAATAACGAATAGAAATGAAATAAAGAAAATGATCATTAACTATTACATATATGACAAAAAAATCTGAGAATAGTAAATGATTTAGAGAATATCTTCCAAAATATGAAATATTAAGTAGAGCAAATGTTATGTAAAAATGATAGATAAAATAAATAAAAACTTAGTAGAATAAATTAAACAGACTATCGATGAACTTCTTTATGAAGAGGGAACTCATTTAGTCATTGAAATAGTCTAATATCAGAGAAATTTATAATAACATTCTTCAAAGAGCTATCCCCCAAAATAACAACAAAAAAGAACATTATGAGGTAATTCTCCCCACATTTCAGTATTATTTAATCTTTATGTTACAGATTATTCACAAATGGGGAGGAAGAAAGAATACTATTCAATATCTGTTTTGAGATAAATTATTCTAATACTTAAATAGATTTGTGATCTTTTCTATTTGGGAGTTCTCTCTAATGATTCAAACGATAACATATTAATGCTGGATCATCTGTTTGCCTTCTATCTATGTCCTAGCAAAAGTTCTCTAAAAGACTCACTGATTTTCTCTTGCCTAAAAAAAAAAATAGTATAAAGCTGTCCACCATTATACTTCACTTTTGCCATTTTATCGACTTGTCTTCTTTTACTATCATAATATTCCTTGATCACTCTCTTCACTCCTGCTCTTTCATATTTCTCATTGGCTTTATGTTGCTGCTTTTTGTGCCCACCCTGTGTCTTTCCATTGTCTTTTGTATTTATTATTGGTTTTTTAGGATGCAGTGTTTTTCATGACTTATTGCTATACAATGATGGATGCCAGTAAAATGTTTACACAGAGACAATATTCAGGGTCAAGAAAAAAGGCTTTGTGATTTCTCAAAGGCAAAATGTCAGTTGTTATCCTCCTTTTCTAGATCGGGATCCAGCTCACTATTCATCTATTTTTCGTGTTGCTGACATACACAAATTCTAAGGAACGTCTATTTATGTGCTGCTTGTTGAAATCTAGTAAACAGATTCTTTACCCATTTGGACTTCCTGTGTGGAAGTATGAGTCAAACTTTTTTAGCAATCATAGATCACTTTGAGGAAATCCGTCAAATGTCTTGGGGCTTAATGCTATAAACACAATGTCATCCAAAATAAGAGGCATCTGGAATATATTGCCGTCCATGAAGAATGAAACTTTATTGGACCAGGACCCTATATAGGATCTCCTTCACAATGATCTCATCTGATATTTACTATCAGAAAGTCATTGAGCAAGATTATTTCTATTATAGCTTCCAAGGAATCTTGAATGATATTCATATAGAAATAGGGGGGTGTTTTATAATGGCTTTTAAGGTGTATTTTTTCCCCTTTCCTTTAGTTTTTAAGGAACAAATAATCAACACAATGGGATCTTATAATTTTCATATCTATCAAGTAATTATGAGATGGTATAGATATCATCCATTATTGAATTCTGTTTCTGAATGTCTGATTTTTCTCTACCAATACTCTTATCAAGGACACCATCAGTTCATGTAAAGATGACTCTCATAAAGATTTTGTCTAGATGAGATGGGAATATAGGTCATTGATTACTGATGTTTTCTTGGTGACTTTTTTTGTGGGGGCATTGGAAGTGGGGGATCATTAAGGTATAACCATCTCTCCAGTTTTAGTATCTTATCCTCCTTTCAATATCTTGAAAATTGTTCCCTCCATGTCCTCCCAACTGTACCCTCAGGAGCACGGACTTCCAGTCTACATGTTTGATTCAGTCTAGATGCTTTTGCTATCTCTGTTCTATTTAGAGAGGTTTTTATGTTGTTTGTAATCATGCCAGGTACTGTGATGTTAGAATACAAATAAGGTAGTTCCACCAGCAAGGGAAAAAAAGTTGATTGTAGTATTTTTTTCATTTTTTTTCTTTTTGTAGTACTTTCTGTTTTTGGTCTTGAATGCCCTTCGGACTACTTTGCTTATGGTTCAATAATTTGCCAAGTGTTCTTTAACCTGGTTTTACCCTCTACTGCTGCTGTTTTATGAAATTATCTCATTCGTAGTTGTCTGTCACTGTTCTCCATAAGCTTTTACAAATGCATTTATATACTTTAACCCAGTATTACCTTGGCAGTCGCATCTCCCTGATGGCAAGCTAGCTAAGTAATTATTTACTAAGGTGTTGTGTGAGCTCTTTGGATCTTATAGCACTGATTTTCATTGTTTAAATTTCTGAATGAAATTATTCTAGTCAATGTCAATGTCATTTCTGTTGTCAATTTCCTTATTATTTTTTTAAGTCAAAGGCTTGTTTGAATAATATTTATTTTTATTACTATTATTTCTCATTATATATTATAATTTCTAATTTTATCTCTGATAAGTTGACAGTCTGACTGTGCACAGACAACTGACAAGACCAGACAACATTTATACCAGCTCTTCATTTGCAAAACAACAGTACTGGCAATAATGTCAATGTACCCTAATCCAAATCAGAAAATAACTGTTTAAGCAAATTTTAACATAATGAAATATAATAGATAATGTAATGCAATATAATATGAACAAACATGAAGAAAGATGAAGGCTATAAATAAATTTGGAAAGACTCTTTTGAAATCCTTTTTAAAAAAAAACAAAAGGAGAGAAAACAAAAAAAAAAATTATACACATACTAGTGGAACAGCAAATGACAATGGTCCACCAAACAGTCACATGGTGGCTTAGAAAGAAAGACTGAAAAGATATTTTATGCACTGAAAATTAATTTTTAAATATGATTATTGAGAAGTAGGCTCAGTAACTAATGTAGATGTATGCTATTAAATTTAAAATAAATCATTTTTATTTCAGAAGCAAGTAAGGTGATTTCATTTACATTTAATGTTAAAATGTACATTTTTTAAAAAAACTGAAATTAATGAAAAAAGTGAGAATGTTCTATGCAATCATTTTAAATGTTAGTATATTTGGATATTTGTTTTTATTGATGGTTAGATTAAGTTTAAAAATGAAATAAAATAAATATTATAATAGATAAAGGAACTTAGGGTAAATCTGTTATATATGATTATACTAGTTATTTTTGAAAGTCCCTTGAGTTACACTTTTTTATGTGAATTAATAATTTGAAAACCCATCTCACTAATTTCTTGGCAAATTCTATCTGATGTGATGTAGTGAAAAGTTCCCTGACCTTGGAGTCAGATTCCTTAGGTTCAGATCTCAACTCTGCAATTTTTGCCCACTGTGATGTTGAATAAACTAATCATTTTGCCCTCCCCAAGGCCTTCAGTTTCCTGATTTGTAAGGTCCTTTCTCAAAGGTCCCTTCTATCTTTGGCTTCTTTATCTTTCTTTTCCAAGAGAGTTGGAAAAAAAATATGCATGTATTTTAGTAAATGTACAATTGAAATCTACGTAAGATGTTAGGCTTGTATGGATGAATTACCATAAAAGATCATAGTTGTTCAATAAGTAAACCTGTCTGTGCATTTTATGTATTGGGAGCTTAGTGAATTAAAAAAAAAGCCCGCTAATTTCTAATAAATAATCCAGAGAAGGAATGAAGACCAAGATAAAATACATTATTTTTGCTTGTGTCTAACTCCTCAAATTTGCAACTGACATCAGAGACTTACTTGTCATTTCCTTGATGTTTAATAAAAATTGATTATGCCAATTATAGTATCATGCCATCATTCTTTTCCAGCAGCTAAGGAGGCATTTTTGATAAGTGTTATTTGCAGGCACTTATAACCTTCACAAACCCATTGGGCTGAAATTCATCATCATTTTTCTTCTCATTTTTATATAAGAATTTTCATCAGTTATGTGAAACTCCATTCCCCATTTTTTGAGTCACTGATGCAATAAAAATGAATATTTTTCACATGGCTTTTCCAGGTGAGGAGTTAGTACTTTTTTCTCTTCTTTTTTCCCACCTGACCCCTACCCTACTCCAATGAAGGTCATTGGGAGAATAAAAGTTGACTCAAATTTGCTTCTACAAATTGACAAACAAGAACTTGTCCTCGTACATTTATAGTGAGTGTTGGACACTTTTGACTCATTGACGAATCTCCTTTAATTTCTAATTGTCTTAATATAATTTTGTTATTCTGTCATATGATATTCTAACCTCTTACCTATCTATAATTTCTAGGTCTGTCCTTATGTGATTTTATCTTCAAAAAGAATCCCCAATTCAAAAATTCCTTCTACTAAATCAGATATCCAAAATATCCATGACTTAGAATGAGTCCTAGGGAGTTGCTTGAAAAATCTTTATGCTAAATAACTTGCCCAGTGGGAACATAGGTAGTAAGTATCAAGGACAAGATTTGAGCCAAGGTCTTCCCGGCTTCACTGCTCAGACCTCTATCTACTAAGCCATATTGCCTCAATATGCTTGAATTATATTCTTTGGTGTGATGAGTCAAAGCCCAGAGAGAAGACTCCTAAATTTACCCTTTATTGCCCACATGCCTCCGTTATGCTTGTGCTAGTTTGCTTGTTGCTTTCTTGCTTTTTTTGTCCAGCCTTTGATTTATTTATCACATGAGGCAGATTGGTTTGGTAGAAAGAAGGTAAAATAGATGCGAAGAAACCTGAATTATGGTAGTCTAAGATCCACAGAGAAGTAACTGTAGGAGGTTCATCAAACTTTCCAATATTCATAGAGACATCTTGTTAAACATCATTTGAAAGATAAGGAAACCGAGGCAGATTCAGTGAATTGGCCCAAGCTCACAGAGAAAATGAGTACCAGATGTATTTGAATCCAGGTCCTCTGACTCCAAAGGTAATGATCATCAAACTGCAACATGATGACTATCCCAATTCTATCAGAGGAAAGCAGCAAAGAAAAAAGGGATGATGGGGCCAAACTTTTGCACAAATTACTGTCACAAGAGGCAATTGTTATTCAGTTATTTTTTTAATGATATACAACTTTTCTTGACTTCATTTGGGATTTTCTCGGCAAAGATACTGGAGTGATTTGCCATTTCCTCCCCCAGCTCATTTTACAGATGAGGAAACTGAGGCAAACAGGGTCAAGTGACTTAGCCAGAGTCACACAGGTAGTAAGTGTCTGAAGTCAAATTTGAACTCAGGAAGATGGGTTTTCCTGACTCCAGGCCCAGTACTCTTTCCACAATGCCATCTAGCTGTGTTCCATGGGTTGTTGTTGCTGTCGATCCTTGTTTCTCAAAGAGGACCAATGACTTCATGAGGGTGATGTCTTGATTTGCACATGAATTGAATTCGTGAAGCAGACTCTGCTACGTCAGCCACCTCACTCTTTTATTCTAGAGTCGCTGGAGTCCAATGCCAAGGAAAAAGTCAAGATGACTGTCTATGGCCTAGGATGCAATGAGAAGCCTTGGCCTTTCTAAATTAAGGCCTTTCCTAGGTCTCATGGACCATCACAAAATTATCATTCTGGGACAGGAAAACTGTTTCTGCCCAGAACAGATAACCATTACTATTTATACTCATTCTAAGCCACCAAAACTGAAACAGTGAGCCACTAAAACTTGGGTGGGGGACAATTGTTGGCCACTCAATGGCAGCCATAGTGATTTGGGTTTAAAGGCTAGTCAAGGAGCTCCATTAGAAACACAATGGGCTTTTTAAAAGCCTGTGGGTTTTTTTCAGAATTATATTTCAAGAATTCATAAATGACAACTGCACAGGATAAAAACGTAAATTGTCCCAGGTTTTTGAAAAAAAATAGAAATTAAAAAAAAAACAACTAGACCCTAAACCCCAAAATTTCTTACTAAATAATGTGAACAAAATTATATACCCGTGGACAGAGCATGCACATTTAAGGAGTGGGGATCACATTTAATGAAGGAGAAAGGAGGAGAAAGAGGAAGAAGAGGAGAAGAAGATAATGAAGAAGAAGGAGGAAGAGGAGGAGAAGAGGAGAAGGAGAAGAAGGAGGAGAAGGAGAAGGAGAAAGAAGAGAAAGAGAAGGAGAAGAAGAATAAG
>CM053623.1:439602955-439618157 GCA_028646595.1 Phalanger gymnotis
TGAAAAATTATGCTCAGGATCCTTTGCCCTTAGAAATAACATTTTCCAATTTCTCCTCTCATTTAATGTAGAAGCTGAAAGATCATGTATTATCTCGTCTATAATTCCATGATATTTGAATTGTTTCTTTTTGGCTGCTTGCAGTATTTTCTCCCTGACGTTGCAATTCTGAAATTTGGCTATAATATATCTTGGAATTTTAAATTTGTGATCTCTTTCAGGGGGTGATCGGTGGATTCTTTCACTGACTATTTCTCTGGTTCTAGGACCTCTGGGCAGTTATCTTTGATAATTTCTTTGAAGATACTGTCAAGGCTCTATTTTTTTCATCGTGTATTTCCTGTAGACCAATATTTCTTAAATTGTCTCTCCTGGATCTATTTTCCAGGTCAGTTGTTTTTCCAATCAGATATTTCACATTTTCTTCTATTTTTTTTATTCTTTACATTTTGTTTTACTACTTCTCGATGCCTCATAGAGTCCTTAGCTTCCACTTGCTCGATTCTAATTTTTAATGAGTTGCTGTCTTCATTTTGCTTTTGAGTCTCCTATTCCAATTGGTTGATTTTACCTTTCACGGTGTCATTTTCCCTATTTAGATTTTGAATTTCCACAGCCATTTTGCCAATTTTATTTTTTAAAGACTTGATTTCATCAGTGTTTTTTTGGCATTTTTTTTCTTTTACCTACCTAATTTGGTTTTTAAATCCTCCTTTAGCTCTTCCAGTAATGCTTTTTGGGCTTAAGAATAGTTCTTATTCCCTTGTGAGGTATCATATGTGGGTATAGTGTCAATGCTATCATCTTCTGAATTGGTATTTTGATCATCCCTGTCTCCATAAAAAGAATCAATGGTCCTCATTTTTTTTGTGTTCTTCTTCATGTTGGTTCACTTTTTCCTGGCTTTACAGTGGATTTCTGCTTTTGGAGCTCAGGGATCTCTGTTCCATGTTTCTTGTTTGGGGGATTGTTAGTCTAGTTACTGGCTTTGTGTATCATAGCCTTTGGTTTCCTGAGGTGTGAGCAAGGAGTCTTGCTGCCTGAAGTCTCCATTTCCCCTGGGGCTGCTCTCCAGCACTGTTGCTCTTCAGCAAAGGTCTCAGCTGTTTGTTGTTTGTGATGGTGTCTGTCACTTCTCCTGGCTGTGCAAAGATACGTCTGCGCTCCTGGTGTTGACCCCTGTTGGCTCTGTCCCTCTGGGACTCAGGAACTCCCACTGCTCAGCCACTGAAGCCCCACTTCTGTCTCCTCTATTCCAGTGTTTTTCCTGAGGAATTCTCTGGATCAGGGAGGGAGAGATTAGAGCCCTTTACCTGGCCATTATGTCTCCAGGAAGTTCAAGAAGGTGCGTTTCAAACCTTTGGGCTGCAAGCCTCAGGACTAGATGTCTCACGGCTGGAGGTGTTGCACTGCTGCCGCCTGTTGCTTCAACAGACTCCCATCCTGTATTGAGAGGCCTGGGGATCTCTGCCAGTTTGGGGCACCCAGCTTTCTCCCAGCCTGGATTGCTGGCTGGTTTCCACAGCTGCTTCCGCTTTGGCTCTGTCTGGTGCAGCTCCACAAGCCGATTGTTCTCCCAGCTTACAGATCCCTCCCGTCGACTTTTCAGACTCTCTTGGCTTGGAAATTTGCCCCACTCAGACTGCTAGAGGCTTATAACTCTCTGAAATCTGCTCAGATTCACTGGTTGTCACCTTAAAAAAGGTATTTAAAGATAGAATCACTTGAATAAGGATAGAAATCACTTCTTTTTTTATATCTGTAGTCCCAGGGTTGAGTTCAATGTGTAGCACATAGTAGACACTTCATAGATACATACTCTCTGATTGATTGATTGAATGAATGAATGGCTTGACAAGAACTTAGCCCTTGTCACTTAGTATCTACCCTGCAGAATTTTGTTTCCCACTTTGAAGTAAAATTAGAAGGTATATTTCCATGAAATAGAGGATATATGCAGAACCAGAGAAGTTATAACATCTTACAGAAGGTAGCAGATTCTACAACACACATCTAAGTTTATAATTTGTATATTTTATGGTAATGGGAATTTGAATGACTTTTTGAATCTTTGATAATCAGGTTGCATTTGGAAAAATATACACACACAGATAGATACAGATATGGAGAGATAGATCTAGACCTGCATCTGTGTGTGTAGGTAGATAGACACACATATATATTCATTCTATATACACATTTTTATCTCAGCACACAGATGAACAAGTACGAATTAGCAACAGCAGATTTAAAAATATATGTGTGTGTACATATATATTCATCCATATACATCTCTATATATTTATGAATGTATATTTATATCTGTATTTCTATCTTTCTATCTATGTATCCATACACCTTCCTTTAACTACACATGGACCTGGAAATAGGTGAAACAATCCTTTTCTACATTTTTTCTATAGCTAATGCCTCACACAGACATAATTATAATGGTCATTCAAACAATATGCCAACCATCTATTTCAAATTAACTCCTTATAAATTGTTCTTCTTGTCTCAAACCTAGAGTTACATTGTGTCCTTTATCTTCTTTTATTTTTTCTATATCTATGTTTCCTTGTCTTCCTTCTTTTTCAATTCCCTCATTCATTCTTTTATTTTCGATTCCACTTTTTAGACCCAAAGGCCAAAGAATAATTGATGAGAGTTATTGATCACTTGCACCACTAGTTCCGAAAAGTCAGTTGCTAAATTTGCTTTTTCTCTTCTACTTGGTGCAGTGAGATTCAGAGCATGTCCCTTGGCTCATCATATAGGAAAATAAAGTGGCACCAAGAAGCAGTTAATGCAGGCCAAGCAGCAGGTCTGGCATGCAATGTGGCAGCATCAGGACCTCGGCAGGGGTTGCAGGGCTCCGAGGCTGATCATGACTGCCATGTCAGGCTTCCAACCTGTCCCAGCCATTCCTGGGCTAGAGGAGGCTGCTTCTGCTTTGATTAATATCCCATCAAATGTTCTGTCCTTGTAAGATTTCATTCCACTACCATAAGGTCAAAGAAGTGTTTCCCTTCTGTCTATAAACTTTAATGCCTACCCATAGTTTATTAGTGGCCTGTGGATTTCAGATGTTTCCTCAATGAATCACTGGGAGTCAAATACCTTTTGATTTAACAGATGAACTGTGAAATGAAAAAGGATACACCCAAAGAAATGACAAATGAAGAGGAAATAATTTACAAGTAGGAGTCCATGGCTTTGGAGGCAGGGAGAGATTAGCTTCTCCCTACAAAATGTGCTGTCTCTGCTACCTGATCTGTCTTAGCATTTCAATATTTTGCTAACTTTTAATTACTTTAATTTTAATTTAATTTGGAAACAGCCTAAAATAGCAGATAGAGGGAAAGATGTGTGTTTTGGAAAACATGGCTTCCTACCTCATATGTTTCATAATTTATGTGACCCTGGGAAAATCACTTAACCTCTGATGGCCACAGTTTTGCTCATCTGTAAAACAGCAATAAGAACACCTACCTCGCAGGACTGATGTTAGCAACAGATTTAATAATATGTTTATTATGGGATCAGAGTAGCATAGACTTAGAACTAGAAGGGAATGCAGAGGCCATCTAGTCCAATTCTCTCATTTTATAAAAGAGAAAGCCAAGGAAGGTAAAGTAAGTGACTTACCCAAGGTAACATATATAGCACCTGGGCCAGGCTTTTAGTCCTGGTCTTCCCTCCTCCAGGTCCAGAACAATATCCAGTATATTCTGCTATTTCAGTTTAAAGTAGGGGGTTCTTAACCTGAAAGTCCACAAACTCCAAACTGGTATCTAGAGAGATTCGGAAGTCCTAGACTTTGAATGGTGGTAGTGGTGGGGAAGATGACATATTTTTCACCAAATTATAATTGTAATTTAGCATTTCCTTCAATTAAAAAAAAACATTATTCTCATAAAAGATCTAGACTTTACATAACTGGCAAAGGGACCCAGAAAACAATAAACATTAAGGATTTCTGCTTTAAATCCTTTGTAAACTTTGACACATAGTTATTAGTTACTATTAATAATAATAATAATGGTAATTATTATTATTATATCTCTAGCACATTCAAGGAATCACCTTATATAAATTTATAGGAGGACACAGATAAGATTTCCAGGTACTGGGAAGACATAGATAATTTACAATGCGCATTAATTGAGGGAAATCACCCATCTACTAGATTGTCATCATCATACATGTGGTTAGGATTATGATTCTATAACCTGCTTTATCATCAAATGCTATGATTCCACTGGAAAAACTTCAGAAGATTTTGCATTTAGCTCAATGTCTGTGATTTGCCAATTCTGATATTGTAATGTGACTCGGTTATCTAGAATTGTATCATTTGTTTATATTGTGCACATCGTGCTGGGGCAATGGAAAATTATGCACTTAAAGTTGCTTCTAACTTCTTTCATAGTAATTATCATGAGAAACATCAAAATCAAAAGACTTTTTGTAAATGAAGAAGGGTACTTGAAATATTAATTGTGCTGTTACCAGTCCCGAGGTATCTTGCTCTCACTCAGCTTTGTGCCTCCGTGGCATGTAATAAAAGAAAAAGCAGGCATATGGTTGCAGGAATGAGCTCTGTTACTGTTCCAATAGTTAGTAAGTTAGCATAAGAATCTTCACAGGCAGTAGGTAAGATTGGTTAGTAAAATGAAAAAAAGATTATCCGTGTGTGTGTGTGTGCGCGCTCATGTGTGAAGAAAGTCGGGAGACAAGAGAGAATGTAGATCCCTATAGTAAGGACATCAGAGATTCAAGGGCCTGAAAGTATATTAGCAAATATACTGATTTGAAAACTAAGAAACTTATGTTCTTTCCTGAATCTACCAATGGCTAATGGCATGATTTTGGCCACACATCTGGGCTTTTTAAAATGAAGAACCTCGAATAGATAGTTCAATAAATTTACTAACTAATCAAACATTAAGCACCTAGTATGAACCAGGAATTGTTCTAGGCTCTCAGAAAACAAGGACAAAATGAAACAGTCCCAGCCCTCAGCAAGCTTATATTATACCAGTTGGGGACACAGCAAATATAAAGCATTTAAAAAAATCTTACAAATAAATTTAGAGATTCCAAGTGGGAGGGAGTAGAGGGTGGATTAGGTAAAGTACCATATATTATGTGACATTTGAACAATAGTTCAAAGTAAGCCAGAGATTTTAATAGATCATGAGGGAGTAAATTCAACATAAGAGGCCAGTGTTCCACATGACCTGAAGGTAGAACATTAAATGTTGCACATGAGGCAAAATTGGAGGGTAATTTGAATGAAATAGTGAGTGAGTGAAGAGGAATATAATTAAGAAAAAACTGGAAAGAATGTTGGGAGTCATATGGTGGAAGACTATAAATGTTAAGCTAAAGATAATATCTGAGTAAGGGATTGATACAATCAGATCTGTCTTTTAGGAATATAATTAATAATAATTAATAATAATGATAACATTCACATAGTGCTTTAAGGTCTGCAAAGATTTTTGCAAATATTATCTCATTTCTTCCTTATGACAACCCCGAGAGGTAAGTGCTATTATTGTCCCAATTTTTCAAATAAGGAAACAAACTGAGAGAAGATAAGTGAATTGCCCAGGGTCACACAGCTAGTAGGGATCTGAAGCTGGATTTGAACTCAAGTATAGCCTGTCTCCAGGTACAAGATTCTATCTACTGTGTCACATAGCTATCATTTGTGTGGAGGATGGATTAGAGGGAAGAGACTGGATCAGGGAGACAAATTAGGATTCTATTAAAATTGAACTAATAAAAAGCCATTAAGTTGTTACCATAGAAGCTATTTGAGTAAAGGGAATGGATGAAAGATATGATGTGGAAAAAATTACCAAAATTCTCTGAGTTAATAGGATTACACATTCTGACCTTTCTCCCTGTCTCTCTCTCTCTCTCTCTCTCTCTCTCTCTCTCTCTCTCTCTCTCTCTCTCTTTCTCTGTCTCTCTATCTCTGTCTTTCTGTCATTCTCTTTTTCTCTCTCTGAAGTCTTTTCAGTGGGATTTCAGCAGGCAAAATTTCACAGAATTTTTGTGTTTTGAATTTGTCTTTATTGAGAAAAAGTTATAGAGTTTTATCAAGGGTATTATTCTCATGCTAATTACTAGAAATATATGACCAGAAAAATTAATGAATGTCGAGATGGGTGAGATTATGAGATATATGACTAGAAAATATGGACCAAGAAGATAGTGAAAGTTTTAAGTGTCTCTACCATCCAGTGGATAGACCACTGATGGGACAACATAGATAAGTGGCAAAAGACAAGAAAGGATGTGACAGTTATCTTCTGAACCACTTGTGAGAACTTCCAGATTGATCGGATTATACATACATTGAAATAGACATATTTTCCAGGTGATTCTATATGTCTATAATTCAGTGACTTGAAAAATTTAATGATCTTAGGAAAACTTTAAATCATAGAAGACAAAAAAAAAAGCAAGAGAAAGAAATGCAATGGATGAAAATAGTCTTCTGTGTGTTACCAACAAATTCCTTACATGCAACAAGTGGCTTAAAATATATCACTGAAGACATGTATAAAGTGAATAAAGAGGTTGACTGGTCATGTAGTAAGAGTGTAGATATGGATATTTTGAGATCTTCACAAAATATGAAAATAAAATGAGAGGAAGAATTATTCACTTTGGATAAGATTTTTCCTGCCTGGATGATCTCTTATGGATTTTCTTTATGCCTTTGAGTCTCATCATCCTACAAGATCATATCAACTCTAAAACCAACATCTCCACCGCACCCCTGTACCTACCCCTGGGGATCATCTCTCTCTCTGATTGGAGAGGGTGGAGAGTGGTCCTCAGATAGGTTCTCCAGATCCTCCATTTAAGGATGGTATCCATGGTAGTAATGTCATCATTTCCCATGAGGCTATAGGACTTCATCATCCTCCTTCTGCTTTTAAGGTTTTTTTGTTTGTTTGCGTGTACGTGTGTGTGTGTGTGTTTGATGTGTTAAATTCTCTCATTAGATTGTGAGCTTTTTTAGGGCAAAAATTGTCTTGGATCCTTTGTATTTTCAAGGCTTTCCACAATGCCTCATATACAGTTATCAACTGAAATGCATATGACCACACAAGTGGTATGTATGGAAGGGATACTGTGAACCTGAGTTAACCTGAATACTAATATAGAATACTCTATTATATACAACAAATAAATTAGAAGTTCATCAAACTATGGGAGTAAGTAAGTTTAAGAAGGCAAAGGAATTACAGGCAAAGTATGCCAGCCTTAGAGTCAAGAAACTCCATGTTTGGGTCCCATCTGTCACACACACACACACACACACACACACACACATTTTCTGTGTGGTCTCGAGTAAGACAAAAAACATCAATGAACCCCAAACACCTCTGTAAGAGTATATGTTTTAAATTTAAATATATACATAGATAGATAGATGTATGTGTATGTGTCTATGTCTGTATCCATGTATGTAAATACTCACATACACACATATGTATGTGTTTATATACATGTATACACATATAGTTATCCATACCTATATAAAAGTATAAATATGTATCAATGTCTATATAGTTATGGCTATAGATATAGATGTTAGACATAGGCACATAGGTATTAAAGATGAAAACATTGAAAATACAAAATATCCTTATGTCGTGATGATATTTTTATTTAGAAAACATAACAAAATCTATATATATATATATATTAAGTGACACAGTAATACGTATTGTGAAGCTGGAAGCAAAATAAATAGTTAGCAATTATATAGAAATAGCAAAATTCAACAGAAAAAAATAGAAAAGAAAATATATTTAAAATTAAGGGGAAAGAAAACATCTAGGAGTCAATCTACTAAGACATATTTCTGAAATAAACTTATATGAATATAACTTTTAAAAATATTCATAAATGCAATAATTACATGCATAACTGAATGAACAACCATTTATCATGGACCGACCTTCTTAATATCATAAAAATGATGATGATAACCAAAATTAATTTACAAATGTTGTGTTCTAGTGATTAATATCACACATTCCAGAGTTTGTTTTATAAAGCTAGACAAAAGAAGGACAAAATTCTTTTGGAGAAACAAAACATTTAGAATCTCAAGGGAAATAATAAGAATTAAGAAGGGATGAAGAGGAAATCTCATTTCCAGGCATGAATTATAATATTTATAGCTATTATTATATAATTATATTTATATAATATATATAATTATATTATTATATATTATATATAATATATATTATATTATATAATTGTAATATAACATTGCTAGGTGGCACAGCGAATAGCGTGTGAGCCCTGGGGTCAGCAAGACTCATCGTCCTGAGTTCAAATACAGCCTCAAACACTTACTAGTTGTGTGACTTTGGGAAAGTCACTGAAGCCTTTTGCCTCTGTTTCCTTATCTGTAAAATGAGCTGGAGCATGATCACAAACCACTCCATTACCTTTCCCATGAAAAACCCAAAAGGGGTTACAAAGAGTCAGATATGACTAAAAACAACTAAACAATATTAAAAAACAATAATCATCAAAACTATTTGGTACTTGTTAAAAATAGAAAGGAAAGTTAATGGAACAGATTATATAAGAAAGAACCAAAGTCAACACTACTTTTTCATCTATGTGATAACATAAATTACTTGGATAAAAAGTTTGAATGAACAGAATCAATGCAGCTTGATTAAAAAGAGAGACCAGCGATTGGGAGGGGGTAACCATCTTATCATACATCTCTGATAATGTTCTTATAAGGTGTTTGATAGGAAGAAAAATACATAATACCAAGAACCATTCCCCAATGCATAAGGAGTCAAAATCTATGAGGAAATATTTCTCAAAAGAAGAGCTATAAAATATTAACAACTTTATGAATGATTAATCAAACATAATAAAAAAGAGAAAATCAAATGAAAACTACACAGGTTTTACCTCACAGTAGAAAATCAGTAGAGATGACTGAAAATAATCATTATTAGAAAGGCTGTCAAAAGACAGACATATAAATACACTTGATTGAGGTAAAAATTTATCTAACCATTCTGGAAAGCTATTTGGAATGATGCTAAGAAAGTATGTGAAATGTCACTGTCCTTTGACACAGAGATTCACTTCTAGGAATATTAACCAAGGAAGTAAAATAACAGAAGGAAAGGAACCGTATACACCAGATCATATACAGTAGATGATTGCAAGCAATGCAAAATCTATCAACTTGGAAATGGAGAAACAAATTTTAATATGGGAATACAATGGCAAATGATTGTGCTGTAAGAAAAGAATACACACACATATGTATAATTCTCTTCTTCCGAATAAGTTTTAAAAAGGAAAGTATGGAGAGAATTGAATGTCCCAATGTAAAGTAAGCAGAACCAAGAAGACAACATATATAATGATCAAAATTCTATAAATGGGAACATGTGAACATTTTGTAACCACAATGACCAAGCTTGGTCCCAGAGAAGAGTTCAGGAAATTCATCTCCTTTGCAGAACTGGAGGCTTATGGGCATAGAATATTGCATATGCTTTCAGATACCCACTGTAGTTTTGCTTTACTATTTATTTTTTACACTGTAAATTATCTATACAAAACATAGCTTGCTATACCTCATAAAAGGCATAGCAATGCACATGAAGAAAGATATATGAAAATAAAGGATGTGCATATAAGGAATTGAATATGACACAAAAACAAAAGATATCAATTTTAAAAGATTTGGTATTGATAAGTATAACGGAAAGCTTCAATAGTCTTGTAAATTTATTTCTTGCAAGACCTCCCTCAATCTCCCATTACCCCAGGTAAATGAACAATTACTATAGATGGAGCTTTAAGAAACAGTAATCAAAGTACTGTGGAAACTGCTGAAAGGATATGAATTTTTACAACTCAAAGAGTTTGCATACCCAGGAGCTAACAACATAAGTCAGATATTCTGTGCACGAAAATTATCATGGAAACCAAAATGGGACTTGTTATGGTCACAGTTACAGTAAAATAAAAAGGTAACTTTTGTAAAATGTGTTTGGTCTTTGGAAGACTGGAGAGGCAATGAAGGCACTGTCTTCTCTATTTTTATCCTGTTTTATTTTAAATAACTTCCATTGACTGACTGCCCACAAATAAAAGCAGATTTTATCATATTTGAGCTCATACTGTATTTATGCTAAAGCTGGCTTCTTGAGGTTTACACAGTAAGGAATGCTAATGACAGGTAGTGTGTGATCATTTTTTGTGGTTTCTTGTAGGAAAATGTCACAATTAATGAGGTGTTAAGAGCTATAAACCTGAAAGAATTGATAGATTGATTGACTTTAGTATGTATTTCTACTATATTTTTTTGCCCCTTTTTCCAAGGCTTTATTGAACAGGATTACAGAGTTGTTTTAGAAAACGATGGTTCCAATTCCTTTCAATCCCCTCAGACTGAAATGTTGTATTCAGGGATGGAGACAGACATACAGACATACACATACATACACACAAGCTCACACTCAGTGATGAAGACATACACACGCATACCATAGCTACTAAAAGAAGTAGGTCCAGTCTATATGCACTTTTAAAATCCTTATTCATAGATCCAGTCATGAGCACAAGACTTATAATCAACCAGCTCTTCAGGCTTAAACCACAGGCTGATCTCCTTCTCAGCACTTTTTACAGAATCACTGCCATGAATGATGTTCCTGCCCACTTGAATGCAGAAGTCCCCATGAATGGTGCCTGGCTTGGAATCAGCTGGGTTGGTCTTTCCCAGCATCACTCTGCCTGTCTTCACCACATTCAAGCCCTCCCAAACCATGGCTACAACAGGTCCCGAGTTCATATATTTCACAAGCCCAGGGAAAAATAGCCTGTCCTTCAGGTCAGCATACTGTTGTTTCAGATGATCCTCTGAGGCCCTAAGGAACTTCATGCCCACGAGGCGGAATCCCTTCTGATCAAAACGTTTGATGATGTCCCCGACCAGGCCCTGCTGGATGCCGTCGGGCTTGATGGCAATGAAGGTGCGCTGGGTGTTGGCCATGGTCCAGGGAAGCTCAGGCTGAAGCAGGAGAAACGGGAGGTGGTGGCTGCAGCAGAAAGGGTTGACCAAGCCCAAGGAGGCTGCACTTAACACTCTCTACTATATTTTAAATATTATGTTCCAAGGATTCCTTCTACAAAGAAGCTAAAGGAAAAAAAAAATAGTTTGGTTTTGGAGTCTGAAGACTCAATTTGGCTCCTTACAAGCTGTATGACCTTAGGCATGTTTCTGTACCTCTGATTGTTATCTGTTTAAAAAGAAAAGCAGAATAGATAATAACAAGCCTTGTGCAACATATTTCTTATATTTGGAAAATAAAATTGCTACAGAAACATTAGTAATTTTCATTTCTTCAAAACGACGTGCCCAAAACTGTCACTGTAATTCATGTCTTACACACACACACACACAACTCTAGACTCACACAGAACTGTTTTTATTTGGGGGTCTGATCCTGAAGGCTATTTCCCCTTATTAACTTATTATGTACCCGGAGAAATATTCAAAATAAAAGATACAACTAGTGTATAGTTTTTCCTGAATATGAATAATGAGATCTGCAGTTCCACATAAGAATTTAAGGTAATAAATGCACATTTGGTAGAATAACCTTTATGTCACTCCATAGATAATATATACATAATAAATAGAACCATGGAAGCACATAGACAAATTCAGAAAATACATAAGGCATTGACCATACAAAAAATCCACCGAATCCTTTTTTACTGCCATAGATACCCTCTAAGCCCTTTCTAATCAAACCCTACAGTCCAAATAATTACTGTACTGATAAGGGGGGCAAGATCCAGATATCTTGGTCCTGGATTTTATGGCTCTGTTCTCTAACAAATGCAATTAGATAAATGTCACCTATGATGATGGTGATGATAATGATGATGGTGATGGTGATAATTTAGTAGACATTGGGAACCACCCATTGCTTTTAAAGATCATTCCTTCTGTCTCCTCAGGGATATTAAACTCTTTTGCTTATTGCTAAGATTAAAACATTGTGCTAACATCAAGAAGCCATTTTCAACCAAGAAGAAGTTAGTAGAAAAGAGAAATTAGCACACAGACCATAAACCCTTTCTTTAAGAAGGAATGTAATACAAAATCTATTTTTTAATTTGTTTTCTAAGAGTGAAAACACATTCCATATACACAAATGATTTGCAAAAATAATTGAGACAAACAGTTGAAGTTTTATTTTCAAAGAGCAACAAGTAATCTGTAAATATTTTAATGTTAGTTGGACCATCTGTGATCTGAGATTATGCTAAAGTAAGAAAAAATGTCCCCAAACTATCATTAATGTGATAGAAGTGATAAAACTAAGAAACCAGCTGCAAGCCACCACATAGAAACTGTACTTGTAAAGTGTTGTGGGTCCATTTTTCCTGGAATAATTTTGAACTGAAATAGTTTCCCTGGTTTGGAGATTTTATACTTAATTTTAGCTATTGTCTGTAAAAAGCGGTTATTTGTGTAGATGTGAAATATAGGTTTTTTTCATAAAATGGAATTTATTTTGCATTAAAATATCACTATATTTGTTTTATACCATTTGTATACATGTGGTGTTATTAATGCTGAAATGTTAGATTCTGGAATTAAAATGTGAGCCCATAATTCCATTAAAAATGTACTAAGCATGGTGAAGATTACAGGAAATGTACATGCAAAAATAAAAATTCCCATTTGGTTTTGGGTCTTAAGGTTTTCCACCTAACAACCCCAGTTTATGATGGTACAATTTGTTGCCATTTGTGGACAAGGAAGCTAAGGCATTGAAAGACTGCATGATACACTTCTGATTAAATGCTAGTGTGCCTTAAGACCCAATAAGAGAACTTTGTGTGAGTCAAAAAGGTACCACGAGGTAGAAACAGGAGGCATTGTGTTTCAAGCAGGTCAGATCACTGTCACCATCTCAGCCATCAAGAAATGGTTTTCAGTTCAAGAGCTCTAAAAACTTCAGTTCCCCAAGATTACGGACCCTTTTTCTAGCTCCCATAGCTATCATCGCTTAGCAGAGAAACTCTCATGAAGAAGGGGTCCATCTTCCTTTTCCGCCGTAATCATTGATAGATTGACGCCTAAATTACAATAAGGTCAAGGGTCCATAGGCAAACAAATGCCTCTGTCCCTCAGTTCCTTGTAGCCGTCATCTTTGGAAAATAGTACCTTGTGAAATAAACCAATCATTCCCATCAACTATGAACCTGGAGGGATAAGACAACTTACCTAAAGTAGAAAGGCACTCGCATGGGGAAATAGGAATAGGCAAATGTCTAAATCTGCCATCACCTCAATTATCACTATCGCTCAGACTCCAGTAGAATTAGCTCTGAGCCCCAAAGTTTTTGGAATTGAAGTGCCTCCTGCCCCTCTAACCCTCCTCCCTGCCTAACCCCTTGCAGCTTTAACTCAAGAAGCATGCCCTCTAGAGCTGTGACACATCAACTGTTTCTACAAGTAGGAGAGCTCCATGTTCAGTGCTTACCAAAGACTTATAGAGAAGCTTCTGAAGTCCAAAGTCCAAGGCACTATCAAATGATTCAATGTCACAGGTGAATATTGTTTTATCAAATTAAATGATATTAAAGGAGATGCATTACCATTTACTTCGCTGCTACATCCTGTGGACCTTAAGACCTTTCCATCTGACTTGACGATGAAATCTCCTTTATGTATTTTCTCTCCTACTATAACGTGAGCACCTGGAGAATGGGGAACATTTCCTTGCTTCACTTTGTACACATAGTGCTCACTACAGCGATTTTCACATAAGAGCTTCATGAATACTTTTTTCACATTCATCCATTCAATCATTTAGACATGAAAGTTTAGCTTGGAAAGGAGCAGACATGTAGAACAAGATAACTGTTGTCAAGTATTTGAAAGGCTCTCAAGTGGAAAGAGTACTGGCTTGGTTCTACCTGACAACAGAGGACAGAATGAAGGGCAATGAGTGGGAATTCTCAAGAGGGAAATTTAGATTTAGACAGGGATGTGAGTAGGCTATAAAAAAACATAACAAGTAGGACCAAGGAGAATAAAGGATGTCAGCAAAGGAAGGTGTAATAGAAATGAAAATGGACTAGTCACACAGAAACTGAGAATGAGATCACTAGTGGACAACCCCATGTACTCTACTGGTATCCTTGTAATATCTAAAAAAGCAAGAAAAACAGAGCCAACTTGTTGCCAATATAAGAAATAAACATGGACAAGAATCTCATGAGGTGGATAGGCAATGGATAAGTTGTGATCTTCATCCTTAGCAAGGCAGTGTTACAATGGAAAGAAAACTACTTTTAGCCTCAAAGGATCTGAGTTCGATTCCTGACTCTGGCATTTGCTACCTTTATGACCCTTGGTAAGTCGCTTAACCTCCTTAGGCCTTGGGTTCCTCACCTGAAAAATGAAGCAGGTAAACTAGATATTTTTGAGGTCCCTTCCAGTGGGAATGCTATGATCTTATGATCAACATTGATGGAGGTCACAGATATATTTGAGCTTTTGAGAAAGGGGAAGGGACAGTAACTTTCCTAACAGTTAGAACTATCTACAAATGTGATACTCTTTTCAGGAGGTATTAAGTACCTTCTTATTGGATGACGCCAAGAGAAATTTAAATGGCAATTTGTGGAGTATACTGTAGAAAGTATATATTTTCAGGTATGAGTTATACTAAATGGTATCAGCCCTCTTTCAAACTCTGAGATTTGGAGAATGTATAAAGAAAAAAAAAGTTTAAACCATCCTATGATTATTTATTCCAGAGTTGATCTAAGGGGGACCAAACAATGAAACCCATCACCATTTCTTTTAGGATTCTGTTCCTTAGGAACCAACCATCTCTATTATAGGATAGGCCTTTGGGTGGTGCTAGTCTGAACTGCAGCACAAAAATATTTTTTTTAATTTATTTTTGACATGTTTGGTTTTCAGCATTGATTTTCACAGGCGTTTGAATTACAAATTTTCTCCCCATTTCCTGCCCCCCCCACTCCAAGATGGCGTACATTCTGGTTGCCCTGTTCCCCAGTCTGCCCTCCCCTCCGTCGCCCCATTCCCCTCCCATCCCCCTTTCCCTTCCTCTCTCCCCTCTTC
>CM053623.1:439618657-439642704 GCA_028646595.1 Phalanger gymnotis
AAAATCTGTAATTCAAACGCATGTGAAAATCAATGCTGAAAACTAAACATATTAAAAATAAATTAAAAAAAAATTTTGGATTCTCATTTAGTTTAGGCAGTAGTAGTCAAGTTTGGTGTTATTTTCATTTTTCATTTGAGTAAGACTAAGTCTTGCATCTACAATAGAATGTAAGGTTTTTGATGATACACACTGCACAATTCTGTTTTGTGTCACCAATATATGGCAAATGGTAGACACTTGACAAAACTTGTTATTCCTTTGGCTTGACTGCAGAAATCACCACATAATAGTATTGGCTCTTTCTGCATACTCATGATAACATTTACGATTCTGATATGTAATAGAATAGAATCACCTTTACCTTAAGTTATAGATTTAAGACAGTTTTCTTAAAATATCCTCTCCCCCCCAAAAAATCATCACATAGATAAACATATAAAGGGAATCTAATTCATAGCTTTGCCAGTTAATCTTTCTTTTGGCAGGACAGTATCTGGTACTCTTTGTTAGCAAGAACTTTTGAATGAATGAAAGAATGAAATCTCTCCTCTTCCTTCCACTCTCCACCTATAGCCCTAGCTCTGGGAACAACAATCAAATGGATATTACCAGTCCTGGGAGGGGATGTTTTAATTCATTAACCTATGAATCTATTAGCCATCCTACTAATTTCCCAGACCAAATATCCTTCCTTGGCAACCATTCCCTTAATTTTGTTTTTGTTCTCTATTTGAATTTAATATCCCTGAGACCAAGGACAATCTAGCACATGGTAAGTATTTAATAAATGTTTTCTTCATTTATTCAACGAAGATTCATTAAGGGTTTACTATGTGCCAGGCACTCCAGTAAGTGCTAGGGATACAACACAAGGCAAATACAGCCGTTGCCATTCAGGAACACATAGTCTAATAGAAGACACAACACAAACTTAACTAGGTACATACAAGATAAATACACATTAGATAAAAGGTAATCACAGAAGGGAAGGCACCAGCAGCTGAGGTGAAGATTATGAAATGAAACATTTCCTGCAGAAGGTGGGATTTTACTGTTTCTACTATACCACACTATATAAATTGTGTATGTGTGTGTGTTGACCTATGATTTCAACTGTGTGGGGATCTCCAGATGTACCATCTTGCTCCAGAGATATGAATAAGCAGTCTAACTATAGTTTATAGTTTAAAGAGTAGCATGAGATCATTTACAGGTTAACTGATCTGACCATGGTCATAGTCAGCATATGTCAAAAGCAATATTAGAACTTACACAGATCTTTATGAATACAAGGCTGACCTACTAATCGTTGCACCATGAAGAAGCATATACGTCAGTGGAATCACATAGAAACAACAGACCTCAGAGGTTCAAATCCTGCCTAAGAGCCTAACTAGCTTTGTGACAGTGGACAAGTCATTTATTCTCTCACAGCCTCAGTTTCCGCATCTGTAAAATGAGAGAAAATAATAGCATCTATTCTGTAAGTTCATAGTAAGTATAAAATAAGATTACATATGTAAAGCACTTGCAAATATTAAAGTGTTATATGAACGATAGTTATCCTCATCATCTTCATCATTGTTTATTGTAAAAATCTTATTTTTAGATGAGGAAACTGAGACCAGAAGAGATTTAATTACTTCCCTAGGTCATTACCAATATAATAAGTAGCAGAGCCAAGGCTTGAACTCAGGTGCTCTAATATTAGACTCATCGCTGGTGTTAAGAGAGACGGCTACAGACACACACACAGAGACAGAGAGATATAGAGACAGAAACAGTACTATAAATATGGAATTGTATATGTCTATATAATATAGTCAAATATACATATGTGTGTATTCATAAAATTATGAATATTTTTCTCTATATGTACAGATATATAGATACACGTAGTTTTATAGAAAGATTTATGGGAAAATAAGTATGCATATATCTGTTTTTATATAGATATAGCTGGGTAGCTATAGAAAGATTGATAGGGACATAGACATAGATATCTCTTTTAACTCTACTAGAATACTGGAGAAAAAAAATGTGATGGGTCCAAAGTGAAAGAACATCAGTTCAAATCTTGGCTCAGCTATTTACTACATAGGTAATGAATTAAAGAAATAATTGAATCACCCTTTGCCTCAGTTTCCTCATCTGTAAAATGAGATTTTTAGATTAGATGATGATGATGACTAGCATTTATATAGCATTTTAATGTTTGCAAGTGATTCACATATGTTAACTCATTTTATTCTTACAACAAACCTGTGAAATAGGTTTTACTATTACCCCATTTTATAGGTGAGGAAACTGAGTCTGAGAGAAGTTAAATGATTTACCCAATGTCATACAGTTAGTAAGGATCCTAAGTGGAATTAGAACCTCTGAGGTGTGTTATTCCTGTGTGATTCTAATGCCATATATACTTCTTCATGGTGCAATGATTAGAAGGTCAGTCTTGTATTCATAAAAACCTGGGCTTAAATCCTATTTTTGACATATGCTGACTATGTCCACGGCCAAGTCACTTAACCTGTCATGATCTCAGTCAACTTTGTAAACTTTAAATTATGGTTGGGCGGCTGGCTCACATTTGTGGAGGAAGTTTCTACACCTGGAGAACCCCAAACAGGTGAAATATCTACATAGATATATGTGTGTGCTCTTGTTTTCCTATATACAAACCTGAGAAAATTCCTCCTCAAAGAGACACAGCTTTGAAATATATAGAGAAGTAAATAAATACCCTCAAATAAAAGCATCAGAATCATTTACTTCTAAGTGTCCCTTTGAGTTCACCCTGCTGGGTATAGATGGTGTGTGTTAAAAGTGTAGAATGTTTGAATCTCACTGGAATTTAGAATGACTTTCTAAGAAGAGAAAATGTGGACCATGTTACTCACTTTTTCCTTCTTTCCCTTTACTCTTCCTTCTCTCAACAAGATCAAGGGGAGAGAAGGAAAAAAAAAGTGAGCAACGTGCTCCACATTTTCTCTTCCCTCCCCTTGATCTTGTTGCAATTTGGAAAACATTTCCATACAGTCACCCACTGGGATGAAGCCAGCTGTTCCCTGCCTTTTGACATGCTACGAGTCCTTCAGCCACAGGTAACATCCACCAAATTACAGGTTCTCATCACAGAATTATGCCCCCTGGTGAATATTGAGAATGATGAATTGTCTTGCCTGGCTACTATGAGGAACTGACCTTGGCATTGATGAGACCTGAATTAATGTACAATCCCCAGCTCATTGTTACTTGAGATTACCCCTCACGAGCCACAGCTTGGTCCAGATGTTGGTCAGCTAAGTGACTCTTTAATCTTCAGCAGATGTGAGCTTTCTGAGGGAGAGAGGGAGAAAGAGAGAGAGAGAGAGAGAGAGAGAGAGAGAGAGAGAGAGAGAGAGAGAGAGAGAGGGACAAATAGATATAGATAGGTAAATAGATCTGAATAGAGAAATAAAGATAGATTTCCATAGACAGATAAATTAGAGAAAGATAGATATAGAGAGACAAATATAGATAGATAGATAGATAGATAGATAGATAGATAGATAGATAGATAGATAGATATAGACAAATAGATGTAAATACATGGACAAATTAAATAGATAGATGATAGACCAATATAGACAGATATAGACAAAGATAGATACAGAGTTATCTTTTTTACAAATAGTAAGAGCACACAGGGAAAAAAAGAAGAAAAAATAAGGCATAATGCGAGGTTATTTCTCTTTTTCCCCCTCATGGGGTGCTAGGTTCCTAAATAGCTCTGCTGTAATATTAGCAATTACATGATTCATGGCTCATGATTTTAACTTTCTTGGATGTTATATAACAAAAGCATAGAAGGTTTTTGTTTTTTTTTTTTTTTTGGAAATAGATTTCATTTTGCCCATGAATTGTTGCCTTACTTATCTTTTTCTGAATCTTTATATGTTTGTGTGTGTGTGCTGCCCTCTTCCCACCCCCCCCCCAACTGCATATTAGAACAAATACTTTTTGTTGTTCTTTGTGGTTCTTTTGTTGTTTTTACAGAAAACAATAAAATGGTCTTTGGCCTTCTGGGACTAAAGACAAGAGGATATGATGGAAAGATCATTGGATGTGTGGTCAGATGAAAGGGGTCCAATCTTGCCTCTGATACTATCTGTGCTACCTTGAAAAAGTCACTAAGCTGGTCTGAGTCTCATTGTCTCTAGAACAAAAGGTTGAACTAGATTGACTCTGGGGTCCTTTCCTACTCTTGATCTATGATCCTATGAAATCAATGTAGCTTCTGCATCTACCCTGGCACTCCTCTGTTGATCTTTCAATTTAACGCCAGAGAAATTATATCAGGAACATGTTGATCTGATTTTGCCTTTACTTTCCTAACAACTTTTGTTGTTGTTTAGTCACTTCAGTCATAACCCCATTTAGGGTTTCCTTAGGAAAGATACTGAAGAGATTTGCCACTTCCTTCTTCCACTCATTTTTTTCACAGATGAGGAAACTGAGTCAAAAGCTTAAGTGACTTGTCCAGGGTCACCAAGCTAATAAGTGTCTGATGCCATATCTGAATTCTGGAAGATGAGTCTTTCTGATTCCAGGCCTAGTGCTCTTATAGACTGTGCCACCTAGCTGCCTCTTTCTATCATCTACTTTCTGAATATTACAATATGATCTGGTAATGGGAATTTGGGAGTGCTTCTGCGCTCAACTCTGGCTACCTGCTATGACCCAACTTCTTATCTATTCTACTTTTAGATATTTCATGAGTTTTCTTCTTGTCTAATTTTTTTTTTAACAATACAAATGGGACTTGATGGATTCAAGTGGTCATACCACAAGTTTAAAGAAAAGGTCATGTTTTGTAGCTATCGAATATAATTGCAGAAGCCAATTTTGTTCCCTGTGACAGTTGGAATTTTGACTTCATTAGTAAGAATATAGTTTCTTCCATAATTGAAATTAGGCAAGCAGATTCTTCTCCATCAAATTGCACTGTCGTCCTAAAGTTTGCAAATAAGAACGCTTACTTAGAAATAATCGCTCTTCATTGTGCAGACATCTTCATAAGAATGCATGTTCACAGCTTCCCTGCTATCTCCTAAAACTGTTAATTTTTTTCTGGTATGGATAACTACCACTTTGACAAAACTAGTGTATTATTTCAGATATACCATCTTTATTATCATCACTAATATTTCCATAGCTTTTAAACTTTACATAGAGTTTTCCTTAAAACATTTCTCAAAAAGAAATGGCAAAAGTTTATTATTTCTATTTGGCAGATACATAAACTGGGGTTCACAGAATTTATGTGATTCTTTTAACATCTTACAACTAGTGAATCAGTTGTTCTTAAGGAGCTTACATTCCACAGAAGGGGACAACTTGTATATAAAATATGTAATTGTGTAGATAGATAAAAAATGTAGGGATAAGAACCAGACCTGTGATTTCATAGCCTTTTTTGTTTCATTGTTGTAAGGACCTTAGTAGCCTCCCCCAGCCACTAACTGAGGAAGTCTGGGAAGTACACATCCCTTGAGTCTCTTGGCTAAAGTACAGCCTACTACTAGGGAGAAATCCCCCTTTCCTATCAATGGAGAATGTGAATATCAACTAGCCACCAATGCTGCAGGCATTGCAAGTGATACAGTGCAACTAGATGGTTCAGTGGAAAAAGTATTAGACCTTAAATGGGGAAGACCTGAGCTCAAATCTGGTCTCAGACCAGCTGTGTAAACCTGGAGAAGTCACTTAGCCTTTTTTTTTTTTGCCTCAGTATATTCATCTTTGAAATGAGGGTTATGATAGCACTTTTCCTCCCAGGGTTGTTGTGATGTAAAGTGACAAAATATTTGTAAAGTGTGTTCCAAATATTAAAGTGCTATATAAATCAGTTATTATTATGTACATATGCTGACGTGTATGCTAAAACTGAGTCTTTATTTTCTGTAACTGTTCAGCCTTTTCAGAGGACACCCAGAATCTGTTTCTCTTTATTGGGTTTGTTTCTGCCACTATAAATCATTTTTAAAGTATTTTTCCAAAGCAAATCTGTAGTAAAATTGATTATGAGAATAGTTCTAGGATTCATTGACTTATTTAATGACATTTATTAATGAACTACCTTGTGCCAGGAATTGTGCGAGGCAAAAGAAATACAGAGACATAATCAAAACAGTCCCTGTCCTTGAAGATGACATTGTATTTTATTGGGCTAAATAGATAAGGCTAAATATTATATACAGTTTACACAGCTAAATATTAAATGTATATAATATAAATATAATGTGATTTTGTAGAAGAGGGGCATGAGTACAGGGGTTTGATGGAATTCTTGTCTTTTAGTCTTTCAAAGATCATATGTTATAAAAATTTCCACTAACAAGCAGAGTTCAGATTTAAACTTTCAAGTTCAGCAGTCCTTATCAAAATTGTCCTCAACAAAGTATCATGGAAATTAACACAAGATTTGAACTAGATTTTGTCCAATTGAGAAGTAAAGGAGCCCTTAAGCTTTGGGAAGGGTAAGAAGAGGAAGAGGAAAAGGAAGAAGAAGAAAGAAGAAGAAGTAAGAAGAGGAAGAAGGAAGAAGAAGAAGCAGGAGGAAAGGAAGGAAGAAGAAGAGGAGGAGGAAGAAGAAGAAGAAGAAGAAGAGGAAGAAGAGGGAAGAAGAAAAAGAGGAAGAACAAGAAAGAAGAAGGAAGAAAAAGGAAGAAGAAAGAAGGACAAAGAAGAAAGAAGAAGAGAAGGAGGAAGAGGAGGAAGAAGAAGAAGAAGAGAAGGAGGAGGAGGAAGAAGAAAAAGGAAGAGGAAGAAGAGGAAAGAGGACAAGAACAAGGAGCAGGACAAGGAGGAAAACTAGGAGGAAGAGGAGGAAAGTAGAAGTAGCAACAATAGCACAGTAGTGTAGTAGTAGTAGTAGTACTAGTAATAGTAGTAGTAGTTGTAGTAGTAATAGTAGTAGTAGCAGTAGTAGTAGTAGTAGTAATAGTAGCAGTAGGTAGTAGCAGTAGGTAGTAGTAATAGTAGTGGTAGTAATAGTAGTAGTAGTAGCAGTAGTAGTAGTAATAGTAGTAGTAGTAATAGTAGTAGCAGCAGTAGTAGCAGCAGCAGTAGTAGTAATAGTAATAGTAGTAGCAGTAGTAGTAATAGTAGCAGTAGGTAGTAGTAGTAGTAGCAGCAGCAGCAGCAGCAGCAGTAGTAGTAGTAGTAGTAGTAGTAGTAGTGTTATAACAATGTAGTAGTTATTCCTGATATTTTTATTGTTATTATCCCAGTGGTAAATGTCTTTCAACTCAGTCATGCTGGTGCTTAGATGATAGGCATCTAGTCCATTGCTGAGACTTGTATTGAAGACGTTCTGTCTTGCTAGGATCTCCCAAATCTTTTAGTCTAAGCACAGTACCTGCTGCTCTAAGGACTTCTTCATGCCATACCTCTTCACTTGTGATGCTACTCTGACAACTCACCGATGCTTTCCTGTTTCTAGCAGCTCTGAAGATTCAAAAATGGAGATATTTTCTCATGATGGGTGAGGGTCCATCACAAATAGCTTAATCACTCTACCCTCTCCCTCTATACTGCTCCTCCCCATCTTCCCACTCTGCTACTATCTTTTAGAAGAATACTACAAGTTTCTGTCACTGAGGACATGTCGTTGAGGTCCCAATGGCCCAAAGCAAGCTTTACTCTCCATCTCACCAATTACCCAGGCCAGAACATCCTTTTCTGGCCAATACTCCCCTATAAGTGTTCTGTCCTCCATTAGCATCCAAACTTTTTAAAGATAGATATTGTCCTCATACTTAACACACTTCTTGGCATACAGTAAACATTTAATCAATGAATGATTCATTCACTCATTCATTCATCAATTCACTCATTCAGCAGGATTACATTATTTGCCCAGGACATGAAGCAAGAAAGTAGACCTAAGATTCCAACCCAGGTATTCAGAGACTTTCTGCTACTCCACATGTCCTTTGTGGAGGTAGTACAGTACTTAAGCTACCCATTAGGGAGGCGAATATCTCAACGGGGAATCATTCATGTAGCAGTTAAAGAGAATGGCATTAAGCCGGTATGTTAGGTTACCCTGGAAACTCTATCCTGATTATTAATCAAAGGTCATAGGATTAGGTGGAGCCAAATGGCAGTTTTAGGTAGGATAATTTTCCATTTAAAAAAAAATTATGAGTGAAATACCAAATTAGTGAAGGTAAAAGACTAAAGGATTAATTTTGTTTATTTGAAGAAAAATGGAAGCCTAACTTTGAGAGACAATATTCAATAATGGATGACCTACCGGACTGGGAGTCAGGAATACCCAGGTTCAAATATTGTCTCAGGTACTTACTAGCTATGTGACCAAAGGAAAGCAACTTAACCTGTTAGGACCTCAGTTTCCTTATCTGTGAAATAAAGGTGCTGGACTCAATTGCCTTGACACCCCTTCCAGCTCTAAATCTTTGATCCAGGGATCCACTGCACAGTGCCAACTGTTAGTTTCTCCCACTGAAAGGCATTGGAATCAGGAAGACCTGAGTTTGAAAGCTGCTTCCAACAGGCCTATAAGAGGTTTAAGCCTTAAAGCTCTAACTGTAATCAGGGCAGGGCTTTTTGCTGTTCTTCTCTTAAGTGCCTTTAATGATTCTGTTCTTTGTTTGAATGGGGAAGGTACCTGTAGGATCTTTTTTGTCTTGGAATGTTTTTCAGCACTAAGATAATCAAGGGTCATTGAACTGTACATGATGTGGTGCTGGTGGTTGGAGCTTTCCCACACTGATTTCTCACACTCTAAATGGTGAGCCTCACATGCCACAGGGTCCTGAGACAGGTATATAAGATCAGGGGTTGCCCTTTGACTTTGAAGCCCTCTCATGGAATCAGCATGGCTCAGGGCTTCTGATTGAGAACTAGGCCTAAGTCTTGGGGGAGTTACTAAGGAATCACCTGACCTATAGGAATCCAGAACTTAAAGAAGCTGAACCCACTTCCTCCCCACAGCATGAGCCTCCCCAAATAAAGATAAAAGTGTTCTTAAGAATTGTCATTGGCTCAATTAGCATTTCCTTGTTCCTTGTACTTGGGTTAGAGTTCTCTCAAGATTGTGAGCCTGGACTCCACCAATGAGGGTGAGAGTCAGTGGTGGGAGGAGGATGGAATCACTAAAGTATAAAGTTACACTTCACTCCCTGTACCCTGCCTCTCCCTACCAATTTCCTATTGGTTTAGAGACCGCCCTTTCCCTGCAGGATCATAATAAAAATTACTTTCTACTTTCTACTTGAGTAGCCTCTGAGTTTAACTTAATTTTAGTAGTCTAATTTTTGTCCCACACACTCCTTGAAAGTAGACAGGTGATAAGACTCTGGGCAAACCATTGAACTGTGCCCCCCAAAGCTTTGATAACCCAGACAAATATTGGTGCTTCTCTGGTAACTATGAATTGTGATTTGAATCAGACAAGGTCTGTCTGTTAATGTTTATAATTTCTGTTTATGTTTGCCCTAAAATTCAGGGGGCTGATCTTTTCCCCCTGAATTAAGTGAATGATATAGTTATGTTTAATTGAACTGAGACTGTAAGGTGCTTTCCTTGGAAAAGCAGATGAAAAGAACCTGTGCTGGCAGCTCTTGTTGCTGGTCTTGTTGGGTCTTATACTTCAGCAGCAGCTGCTAGCCACATTGTTATTACAGAAGCTTAAAACTTTTCTAAGACTTTTGGGATACCCTGTATAAGTCCATACAGGAAAAATGCAAAGTAGTTTAGGGAGGAAGAGCCCTAGCAATCAGAAGAATCAGGAATGGTTTTATTGTAGTAGGTACTGCTTGAGCCAAGTCTTGAAGGAAACCAAGAATTCTATGAAGCAGAGAAGTGAGAAAGGACCTCATTTCTGGTACGGGAATAGCTAGTGGTGAGACCTAGCAACAGCAGATGGAGCATCCTATGAGGGAGAACAGCAAGGGACCGGTCTGCCTAGACCATAGAATGTTGAAAAAAGAATAATGAAAAATGAGGCTGGAAAGATGGGCTAGGGCCAAGATGTGAAGGGTTTAAAAAAATACAGAAGTTTCTGTTCTGTTTTGTTTTACTTAAGAGAAAAGGAAGCCACTGAAATTTATTGAGCAAGGGACAGAAATAATTAAAACTGTTTAAGAAAAATCCCACTGGCAGAGCTTTGTGGAAGATGGATTAGAGTGGGACAAGTTTTGAGGAAGAGAGATCAATTGAGAGGTCCAACTGTCTACCATCACACAGCAAACTACCCCAAGCACCATATTGGGAATGGAAAGATACAAGACCACTTATTTCCAGAGTACAGCATCACAGTAATTAGCCTGTCATACAACCTGAGAAAACAAGCCCTGATGGGCCAATATCATGCCCATCAGAGGCTTACAAATAGTAGAGTGTATTTATGTCTGGGCATGGAGAGGCAGTATTGAACAGTGGAAGGATGGCTGAATTGGGAATCAGAAAACCTGACTATTAGTCCCATCACTGTTGTGTACTGCCTGTGTTGCCTTGGGCAATTTACTTCCCTTTTGGTTTCTCCTTCGATATCTGTAAAATCACGGAGCTGGACCAAATGATTTTTAAGATCTCTTCCAGTTCTCAAGGTATGTTCTTATTATGCTATGAATGGAATAAATTGGACCAAGGGGCATTATCTTTCCTTATTCCAGAATGTCTTCCCCTAACCCATTTTTTGCTATACTTATCCTTCAAGTCCTAGCTCAAACAAATAAACAAACACAAATCAGACTTTCAAATCAATGTCTATATTTCCTATTGGCTAGGTCCCCACTATCCCGGAATCTTTCAATTCAGAATCTCTGAAAAGTATAAATTCCATGTTGAGATGGCATATCTCATAAGGCAGTCTCCCCTTTTCTAAAAAAAAAAATCTACTACTACATTGCTGAAAAGATTTTATATTGCTTGTATTATACTCTCTTAAATTTTACTGATTTATTTGGTTAACAAGCATCCTTCTTAAAAATTATAGTTTGGGGCAGCTAGGTGGTACAGCGAATAGAGCACCGGCTCTAGGAGTCAGGAGGACCCAAGTTCAAATCCAACTTTGGACACTTAACACTTACTAGCTGTGTGACCTTGGGTAAGTCACTTAACCCCAACTGCCTTGCCTTTCCACCTCGTCCTCCAAAAAAATAAATAAAAATTATAGCTGAAAACTTTCTTCTAGGAGTTGATGAGTCATAGCAAAATAGGAATGATTATGGATGGGTAGAGCACCTGGCTAACTGAAGCTATTTCCTGCCTTGAGCCCAGAGCTTAAATATGATACCTTTAGAGGTGGGGATCAATCTCAGCAGGCTAGCCTGGACTCTCTAGGTGGGCACAGGTAATTGGGAGTACCTGACTGAACTGAGCTGTAGGAACATCTGGAAGAGAGAGATTGAGAGCTTTACAACTCTTATATCACCCATTAATGAGATTCATCAATTATTTGGACCCGAGGACCTATCACTCAAGATGTTTTCTTTCCTACACTAAGGTAACTTTTTTAGAATTTAGGGTTATAAGGCAATAGGTGAATTTCTAATTTCTTTCCTGAATAATCACTGGAACTCAAATAAAATAAAATAAAATGTGCCTTCTATAGAGGATGCACACAACATGTTATATAAATAACAAGGTTAATAATTGACACTGTGCCTTTTATATAGATTTAATCAGAGAGAGGTGCATATGTAATTAAAAAGTTTACAATGAAATCTAATTAATGTTGTTTTCTGGGGATCATTCCAATTAAATATAATGCATGGGAGAACATTTTGTTGATGCTAGAGAAAGTAATATGCGAATGATAGAAACTTACATGCTACTATAAGCAGCAAAACATAATGAAGGCAGAACCATGGAGAGTTCACTGAGCACTACTTCTGATCCCCATGTCTGAGCCCCCTGTCAATACAGCACCAGAAATTTTGGGTAAAGCAAAGGAAAAGAGAATAAGATGAGCAAACAAAAACCCCACACTGCTGATAAATTATTAAGGCCAGAGAAGGAACAAAATGCTTCATTGAATTATGGCATGCTTAAAACTTGTCAACAATGGAAGACTGTGGGGCAATATACAAGGTATGGCAATCATCTTTTGCCCACCCTGGCAGTCAGAAGACTCTAGGTCTTATAGCTGGAAGAGACCTCAAAACACCATCTGGTCCAGAACGCTGCCTTGAGGCAGAGAAGTCTCTGGCTCTGATGCTGTCTTGCAGATAGCTTTCAGCTGCTATCTTCTTTATTTGACAGGTATGTGCGAACAACAACATGTGTTGTGGTGCACTGAAAATACGCTGGGTTTGAACTTAGAGGACATTAGGTTCTAGCTGAGCCACCTGCTACCGGGGCAAGGTGGGGGCTCTGCAAATCACTGCACCTCTTTTTTTTAAATCAAGACCTTGAACAAAATATTACTTGGGACAATCATCCTTCAATTATTCAAGTAAATAATCACATATTAAATATATTGTATGTATAGAAATAAATAAGTGAAAAACATTTATTAAGCACCCTATTTTGAGCTTTTAAGATACAAGTAGAAAAAGCCAGGCTCTGGTCTCAAGGTGTTTTCTCTTTTATCAGGGCAGATCACATATATCAAAGAGGGATGGCCATAGAAGGTTGTTTTCCTCTGGGAAGTCATAGTATCATGAGTGGAGCCATAAAGCAGTTGATGGATATGTAACAATAAATAGCTAGCATTAATCTATTATTTCAAGTTTTGCAAAATATTTTCTGTATAGTATCACATTTATGGTGGTCACAACAACAATGCGAGGTAGGTGGTATTATTATCCCCGTTTTACAGAAAAAGACATTGAGTTTGAGAGGGTGCCTCTGGTCATTCAGCCAGTAAGTAATGGAACCAGTACTTGACCCTCAGTTTTCCTAAAGATAAAGTCAGTACTTTACCCACTAAACCACTTGGCTGCCTATTGGTATCACAACAATTTAATTACTGGGCATGAAGATGACATGGCATGAGAGTAGTAGTGTGGCGGATATGTATTGGTCCAATTATGGTGAGTCCGTAAGAGGAGAGGAAAACAGAAGAGAAGCTGGGGAGGAGTCTAGGAGGAGTCAGGAGGCCTGGCATGAAGATGGCCTGAGAACACCTCCAGTGTGATGCCTTTGGGTCAGGTACTTTTGGGAGAAGCTGGGCATAAAAATAGGAAGAAAAAAATCAACCAGTCTTCCCTCAAGCAGCTTGTATTCTGCTAAATATTATATCCAATCTAAGTGAAGAAAAATAAACTGAACATGCCTACAAAGGACAAAGTCATTAACATTTCTAGTATCATTTTCTCAAGGAAATAGGATGACTTTAATCCTGAGAAAATATTTGTTTATTGATAGGCCGCCTGAAGTTTGCTTTCTCTTTCTCCCTTGGCTGTGAGAGGCTCTCTTCAGAGAGATGCTTTACACAGGTATTCTAATGACTGCTATTTCCAGGCTTAGCTCTGCCCTCATGTTTTACATACCCATTCAAAGCCACAGGTGCAAACATTTGCCTGTCAATTATTAACAGTCAGCGAGAGACAGCTTCAAAGCTTCTTTTCCCCAAAGAATTCACAAAAAAGTAGAGGAACAAAGAGGAAATTATATTTTATGCATAAGACCCATCCAGAAATGCTTCCAACATAAGAGAAAATGCATAATAAAAGTACACTGATTATTAATAAAAGTTGTCAGTAAGCAAAATTTAGGACTTATTACAATAGCATTGCAAATTAATTCACCATGGCAAAGTCATAAAGACCAGCTAGTAAATGAAATGTGAGAAATGCCAGAACTCAGAGTGCAGAGTAGATTGGCTTTCTAGTCTATGGTTTCATGGGCGAAGTTGAGCAATTATATATCTCCTACTATGTGCTAGGAACTGTGCTGAGCCATTTACGAATATCTCTCTTGATCTTTAAAACAACCCTGGAAGGTAGGCATTGTTCTTATCCTCACTTTACAGTTGAGAAAACTGAGGCAGACAAAGGTTATGTGACTTTCCCAGAGGCATGTAGTTAGTAAGCATCCAAGGGCAGATTTGAATTTAAGTCTTCCTGACTTCAGGCACAGCTGTCTATCCAATGTGTCACATAGCTTCTAGTAATGTCTAGAGGGCTGACCTTCACACTAACTAGATTTTCTATCATGTTCTTCTTCTGGCATGTACTAGCTGTGTGCCTCAGGGTAAGCCATGCAATCTAAAACATAGAACATGGTTGAAAAGTCACCTGATCCAATTCTCTCATTTCCCAATTGAGGAAACTGAGGGCCCCAAAGCTTAATTGATTTGCAAGGTAGTAATAGACAGAGCCAGGATTTGAACCCAGTTCTGCTGACTTTAACTCCAGAATGTAAAGACTTTTTTTTTTTTTATGAACAGACACTTCTCTACCCCGATAAACAATTTTGGAATTGGAAGAAGGAAGAAACTAGCAAGCCACATTCATCTGATTTAGCCCAGTCTTTTAACTCCACAGTTCTCGATGGAAGTAATCCACATCTTCCAAACATGCTCCTATCCTCTGAGTCATCATTAACAGAAATGATACAGAAACTCTAGCCAGTTCTTGTGTGATGGCATAGGAAGCACTCCCTTTGAATTTGTTTCATTACAGGGACCATTCTCTGAGTAGTTGAAACATCATAATTTTCTAGGGTCTGGCATCGCAAAAAGCACTTAGAGAACAGAGTTTCAAAACCTGCTTCTGATGTGTACTAACTGTGTGGCCTTGGCCAAGTCACATGGAATCAATTTCTTTTTTTATTTCTTTTTTATTTTTTTATGGTCTCAATTTCTATAGATTCAGTTTCATCTTCTGTAAAATGAGGGGATGGTACTAGTCCTCTGAGCTGTCTTTCAGTTATATATCAGTGCCTCTCCTTAATTTTACAGAAGAGGAAAGAGAGATGAAATGATTTTTTTCTCCAGAGTAAGAGAGACACTCTTCAAACTGGTCCCTTGCCTCCAATGCTAGTGCTCTTTCCTAGAGTTCTACCTAGCTCAGGCCAGGCTGTGCTCTGACCCTGAGCTATAAACTTAGCAAGCACAAAAAGTTAATACATGGACTGTCACAAGAGAATATAAGGAGGAGAGGGCCATGTAGATGCTGAGAAGCAAGGGAAGAAGAGGTTTGGTTGGGGTAGCTATCTCTAAGGACAATGGACAGGAACTTGTTCACTCCCTCTCTCTCATCTTCATTTCCATGAAGAAATTCCCAGTTTACCCAGTCCACTTTTGTTTCCCTCTTGTGATTCCTATGCCTTTCTTGTTGTTCCTTCCTGAACATCATTCCCTCTATAAGAAGAAAAAATTCTTCCCATCAAAGGCAAGCACTATCGAGTCTCCAAAATGCTGGGTTTGAGGAAGTCTCTCTCAAGTTTCTCTGATAAAAAAAAGATGGACAGATAGGTATATAAATACTCAGGTAGATATATAGATAAGAGAAATATATAAATAGAAACAAAGATGGGGAGAAAATTAGGGAAGGGAAAAAAAGAAAGAAAGAGAGAAAGAAAGAAAAAGAGAGAGAGAGAGAGAGAGAGAGAGAGAGAGAGAGAGAGAAAGAGAGAGAAAGAGAGAGAGAAAGGAAGAGAGAAAGAGAGAAAGGAAAGGAAGGAAGGAAGAAAAGAAGGAAGGAAGGAAGGAAGGAAAGAAGGAAGGAAGGGAAAAAGTTCAAAATCCTGTTGTTGGTCGGAATCGATAACTTCTGAGTTACCTCCTACCTCTGAGATTCTAGCCCTCAGACACAATACTAACTGAGCCCTTTCCCCAATCAACCAAATTAATTGATTGCTTCCTGTATTCTTTCTTCCTTGGTAGCTCATTTAATGACTTTAATAGTCTTTTGTTTTTGTATCTCTCATTTTTTTTGATAGATACTTCCCTTTCATAGTGAACATTTCTTGTAAAATTAATTGATTAGAAAAAGATGGGTAGGGCAGTTTAGCAAAACTAGGATCAAACAGCATGAAGGGACTTCAGAAGCTATCTAGTGTAGTTCTTTCATTTTCAAGATGAGGAAAATGAGGTCCAGGGTGATAAAGTGACAGGATTCTCTGGAGCTAGAAGAGAGGTTGGAGGTTATCTAGTCCAGCCCCCACAGTTTAGATGAAGAAAGTGAAACCCATGGTGGTTTTCCAAGGTCACACTAGCAGTGAGATTAAGTAAGAGGCAGAAGTGGGATTTACACCCATCTTCTGATTTCTGAGCCTTCCCCTTTTAAAAATTTTTGTTTATTTTTTTTTTCCGTACAGGTATTAATCAACAATTAATCAACAATGTCAGAGAGTATATGCAGTGTTCCAAGATTATGGTGCCTATCAGAAGGAAGGAGATTATTTTTTTGTCATCTTATCTATAGGGCCAAGCTTGGTTATTCAAGCTTTGTTGCCCTTTTACTGCTCTCAAACAGGAATTACAATTGTAGATTTTTGGGTCCCTTTCATGCTGTTCACTCCAATTGATGCTACTTGCCCTGGGCAGGACTTGCCTCAGGCACCACGATTTTGAATTTTCTCTTCTGCTCTTCCCCTTACACCATGCTGAGTCTAACAACCTCTGGGCATAAGTCAAATAAATATGTATCTATGGAGAGGGATATGTCTACTTGAAGGCAATAAGCCTCCTAATCTAAGCCCTTTTACCTCAGTATTATAGTACAGAACTAGAAAAGATTGTAGAGGTAATCTAGCCCAACTGTTCACTTTACAAATGGGGAAACTGAGGCTCAGAAATGTGAAATGGCTTGTCCCATATCAGGATACTATAACTGTCAGAGCCAGGATCTGAAACCAGTTCCTTTGACTCCAAACCATCATTCTTTCCATTATGCTATATCTTCTTCCATACTCCTTGTGTTCAAGGATTTATAGAAAGGAGAGAGATCTGATCGTAGGCTTACTGGACTGTGAACTCTGTGGCATCTTTGTCTCCAAGGAACAGAGCACCATAAGGCTGAATGTAGAGTTTTTGTGTAAGCATAAACTCTTTCTTATCTTTCTTCTTTTTTTTCCCTTTCTTTAAAGCCCTTGTTTTTAATGGAGCTCATCCTCATGATTTCTTATTCTACAGACATCCTTGCACCTCACACAGCAATTTACTGACTAAAGAATTCCTTATCACTCCCACTTCCTTACAGCTAGGCCAGGCCTTTCTAATTAGGACAACACCAAGAGGGAAAACATCTGTGCTGCCAATACTGTAAAGCAGCAACTCACAGAAAGGAACAGAAAAGAGCTTTCCAACATTTTAAATGTGAGAGGGATTAATTGAGAATTTGTTACCAAAGTCTCCTTGAGTGGTCCTTCAGGCGGTAGGCCCACTAAGTTTGGCAAGATTGGGGAAGGAAGGGAAAATCAAGAGTTTATTTCTATCAGTACTTCCTCTGGTCATTTGTCAATGTCAAGCCGCCTAGCTTCTCCAGGCTTCAGTTTCCCTCTCTGTAAAGTGGTTCTAATTAAATAGATAGAAAAATCGCTGTTATCATTAGAGAACAAAAGTTGATTATGCTTTTGCTATAGCCTTCCTTATTCTTAAGACCCACGAATTAGTCCAGAGGAATAGAATATTAGTAGTGTTTGTATAGTGTAGTATGATAGCCTGCATATTCTGTTTGACAGGGATACTGATGGAGGGTTTATGGAACGAAATGACTGTCAACCCCCAAAGACTAGGGGGCTACGTGATGCTGCCCAGCTCTCACACCCCACTCTGGACTCATCAAAGACAGAATCTGTCCTATAAGAGCCTAGCTCCAAAGACCAAGGTCAGATTTTTTTTCTTTCTCTATCTCACTGCCCCAGTCCATGAGCAATTCTTGGGAAGTCTATGGTAGGAGAGGAAACTTTGAGCATGGCTTATGTCTAGGGTATTCTCAAAAATGAGGCCAGAGGGTACTTTCTATAAAGGTTATTCATTGTGCAATATAGGTATCATGGGTAATTCTTAGGTAATCTAGAGTAGGAGGAAGAAACTTTAGGTATGGCTCATTTCTAAGGTATTCTCAAAAATGAGGCAACAAGGTACTTTCTATAAAGGGTATTCATTATACGATATGAGTATCATGAGTAATTCTTAGGAAATCTAGAGTAGGAGGAGGAAACTCTGGGTATGGATAATGTCTAGCATATTCTCAAAAATGAGGAAACAGGGTACTTTCTATAAAGGGTATTTGTTGTACAATATAGATATCAGGCATAAGACAGCTATTTATTTCTTCTACTTTTTTTTTTCTTTTTGCAGGGGGAGGGCAGGGCAATTGGGGTTAAGTGACTTGCCCAAGATCACACAGCTTGTAAGTGTGTCAAGTGTCTGATGTCACATTTGAACTCAGGTCCTCCTGACTCCAGGGCCAGTGTTCTCCTCGTTGCGCCACCTAGCTGTCCCTCCCCTACTTTTAAGACAATGAAAAGCAGCACCATGTAGTAAATGGTGATATTGAATTTGGAGTCAGAAAGATATGTGTTCAAGTTCTTTTTATACTTACTATCTGTATAGCTATAGGCAAGTCTTTTAAACTCTCTAAGTTCAGTTTACTCATCTTTAAAATAAGAGGATTAGACTAAATGGCATCTAAGTTTGCTTCTGACTCAATCTGATTTTATCACTTGAAAGAGTCAAGGTATGCATTCCCGCATATGGAAGATATAAAACAATTACACATTATATTTGTTTGTAATACTGTCCTGGGGAGCAATGGTAAAAGTAACTTTGGTGAACTGACGAACAAATTGGAACTACTAATTCACATTCACCTCAGATTTGTACTGCTACAGCAGTTCACCAAGTCTAAATCTCCCGTGCATCTAGACATGGCTTTTTATCCCATTAGCTAAGGGAATGATGTTAGTGGTGGTCATTTCCTTTGAGAAACATAGTGTGATGGGAATCACCTCCCACTGGACAGCCAGCACCCAACTGTGGAACTTCTCGACTCCTGAAATTAGGAGGTGTAAATGTCCATTTCTCAAGATAGCTGTTTGATCGCTTGCACTCAGGGAGGGAAATGGAAAGACAGAAGCAGACCATTTCATATTCAGCTCACCTAGGCAAGAACATGCTAGAAGCTAAGCAGAGGAGTACATCAAGCACTGGACTGGGAGTCAGAAAGACCTGACTTCTTATCCTCTCTCACACACCATGTATCCCTAGGCATACCACCTATCCTCTGCCTGCCTCAATTTTCTCTTCTATAAAATGGGGATAATAGCACCTCCTTCTCAGGCTTATTGTGAGGATCAATTAAGATAATGTTTATTAAGCACTTTAAAGAGCTTTATAAATGGCGTTATAATGATGATGATTAACAAATGACAGCTAGGTAGTACACCAGAAAAGAGTGTTCCTAGAGTCAGGAAAATGATTTCAAATCTGACCTCAGATATTTACTAGGACAAATCAATTCACTTCTGCTTGCCTCAGTTTCCTCATTTGTAAAATAGAAAAAAAAAGTAGCACCTAATTTCCAGGTTTATTGTGAGGATCGAGTTAGATAATACTGGGGAAGCACTTTATATAACTTCGAGCATTTTATAAATGCCAGCTATTATCATACAATGCTTTAGGATTGGCAAAGGACTTTACCAACACCATCTTGTTTGAGAGTGACTACAAACTCATGAGATAGGTACTATATTATCCCATTCTGCAGGTAAAGAACCAGGACTCTTTGAAATTAAGTGACTTGCTTAAGATCACACAGCTATTAAGATTTAGAGGTGGAGTGTGAATCCAGATCTGTCCTGACCCGAGGTAACATACTCCATGCATATCAGAGAATTGGACAGCCAGCCTTGACCTAAAGACGCCCAGTAAGAAAAACAAATGACTACCTCTTGAGGCAACCTCTTCTGCTCTGGACATCTTGAATTGTTAGGATTTTTTTCTTACTATAACCCAAATATGCTTCCCAGCAACAATAGCAATTCCTCAAGTTTCTGCCCTTTTTGACCATATAGAACAAATCTAACCCATCTTTGACATGCTTTCAGACAGTTATTGCACTATTCCTCACTATCCCCTCCCCCAACAGGTGTCAAGACTTAATATTCTAAGTTACTTCAATGGATTCTCATACAGCATCATCTCTTGGCCCTTTACAAACTTTGTTATTCTTTTCTTGATGCTACTAATTATCAATGTCCTTTTTGAAATTCAACCGAGATTTATTAGTAGATAAAATGTTGGTTGCACTAAAATGAACCTAGAATATTATGTGCTATTTGGGGCACTGCTATATAGAAAAATCTTTATAGAGCTAGGAAACCTACATAAATAAACATATATTAAATCAGTCAACTAATGTTTATTAAATACTTACTTCGTGCCAGATACTTCAATAAATGCAAGGGATATAAAGAAAGGCAAAACAAATAAACAAACCCAAATTCCCTGCTCTCAAGGAGTTCACAATCTGATATGGGAGAAAACATGCCAACAGCTATGTAAGAACAAAATATAGAAGGAGAATATGTGGGTGGTAATCTCCGAAGGATGGTCCAGGATTAAGGAGGACTGGAAGAGGCTTCTTGCAGAAGGTAAAATTTAATTGAGACCTGAAGGAATCCAGGGAGTTTAGAAATTTGAGATAAGGAGAAAAAAATATTCTAAGCATGAGGGACAAACACGGAAAATATACAGAGTTGAGAGGCAGAACACCAAGGGAGAGGAACGGCAATGTTCTGTAGAAAAGGTGGAAAAGAGGGAAGTATAAGAATCAGTCCATCAGTCAGCATTTATCAAGTGTCTACTGTGTGCCAGGAGCTGTGCTAAGCACGGGAGACACAAAGAGGGAAAAGACAATCCCTGCCCTCAAGGAGCTTATAATGTAATGAGGTAGAAAACATGAGAAAAAATGTATACAAAGTAAAATCTGTGTGTGTGTGTGTGTGTGTGTGTCTGTGTGTGTGTGTGTCTGTCTGTCTGTGTCTATATGTCTGTGTGTGTCTGTGTGTGTGACAAATAGGAAATAATCATCAGAGGTAAGGCACGGAAACTAAGAGGAGTTGGGGAAAAATTTGAAAGGAGGAAGAGCCCAGGTTATTAAGGGCTTTGACAATCAGAGGATTTAATATTTGATCCTGGAATAGGAAGCTACTGGAATTTATTTAAGTGTAGAAAGAGTATAGGATTTGTTGCAAAATACTAAGTTACACAGTCCACGCAAAGATGAGTAACATGCATTGTATATTTTCAAAGGGTTTGCGATCTGGTTAAGAAAAAAAGACATGGAATCATGTAGCCATAAAAAGAAATTAGGACAGGTATGCATAGGAAGAAGAGAAAAAAATGAAGTGAATTAGGCCATTTTTTTGATGTTTCATAGTCATAGTTCCAATAATCATATTATTAATCGATTATAATTTTATAGTGCTGTAAGGCATAGATATTGTTTTGAAATCACAGTTTTATTTGAGCCTCAGCACAACCATGAGGGATACTTACTTGCTCCTCTTTTCCACATTTTGGAAATCAAGAAATTCAGACTTAAAGGGAACAAATACTCTTCCCATGGTCACAGAGCTAGTATCACTTGCCCATTCAGGTTAATCAGAGATGAATTATGTATGCATGTAACAATACCATATTTCTCGGATTTGTCTGCTCATCTCCAGTCCAGTTGCTACCATCTACATACAAACTTATCTTGCATTGTGCCTAGAGTAGCTTCACAATTGGGATATCTGCTTCCAGTCTCATCTCCTCTCCAAGGCATCCTTCAAGGAAAAGGAACAATCTTCTCAATAATGAAAATGAAGCTCTGAGAAGTCCAGTTCAACCATTCCCCACTGGATGGGCATCCCTATATTTTCTAGTTCTTTGCCACCATAAAGAGAGCTGCTATAAATATGTTAGAAAATGCAGGTTTATTTCTTTTTTTTTTTCCTAATCATCTTTGGGAATAGACCAAATTGTGTTATTGCTCTGTCAAAGGGTATAGGTCATTTAATAACTCTGTGCATAATTCCATATTGCTCTCCTAAATGGTTGGATCATTTTAAAGTTCCACAAAGAACAAATTAGTATCCTAATTTTTGTACATCCTCTCCAACATTTGTCACTATTTACACCGTTCTTTACTTCTTTCTTTTATCGAGCAGACCATTGAACAATACTGCTTCCTTACCATTGCAAAACTTGTGAGAGAACAGCAATGACAACTTCAGGAAAAGAAATCCTTTCTTCATTCAGGGAGAAGATAATTGCATGGACAGCATTGCTCTGTGTTTTTCTCTTAGCCTCCCAGCCCGCATCCCTCAAACCCTTTTGACAGTAGAAATTGGAGCCGCTGAAAGGAGAGTTCTGCCACAATGCCTCTTTCTGTTGAATGCTCCCCTGTAAATAGGACAACTTGAATGATAAGAAACATCTAGGCTGATCCTGGGACCTTAGGTGTAGTATTCATTCCAGAAGAGTGGCCTCGAGAACACACTGCCACTGGGAAACTATTTTATTTTTTCTTTCCAAGGTTGTCTGAGAGCTTGACCACAGTTAGATGTCTTCATTTTATGGCCCCTCCATCAGGCCTTACGACATTATAGATGTTGTGTCCCATTTTGATAGTCTAAAAGTGTACTCTATAGAACAGAGGCCTACAACTGGCATATAACTAGCTAATTAACCTACTTACTAACTAAACAAGTAAATGAATGAATAAGTGAATAAGTGAATGATTCCTGATGTATTTTTCAAAGTAACAGTCATAGACTTTTGTTTTTCCTTGGCATGTATATAGTTTTCTTTTTCTTTTTTTCTTTCCATAAATCTAGTTTACATAGTCCCTTTAATCTCTTTCTGGCCATTGAGTACCTCAACCTACTGAAATAGCATGAGAAATGTTTCACTTCATGGAAGAAAATGATTTATTTAAGAACGTTAAGCCTGTGCCCACTTCAACTGTGGAAGCTAGTGAAGTGATTTATGAAACAGTCTCAATTTAGCAACATTTTTGGTCCTTATTAAAGTTCTCCTTGGACAAATTAAGAATCTAAAAATAATCTGCTTTATCCATTGATTTCTAGTCCCTCCCTCCCCTGTAATGCATCCTTTCTATGATGATGATAAAATAGTCTTTCTTTTTTTCCCCTCAAAGGAATGGATTTGGATAATGCAGCTAACACCTAAGCTATACACTGAATATCCTGGAACTGAAACAAATTTAGTACAGCCTCTGAATACTTATAGAAAAAAAATCTTACTTACCCTGTACTTCCAACTTTCAGGAGCATAAGCTTTGGAGCTGAAATGGACCTGGGAAATGATCTACCAACTCCTTCATTTTTCAGATAAGGAAAATAAAGTCCAACAAAGTAAAAGGACACACAGGAAAATAATGAAGTCTGGATCTGAACCCAGGTCATCTCACTCTAAATCCACTTCTCTTTCTACCATCCCAAATCAGTGGCATTCCCCCTACCTCTCTGATATCAGTATTTTTTGCTTGCTCTAGCTTTTTGTTTAATTTAGTCTGACTTAACTTGCATCCTGGGAAGTTTATCTCAAGTAAACAGAATAGAGCAAAGCAACTCACGAAGCACTTTTGCTAAAAAGTCCTGTCTGCACAAAGAATTTCTGCATTATGTCTGAGGTCTTAATTGGCTTGCGAGTTTAAAAATTCAATCAGTTATTTTCTCTAGTGTTCATTTAGGGATGGCCAGCTACTTAGCCCCATTCAAGACTAAATTCAAAAGGAAGAGTTCTAATTTCTTTGATAAATATAACCCATTACATCCAATTGATCTTATCAGCTAGCTGAGCATACTGTAACTGGAAATTGTCTTTCCAAATGCTTAGAGAAAAGCAATATCAGTGTCTTCCTAACTATAAAGGTGCTGTAAATCGAATCTTCTTGGAGCTATTCTGTATAAAATTTGCATTATTTAAAATTCACTCCCAAATACAGTTTCAGCTTCTTTATTGTGTTATCTCCCCCTATTTAAACAAATCTAAAAATCATAAAACACTTGAAAGCAGCCATTCTCCCCTTCAGTTTTGCAAGTAACTATTTGTTTCAACAATC
>CM053623.1:439643204-439675939 GCA_028646595.1 Phalanger gymnotis
GAGTCTGTTATTTAATTACTATTGAGAACTCTCAGGTAGGAAACTTCTCCCAATGTGGACATGCACTTACTAGGAAAACAATAATGTTAGAAAGTTGTCTGGGCCTCTGAGGATATAAAACATTTTCCCATGATCACATACCGAATAATGTACCCAGTTGCTACAAGATCAACTTGATGGGGACTTGGCGGGGAGCTCATGCTAGTCCCTGCTTTCCAGCTACCATCTTGGCTCCACCCCACCAAGACCAACTCTTTAATCATTTCAAGAGGTTTCTTCTTCATATCACACACACACACACACACACACACAAACTACACCTGTGATTTCATCTGTGCCCAAAGATCCTGATAAGGAACTACCTCTAAAAATGAAAATTGGCACTTTCTCTAAAAAATATTCTCAGAAAGTTCTACGGGAGCACTAAAATTTGAGTTTTTGTAAAGTATCACACAGATGTGGTGTGTCAGAGGTGGAGATTGAATTCAGGTCTTCCTGACTCTGAGGACATTTCTTTATCTAGCATGCCATGTTGCCATTCCATATACTAGGTGTTTAATAATTTCTTTTAATTGATTTGGATTCTGAAAAGGGGAGACCTCAACATTCACATGTGGTTTCATCACTTTCTAGTTTCTGGATGCATTCCTCAGTATAGATGTGTTTTGTGTTCATGTTACATGCTTTAAATACTGGTGGAGAAATGTAGATTTATAAGACATGAACCCAGCTACATTAAATAGGCAATGATCAGCACAGTTTAAATCAAAGAAGTTCATTATTTTAGGCCGGCCGTCAAATATGTTTGTTGTTATTGTTTTGTTTTGTCCTTTTATTTTATTTTCCAAGTGACATTATGGAGACTATCTGCTGAAGTGTTGAGGATTTGCAATTTATGCAACTGATGAGATGTCCCCACTTTCAAAGCTGTAAATATTTTAAAATACTAAAATACAGATAAACTTAAATATAATAGACTTATGCTGTCCCTGACTTTTCCCCTCACCCAAATTGAGTAAATTTCCCAGAAGACTTTGGGGTCCATAGATAAGAAACAGGGACAAAGAGGGGAAGAATAATGGGCACAGGAAGAATCTATCTCTGTACTTTGGGCTATCTCTATGTCCAATGAAGATACTTTCCAGGACACTGGCAGAGAAGGCAAAAAGTAGAGAGCGAAGTTCTGTTTAGCTGAATCGTTATTCTGCCAGTCTCAGAGACAGAGAAGACAGGATTTAGGTTTTGGTTCACATTAGACTAATGAACTTAAATCCCATCCTGCAGCCAAGAATTCAAGAGCCCAACTGTATAAATGACTAATCTACCAATTCCTAGTTAAGTGAATCTAATCTACCAATTCCTCTTGCCTACAGGAGATGGGAGATTTACTTGAGAACCTTATTTTTCTATTTATCTAAATAAACAGAAATGCAAATGGAATTAGGAATGAGGGAACCTAAAATGTTTATGGCTTTTGAAATTCACATTAGCCCTTGGAAAAAAAAAACTACCCTTTTATCTAATCCAACAAAAGTACTTTTTGAGATAATGAGCATTTGCACAAAGCTATTAAGTGACATCTCCAGTGGAGGGATGGGAATGAACCCAGGCAGGGGGCTAAATGAAGAGATTTTGATTTGTGCACACATACATATTGCAAGAGATGATATCAGGACCTGGGTTAGCTCCTGATATGGAGTCAACAGCAGAAAATGAGTGAAACCCAGATGGTCTTAATGTGCTGACTAAAAGACTAGGCAACTTGACAGATGACCACAGCACTGGCAGCTAACAACAATAACAAATACAATAAAAATCTACGTAATTTTGTCAACTTATTTACTTCTGTTATGATCAACCTTCCCTTGTAACACCAGAAACAACTGAGAGATTTTCCTGCATACCATTATGGGGGGAAAAATTGTCTTTGAGGGGAGAATATTTCCAAAGTAACAAACAAGAATGAGGATGTGATTTCACACCCAATTCTTCTTCAGTCCAAGCACAATGCTCCATCCACTATGTTATGCTGCCACTTCCCAAACAGACAAAAAAAATCTCCTATTTGATTTTCATATCGTTGAGTTTTTGAATACATAAACAACCTTCAAAATCCTTCCTACTTTGGATTTCTGGCAGCAGCCATATAATTTAAAGGATGTACTTGATCTGCCCTCCATTGTGTCTTTGTAATATTATAGACTACCTTCACTTCTGCAGGAAACCATGCCCCTATTAAATCCCCCTTGTCCTTCTGTCTTCCTCCTACTTATCTGATTTTTTCACCTTCTTTTAAATGATTAGGTGTATTTTAAGTTTTTTCATGGAATTAGAGACAGTGTTTTTATGAATAGAGAGTTACTAGGTTAATGAGAGGTAAAATTTATAGTTATAATGCCTTGAGTGATATAATACTTTTATTCCTTTTAAGAATACTTTCCAAGAATTAACTAACATATGCTCCAGACCATGTAATTTGCATGGGCCAGGAGTTAGCTGCCAGGTGTGTAACAGAAACTGAAAGGAATTCACTCACCTGAAACCAAGTAGATTAGAAGACTGGTAAATTTGGAAGCTGGGAATAGGGACATTAAGTCAATTTAAAAAAAATAATAATACTCCTTAAAGCCAGAAAGGATGATAAACTTTACTTACAAAAGATATGAAAATGTTTTAATTCACTCCCATTGACATTAACACTTGGAAATCTCATTTAAAAACTCTCTTTGAGGAAGAAAAATATGGGGCGACTACATGACAACTTGGTAGGATGGTAGTTATACCTTTCAGGAAAATCATCAAAAAGTGTCCAGAAATGAGAGCCATAGGTAGGATAAAAACTACACAAAGAGATCATGGTTTTGTTTCTATAGCCTATGTGTCTTTGGGAAAAATCTGGGCCGGTGCATTTTTTTATGAGAGCTAGAACAACTTAGTCCCAGTTTGTTTTAGGTTCTAAGAAGTCGAGGAATCCCTAGGTAAATAATAATGTTCTGGAACTTTGGTCACCTAGAGAAGATGACAAGTTCTGGAACAATGTCAGATTCCTGGAGTGAGCCGGAAGCAGCCATAGTCATAAATGAAGAATTGCATGGACTGATCTATTATATAGATGTAAAAACATGAAATTTGCCCTGCATCAATAGGGAGTCATGTGGGCTATAAAGAACTCAAGGGCCAGTGGTATCTCTCTAGTTAGTAAAACCGAGTTCCCCTTTTGGAGGAGCCTCTATTCTAGGGCAGTATAATATGCCTGGAAACTCTGTAGGTGCCTATAGAAAGAGCACACTTTTGTCACTTTTTTCTTGTTTTTATTGTTATTCAAACTGTTCATCACCTGAATTACAAGATGGGATTTTTTTTCCTTGTTTTTTTCTTCTATTTTGTATCTTTCTTCAAAGTGAATAAAGTCTCCCCTGAATTTGATATAATTTTAGCCTCCATGTTCAGTGGTTTTTCAGTCACTTCTGACTCTTCTTTTTCCCATTTGGGATTTTCTTGGCAGATACCGAAGTGGTCTGCCATTTCCTTTTCCTTCTCCAGCTTATTTTACAGATAAGGAAACTGAGGCAAACAGGATTAAGTGACTTGCTAAGATTTCACACAGCTAGTGAGTATCTGAGGCCAGAGTTGAACTCAGAAAAATTAGTCTTCCAGACTCCAGGGCTGGTGCTCTGTGCGCTATGGCTCCACCCGGTGTCCAACATGGGAATTGAGGATTTTCTTATTTTCCTATAGGTTCCTAGACATGAGCCAAGTTACTAGAGGATAGCAAGCTTTGGTCCCATTCATCAAAGAATGTGTTTTGTGTAAAGGATCAAAGGTGATGCCTGACCTTGGCTTCAGTTATTTTTTAAAATTTTAATTAATTATTTATTTGCTTATTTAGAAGCGATATGACATAGGGGATAGAATGCTGGATTTGGAGCGAGGAAGACCTGGGTGGAAAACCACATCTGACACCTTGAATCTGTGACACCATGGGTAAGATTGAACCTCGTTAAACCGCAGGCAATTTCAAGGAAATAAGGTATAGATTGATTCGATCGATATCAGTGGAGAGAGGGAAGGAGTTCCAATATTGGGAGTGACCACAAAGATGAAATCACAGTTCTACGTCTTTGATATTGACTTTGTTCAATATTTATTGTCACTGTAATCATTATTATGTAGTATTGTTGTTTGAGGCGTAAGTTTCCAGCATTAGCCGTAGCTGAGTTTAGACCTCAACTTTGCAAACACCACCAAAAAAAAAAAAAAAGGCATGAGCCTAGAAGAACATTATATAATCATGTTTTGATGGTGAATATAAACATTATGCCCACCCAGTAATGGAAAGTGGAAGTGCTCCTTCTCCCTGGGACCCAGTGATCTCCCAGTTGAATTCTTGGCTTCTAGCTTCTCCCTCCCTACAAACCATCCCTATACACCTATAAACATTATATTTCTAAAGCATGGACATGACTATATTACTCCCCTTTCAGTCAATTAGTTACTGAGTATTTATGTTCCAGACAACACATCAAGCATTGGTTATTCAAAGAAAAGCAAAAGATAATTGTTCTCAAGGAACTTAAGAGCCCTTAATGGCTCACTGTTGACTAGAGGGAGGCAGATAAGTGACACCATAGTGCATAGAATGCTTAGCCTGGAGCCAGGAAGACTCATCTTCCTGATTTCAATTCTGGCTTCACTTGTTAGCTTTGTGACCCTGGACAAGTCACTTAACACTGTTTGCCTCAGTTTCCTCATCTGTAAAATGAGCTGGAGAAGGAAATGGCCAAATCACTCCAGTATCTTTGCCAAGAAAACCCCAAATAGGGTCACAGAGAGGCAGACAGGACTGAAATGATTAAACAAATTGACTACAGGATAAAGTACTAACTCCACATTTTGTGTTTAAATCCATTCCCAATCTAGCTGGAGCCTGTTTTTAAAGGCTTTTTTTACACATTACTGCATGCCCATAGTTTGGGCTTCAGCCTAACTTACCCACTTACAGTTCTGTAGCTGCTGTCCATCTCCGCCCCCCTCCCCCATCCTATTTTCCCATTATCATGGACATTTGTCTGTTTACATGCTATACCCCTCCAGGAAAACAAACTTCTGAGGTTACAGACTATTTTTTTTTCATTTTATCTCAATATTCTTAGCACCTAACTTAGTATGATGTATATAGTAGGATCTCAATTATTGTTGTATGAGAATGGACCATTGGTAGCAAACATACATGAATCAATAAGACACATGTACAGCTGAAACTACCATCTATTTTCTCCTATGGTTTTACTAATATTTGCAAATAGGATGAAACACACTATTTTGTGTATCTTCCCTTTAAACAGATATTCTCTGCTGCCATGGAAATGTGTAGTCCCCCTCAATTTCAGATGCAGAAGTGATCCCTTTTTGTAGAATCAAGAAAGGGCTTTTCCAGTAGAGATAATTTCTGACCTGTAGTGTAAAAAATGATAAATAAAAAAATAAAAAATATAAAAAAATGATAAATAGTTTAGGTCATTAGATATAAATGACTTAAAACACTAGTCATCTAGAAGATGACTATTATATAATGTTGAACAATGGCACCAGGGCATAATCATGGCACCTGTCCAAATACAGAAAGTAAAAGATGTGGGTGGTCTTGCTTCTAATTTCAGTTACAATTGTTTCAGCAAACAGAGGATTTCCTCACAGAGAATTCTCACCTTTAAAAAGATAAACAGAAGCCTAATCTCTGGACCCTAAATCCTGTATTAATCTATATAAAAAAATCAACTCTGAGAGGAGGAATTTAAGAGATAACCAGATGAAGCCTGGATCTGGTATGGGAATATTTGTAAAAATAATATACGGTTTAGTCTACAGATTTGAAATAGGTTATTTTATCATTTTGTTTTATTCTGGTTTTGTACTGGATCTGTGATTTTATTGGTAGAGAGAGAACTTCCAGTGAGAAAACTCTTTCTACCAGCAAATGTTCTCCAGTTTATAACCTTATAGAATTTTCTGAATTACTGAGAAATTATGGGAGTTATCCAAGGTCGCACAGCCAGTACGTTTTGGAAGACAGAATTTAGTACAAGTCTTCCTAACTCCAAAATCGCCACTGTGACTATCAAGGCACATCGTGTCTTTAATAGTTTAGATATTGTGCTTTAAGAAGATGTATCCTTGTAGAGCTAGAATGGTATAATGACTAAAGGGCTAGACAAGGAATCAGGAAGATGTGGATTCAAATCCAGCTTCTGACATATAATGGCTGTGTGACCTTGGGCAAGTCACTTAACTGTTTAATGTCCCAGGAAAAGCTATAAGATTCTGAGTTATGGACTATTTGTATTTCTAATAACTGCACTGGAAATCATCATACTAATAAAATCACAGGTCTTCTAAAATCACTTCTATAAGAGCATGTATTAAATGAGGGAAGTTGGAAAATTTGCTAAAGGGGTGAGGATAGATGGGAGGGGAAAATAAAGGTTGAAAAATGGGGTCCAATTTTACTCTAAATTGTAACTAGAATGTTATTAAATTCAACGGACCTTTATTAACTCTGCTTCAAATATATAAACAACTTCCCCTCAAATTATACTCACCATTATACCAATCAAACAACATTTATTAAGCACTTATCACATACCAGGCACTATGATAGATACTGAGGCTATAAACACACACACACACACACACACACACAAAGTCCATAGGCTTACCATCTAGTCAGATTGGCTGGTTTCCCTGTTTTATTCTCCTTTTCCCTTTTGTATCCTGCTCTTCATTATGAAGTTTTGGAAATGTCAAATCCATTCCAGGAGACTGACGATGCCTCCTTCAATGTAAAGTGGAGTGACTATGGGTGTGAAGTGTTGCATATACTGATAGACATGGTAGATGTTTGCTTCATTTGCTTAACTAAATCTCTCTATTACTAGAGATAGCTCAGTAGGGATAGGAAAATGATGATGCTACATCAACAAAATTTAAGCATTTAAACAAACAAAAAAGGTCCTCCAGTTGCTTTGTCTGAGGCAAGCCTTATGAAAAAGCTAATTTTCCAATGGTTATAATAACAGAATGTCCCCTAACAAATACCCATCCATAATACCAGTACTCCCAGTTGCTTGATTTAGGGTGAGCCCTACAGTAGGTCCCCAAGCTCCAAAATAGAAACACATGATAAACATGTCTTTATCTAGTGACTAAAGCTGTTGTTTTTTGGTGGAATACATCAAGCTCACATGAACAGGAACGGATTGCCTCAGCCCTTGCTTCAATAAAACAGCTTGTCCTTTTTCATTAAATTCAATAAGAATTTATTAAAGAAGGACTAGACTTTCAAAATACCTAGGAGCACACTTTATTTTTATGCATAAGTCAAAGAAAATGAAAAGGCTGTAGGATAATAATTGTTATTTCGAAGTAAAATTATGTGGTCAGCTTTTAATTATTTGCATTTGAAGTATATTAGTACAGACAGAGGAAATTATAACAAATTTGTAAAAATTGACAATTTCAGTCATGATCCCTAAGTAATCTCTATGTCCTAGAAATTGTTCTAGGTGTGAGATGCAAAAACATATCAATAGTCCCTGGCCTGCAGGGAGATTACATTCTACTAGGGAGAGGGACAATATGCAAAAATGAGTAAATGCAACTGCAGTTCTACTGGAAAATTTCAGGGAACTCGGGTGACTTAATGTGCAGAAATGTAAATCAGCATTGGATGAAACCATTCAGCTGGATATTACAGTAACTGAGTGGTCCAATGGACCTTCATTACCCTATGATGGCAGCTAGATCATGAAGTGAATAAAGTGATGATGGGACTGGAATCAGGAAGACTCATCATCTTAGGTTCAAGTCTGGTCTCAGATACTTACTAGCTGTGTGACTCTGTGCAAGTCACTTAACCCTGTTTGCCTCAGTTTCCTCATCTGTAAAATGAGCTGGAGAAGGAAATGGCAAGCCACCTAGTATCTTTGCCAAGAAAACCCCAAACGGGGTCACCAAGAGTTGCACACAACTGAAAAATGACTAACCAACAACCACTGATCCCGATGAGAGGTATGATCATCTGGATAGCAGCTGTGCCTAGATAGTGCATGCTTATTTAGCACTAAAAGTTGGGGTGTCACAGGTGGTCTGCTCTTCCCATAGTAGTCAGGTGATCAGGGATAGAGGCTTTAGTAAAAGACCCAAACTGACTAATCTAACCCCGTAGATAGCAACAGTGCTATCTCTGTAGCAACTGGGTCCATGATGGCAACATCAGCAACTACAGTGTCCAATTGGTTATCATTGAACTTATACAAAAGGTTTGCTCATCAAGAGGTTGTCTCTTGTCCCTCGTTTTCAAACAGGACCAATTACATCACAGGGTGATGTCTTGTGTGAGTTGGATTTAAGTGAGGTAGAGTTTCACAAAGTTGCCATCTTCACTCTCTCTTCCAGAGTCATCAAAGATGGCCTGGGACGCAGTGGATGACCTCAGCATCTTTGATGTGTGACCAAGCTCTTAGCACTTCACAGTTCATGGCTACTGTAACAAATTCTTCTCATCTGCTTCTTCCGCGAGGGGGAAGTCTTCACATACTTGGGATAGACACCGTCCCTAACTCATTAACAGTTCTGAGGCCCCTCTGTTACCTTCAGCCTTGTTTAGCCTATCTACTGAGATGATTTACCAGGGTGTGGCTGCTGTACATGCTATAGCTTCTTGGAACTACAGGTGAGAATTGAGTGCCAGGTTGACACCAAAGGTTTATGAGCAGTCTTGAAAAGGGCTAAGCAAGCCTTCAAGCCAGAGTTACTAGTCTCCTTGAACACCCTGTATACCTTCCATCAAGAGATATTGTAATGTAGACTCACCTATAATGTGATGATCTACTAATAAAAAAAAAAAACCAAGAATGGAAGGCAACTATTGTACCATGTGTAAGGCACTTGGTTAGGTGTTGTAATGATAAAAAAAAATGACCATCAATCAGTTTAAAGTCTACTAGGGAGCACAGCTAGGAAGATTAGTAAATGTTTCACTGAGTAAATGTCATCTGAACTGAACTTTGTATATAAGAAAAGATTCTGTAGTAAAGCAAAGATCTGTAGGCATAAATGAGAAGGAAATTCAGTACATGAACAGAAGATGCCTTGTTTGAATACAAGGAGGCTAATGCAATTTCAGGGCCAGGGAAGAGCTAAGAGTATAGTTCAGCTAGAAAGTAGAGTGCATGAAGAGAAGCATAAGAAGGGGGGTGAGGGGGATGGTTGGAATGGTAAGGGAAGATGGAATCAGATTGTGGAAAGCTTAAAAGGCTTAAGAGTTTCTACTTTTTCACAGAGGCAGTAGTGAGCCACTGAAGATTTTTGAGCAGGGTAATGGCATATTTAGAACTTTACCTTAGTATGAGTGTGCTGTATGGAGGTTGGAAAAGAGATAGGAAGGGCTAATGTTAGTGAGTTAAGGAAGAGCTTTAGAGGATGGCAAAGTCAAGGTACTTTTTTTGTTTTTTTTTTCTTTTTTTTTAAATTACAGAAGTACGTGAGCTTGTTTGTAGGCAGAGAGTAAAGAACCAATAGAGAAACAGAGTTTAATCATAAAAAGAAGATAATTAATGGGTCAAAAATCCAGAAGCTCAAGGAGGGGATGGCATCCAAAGAATAAGTGGAAAGTTATCCTTTGGTTTGCAATAAAAATTCCTACTTAAAGACAGAAAGGAAAGAAGGGAACAGTAGAGATATAGAAAGATTTTGATGTGCAGATAAAACATGAGAGAGATTACTAAACATGGCCTCAAACTTCTCAGCAAGGTAGAAAGCAATGAGACGTATCAAGATTGAATGGGAAAGAGGAAGGATTGTGGGGACTCTGGAGACTAGAATAGGGATGGACCTCCCTCAATGAGGAAATTGATACAAATGTGGTACCTATTTTCCTCTGCAGCCCCTCCCCCTTTGCATATAGCTGTAGGACCTTGACCACCTGGTAGGAATTGAGAAAGTAATTATACAAGTGGAAGTGACAAAAAATGGTGGCCAAAGAAGAAGTTGATGTGATCAGAGTCTTTGGAATGAGAAGAACCTTTCAGATGCCACAAACTTAAGCTGATGGACCGAATGGGACACAGAGGAGATATGTTAGTGAGTAGTCTTCAGTGTCTAGAAAACAGAAGACACTTAATTAATGTTTGCTGCATTCAAGTGAGTCAGCTACGTGAATTCAATTTGCTTTTGCTTTTGTTTTTGTTTTTTTGGACTTCAACCATGATATCATTAGCATAAGAGACTCCTGATCAAGAAACTCTCTCTACAAGTTGAAGTCAGCACCTACTCTGCGAATAAGAATAGTATAGAATTTCTTGGGAGCACTGAGGAGTTAAGTGATTTGCCAAGGATAATGCCACCATTGTGTATCAAAAGTGGGACAGAAACACAGGTCTTCTTAACCCTGACTCTATACCCACTATAGATGCACAATGCATCTATGACAGCCACACCATCCACAAATGTGTAATGAACCAGGATCTGGAATATCAGCTTCTCTGCATATTTCATGTTATTAAGAAAAGAATTACCTTCAAAATTGATGTGGACTTTAAAGTTGATGATGATAATGAAAAATATTATTGATGGTTTCTTGTCCATTTAGGAAAAGGAATAAGAGATAAGGAACCCTAGCACTGAGGGTTGTCAAAATGCACCTGGAGTGAAGTGTGTCTACAACAGGGGTAGGGAAACTGCAGCCTTGAGACCATATGTGACCTTCTAGGTCCTTGGGTGAGGTCTGAGTCCAAGTTTCACAGGACAAATCCTTTTATGAAGGGGATTTGTTCTGTGAAGTTTGGATTCAATCAAAGGCCACACTTAAGGACCTAGAGGGATAGATGTGGCCTAGTGGCTGCAGGTTCCCCACCCCTGATCTACAATATCTACATTGTACATTGTAGTATATATTGTGCCTTATATACTGTGGTATACATGCATGCCCATACTTGGAAAACTGGTAATGGCAAGGTGTGGGTTGTTGAAATCCATTATTTGCCTCTTTATTTTTAAATTATAAAACATGTGCTCTGGCAATATATCTGCAATGTTTCACGCATAGTAAATACTTAGAATTGATTTTTAAAATTCATTCATTCATTAATTCATTGGTTCTGCCTACTTTCCAGGCCTCAAAGATTTATTGCTTATCCTTTCCTTTGGGTATCTCAAAAACCTAGGGGTGTGTCGAAACACTATCAACTTGGCAGAATAAGTAAGAAGGCAGGAACCTTCACTGAGCCCCCAAGAATGGGCACATTGATATCAAGTACAAGTAAGATGATAGGTAACTGACCAACAGGACATTCTTTTCTAGCTCTTAATGAGCCATGGAGAAGATGAATTTTGTAACAGCTGGTAGGCTATCTTCAACCACTCTTATCTCACACCAAATCCATGGGATTAGGTCATGAATCTGAAAGGATGAAAGACAATATTGGAAGGAAATTTTAAGTGGCTTTGTCAAACATGGAGAAATCCATTTATGAAAACACGATTGTTCCCTAAAAGAAAATCCTCTCCAAAAAAAAAGATAAAAAAAAGGAAGAGAAGAGAAAAGGACAAGATAGGGGATGAAGGGAGAGGAGGGAAGGGAAGGATATGAAGTGGAAGAAGAGGAAAGGAGGAAGGGGAGGGAAAGGGAGGAACGGGAGGAAAGAATAAAAGAGGGGAAGAGAGAAAGGAATAGAGAAGAACAAAGAATAGGAGAGAAAAGAAGAGAAGGAAAATAAAGGAAATGGAAAAAAAGAATGGAAAGAAAAAGAAAAGAAAAACCAATTGCCTGTTCCTTCCATCTCTCTAACTCTTCTTTATTCTTTTGCTTAACTCTCTGTTGCTCTTTCCATCTATTTCCCCTTTCATCTGTGTTCCTTTCTCTTGCCATTTTTTTCCTTCCTCCTTCACAGAAGCAATAGTCTCTCTCTTCTAAAAAAGCAAAAAAGAAAAGGGAAAAATAAACCTAGCCCTGGGCTGCTCACTTTCTGTTCTCTGACTTTCCTATGTAATTTTTAGTCTCTCTACAGCTAAGTCAAAAGAAAAAATATAAATAAAGGCCAGAGTGAAAATTACTTAATAAGGATTTTCTATTCAGATAAATTTCTCTTCAGTGGAATGCAATGAATTCTCCTGAGAAAAGGACATTCAATGGCTTGCCCCTAATCATCTACAAGCAAAACATTTCCAATTGGCCAAGCAAGCAGCGGCACAAACATGCTCCAAATGGGCTCACACAAAAGGATTTCCTACAGTGGTTAACCACAATGGCGCTTTTATATTGATGACACTCAGGGGCAAGTTACTGGATTTTTCAGAAAGGCTGCTTGAAGTGCCTGGCAGGGAAAGCTCTATTATTTAGGATTGCATGCATGCACATGCTACCGATTAACAGTTGAGGAAGGTCAGCTTCATGTTTTTGTTTTTTCTGTTTTGAAAAGTAGGAGCAAGGCATATATGATGTCCTGTTTTTGTTTTTTTAATCTTTCTTTCTCCTCAATAATCAAATAACCGGTGAATATCGGTGAATAGCTTCTATCATGTTTCTGGCATAGTTCTAGGTGCTAGGGATAAAAAGACATGATTTTCTACAGTGCCTACCCTCAAGAAACTTACTTTTTTTTTTCCTCTGTAAATCAGTCACTATATACAAAACATATACAAAGTCATCTTTTGGGAGGGAAACATTAGATCCTGTTGGGATCAGGAAATATTCCGTGGAGAACGTGGTTCTCGAGCAAAGTTCTGAAGAAACTAGGTGCCCTTTGTAAAGATATTTGGTTGCCTAAGCATTATGCTCTTTGCCCTGACAGGACTGACTGGACACTGATATAAGGGAGAAAACTAGAATGAATTAGTGATACATTAAAGGCAACCTGGCCTCTAGAACAATCGCCTTAATTTCCATCTCTCTGTTTTCCAGTTCATCCTCCACATTGGCACCTGCCAACTAACTATACCTACACCACACACCTGGCCTGGCCAATCCCATGCCCCAAACTTCTAGTGAACTAGGTCCGTATCCCAAAGAGATAATGAGAAAGCAAAAAAAGGACACACAAGTAAGAAAATATTTATAGCGGCTCTTCTTGTGGTGGAAAAAAAAATTGGAAATTGAGGGGATGCCCAACAAGTGAGGAATGGCTAACAAGTTGTGATATATGAATGTAATGGAATACTATTGTGCTATAAGAAATGAGGAGCAAGCAGATTTCAGAAAAACCTGGAAAGACTTATATGAACTGATGCTGAGTGAAATAAGCAGAACCAGAGAACAATGTGAAAAACAGTACCAGCACCACTATGTGATGAACAGCTTTGACAAACTTAGCTCTTCTCGGCAATGCGGTGATCTAATATAATTCCAAAAGACTCATGATGGCGCTATCGACACCCAGAGGAAGAACTATGGGGTCTGAATGCAAATCAAAACATGCTATTTTCTGCTTGTTTCCTTTTTTTTCTTTCTCGTGGTTTTCCCTTTTGTTCTGATTATTCTTTCACAACATGACTAATGTAGAAATATGTTAAAAAAAAAAGAAAAGAACTTCTAGTGGTTCCTTATCTCTTCTAGAACAAAATATAAATATCTCATTTAGCCTGTTCAGTGTTTGCAAAGTTACCTTATTTGATAGAGACAACAATTCTGTAAAATAGTTCTATTATTCCCATTTGACAGATGAGGGAACTGAGGCTGAATGATGGTGAGTTACCTGCAACATACAGATGATTAAGTGGCTGAGGCAAGATTCAATTTCAGGTGTATCTTGACTATAAGTCCTACACTCACTATGAATCACCTGGTGGTACAATGGATGGAGCATTGCACCTGGAGTCAAGAAAACTGAGTTCAAATCTATCCTCAAATATGTACTCACTGTATGACCCTGGGCAAGTCACCTAACTTCTGTTTGCCTGAGTTTTCTTAATTACAAAATGGGGATAATAATAGCATTTATCTATCAGAGTCATTATGAGGTTCACATGGGATAATGTTTGTCAAAAAAATAAAGTAAACATTCAGCCCAGTGCCTGGAACATAGTGGGCACTACGTAAGTGCTTATTTCCTTTTCTCCCAATCTACTGCATCACCTAACTGCCTCACCTTCAAGTAGCGTTGATATCCCTTCACAATCTGGAACATTCAGTATTCTCCTCAGGCACTCTATATTCCAGCAAAATGGTCCAATGGTCCTCTTTGTCTCTTTGCATTCCCTCTGCATAATATTTCATCATTAATCCTCAGGCACTTGCAGAGGCTGTGCCAAGTATCTGGGACAAATTTCTTATCACCTTCCCATCTTAAAATTCTGAGTTTCCTTCAAGGCTGGTTTCAAGTGGCCCCTTCCCTAACTCCCCAAGTAGTTAGTGCCCTTTCTCCCTGCCCTCAGATTAAGTTGTCTTTACACAGATTTTGTAGGTGCATTTCTATGTAGATATCCTGTCTCCCCATTGCCTAGCACCACACCTGTCATGTAGTAGGACTTTAATACATGTTTGCTTTACAATGCTAAAACTGTTTGATCATGAAACTGTGGTTTCCCCAGTCTTATAGAATTAGATTTAAACTGTTTAACTTCATTGTTTTGTCTTTTTTTTCCTGAAATGAACTTGTGGAATTAAGGACAAACACCATTCACATATAAGTAACAAACAGCATTCCAAAAGTCGTGGCAATCATTCTTTGGATTCATGTTAGATACTCTAGTCATCTTTATCTGTAGCATTTAACCATGTGGTGGGGCTGGTAATAGTGTGTTAGCAAATATCCCAGGTTCCAAATAAGATGACAAAATAAAGCCAATAGTTTAATAAGCATTAATTAAACTTCCACTAATTGAAGTAAGGTTCAATGGGCCCTTGGACCAAGGAAACCTGGCTTCAGGTTTGGCCTCTGACATATAATGGCTAAGGAACGCTGAATAAATCTCCTTACCCATCACTTTCTTTGGCATCTGTAACGCTGTCAGTTTTGGAGAATATGGAGGCCTGCCTTGGTAGACAGCATTCCCTTAATCAAGAATTCCTTTTAGCAATGAAATCACAAGTCAATCAGTTATCCACATTTGATAAGTACCTACTATATGTCAGGCTCTGTACAGAGCTCTAGTCCGTGACTTTTTTCTACTCTGTACAAAGCACAGTGCTAACCACTAAAGACACAGAAACAAAAGAAGAGTGGATGAGGCAAGAGCAGATGGAATATATGAAAAATAAAGTTTCATGAAAGTGATTTCAAGTCAGGGTTTATGAATAGGGAAATCAGTTTTAGCCTGTTGAACATAAGGACTGGACTATGTCAGACCCTGGGATGGAATGACTCCTTTTGACCCAAAATATATTTTTCTTTATTTTTTTCTCTTGGGGATGGGAATGATACTGGGTTGTAAAGAATAGCTCTGTGCTAGGTATAGGGAAACAAAGAGGAAAAACAGGCTCTGCCTTGAGGGCCAAGTTTGTTAGCCAATGTAAAATGGATGGTTAGTTGCTGTCCTTCATTCTTGAAGAGGACCAAAAATGACACCACAATGTTAGAGTCAAGTTAATGCGCTTCTCACTGTGGCTGATCAGACGAATATGAGCTCAAAATGCTCTACCACAAGTTGGGTGCAAATAGTCCATGTGAACATTTGGGGTAGATTCTCTAAATTTGCTCATCTCAAGTTTGTTTTGAGCTACTTCAATTCCGCTTTGCTTATAAAGCAAAATCCCTCCTCTGGTTAGGGCATGCCATACTGGGCAGTCCTGGGCCGACGTCTCCCATGTCACACAGGCAATTCCCAAATTCTTAAGAGAAATTTTGAAAGTATCCTTGTATCACTTCTTCTGACCACCATGTGAACGCATGCTTAGTAGGACTTCTCCATAAAAAAAGTCTTTTTGGCAAGCATACCTTCGGCATTCGTACAACATGGTCAGCTCATCGAAGTTGCACTCTCTGCAACAGAGTTTGAATGCTTGGCAGTTTAGTTTGAAAAATGACCTCAGTGTCTGGTACCTCATCCTGCCAGGTGATCTTCAGAATCTTCCTAATACAGTTCAAATTGAAGCAATTAAATTTCCTGGCATGGTGTTGGTATATTGTCCAGGTTTCATGGGCATACAATGGGGTCAGCACAATAGCTCTGTAGACCTTCAGTTTGGTAGTCAGTCTAATACTCTTCTCTTCCACACTTTCCTTCAGCTCCTCCCAAACACTGAGTTAGCTCTGGCAATACGTGTGTCAACCTCATTATCAATGTGTACATCCCTAGAAAGGACACTACCAAGGTAAGTGAACATTCATAGAATTCAAAATTTCTCCATTTGCCAGAGTCCTCCTTAATAGGCTGATCCTTCACCTGGAAGATGGTCATCTACCTGAGAGGCAGTGTGGCTTCAGAAAGGGCTGAAGAATGGTCGATGTGGTGTTTGCGGCCTGACAACTCCAGAAGAAATGCCAAGAGGAGAACAGTGGTCTGTACACAACCATTTGTATATCTGACCAAAGCCTTGGATTGGCAATCACCCTGGCACACCCAAGATGGCCTGCCAGCACAGGTTCTTTGATCTGCTTTTCTAAAGGAAAGACAGCTTCAAAAGGGTCAATAATCTTTAATTCAAGATATATCATTCTCTAGTTCAGGGGAAAGGTCAGCACCCTGAACATGGAGAAAATATAAGCAGATAGAAATTAGCACAGAGATCCTATAGACAGGGCTCCAACTGTCTTAACAGAGTAATACATCACCAGACTGGGGGAGCACCAGCATCTGGGTCCACACAGCCAGGGGGCTCCTTAACAATGGCTACCCAGAGTCTCATCTGGCCAAATCACAAAGACTCCAAGGAAATGAACATTCTTCCCATGAGTGATCCCCAAAGCAAAATCTCACCTCCAAATACATATATGTGTATATATATGTATATATATATGTGTGTGTGTGTATATATGTATATATACATATACACGTATATATACATATACATTTATATACATATATATATTTATATATATATGTATATATATACACACACACATATACACACTTTTGGTTAATAGGCTCAGAGCCAGAAAGCATCACAACCCTCATGACTCGGTGCCTAATTAGCTTAGTACCAAAAGGTGTGAAAGCCTTCCTGAAAGCAAGGTCCTCCCACAATGGGCTCTACGTGACTCAGGATGTATCATAGCTGTGAGCTGGGCCAGAGATCAAAGCAAAAAGACATCTGTAGTTGAAATACCCATGTACCTTTAGACCTGGGAACATGGTCCCTGTTCCAAGGAAAAAAAAGGGAACATATGGTCACATAGGCCTATTAATGGACAGGGAAGATCTTATATTCCATTAACCTTATAGGCCTTTGATACTGTCAGTCATGATGGCTCATGGAAAATTATGTGAAAATTTGATTGCTGGAGAAGTTCATCAGTATTGTATATTAATTTCATGATGGCATACTTGCCCAGGTTCTGGAAAATAGACTATGCTCTCCTGCTTTCCCAGTCACCAATGGAGTAATACAAGGCTGTATGCTTGCTCCCATACCTTTATCATGATGTTTTCAGCCAATGTAATAATAATAATAATGATAGTAATAATAATGCAACTTATAAGAGGAAGGGAGTGTCAATATATAGAAGAGGGACAAGGGAAGGGGGATGAGATTATACAGATAAGATCATCCTTGTGTAGGAAGTGGAAATTGAGCTGCGCTTTAAAGAATCTTGGAATTTTAAAAGGCTGAAGTTTAAAAAAGATTGTATGTCATTCTAGCCACGGAACAACTGTAGAATTGTGCAAAGCCATGGAGGTAGGACAGGAAATTCTGAGAACCAGAAAGAGCCGGAGGACAATTTTGACAATAACCAAAAAAAAAAAAAAAAAGGAAGTACTGGATATACTTGAGAAGTACTATTCTCTTAGAATAATGCAATGCTCTGGAATAGCCATCATCTTTTACTTTTAAAGAAATATTTCATTTCTTCTTTATTCTTCCTCTCATCTAGTGATTTTCTTTTAAAGATGCAGGATCTAATTATCTAAGATATTATAAAATCCTTCCAAATTGAAACTTTGACCTTTATATTAATGTGAATTGAGATATGTTTTTAGCATATTGCTAATGGTTCTAATAATCTCAGTATTATCTCAGTAATGAATTAAGGGCCAAACTAAAAAAAAAATCCACAAATGTACTATATTTCAGAGCTTAAACTTAGACAATGTCTACTTTCCTTTTGAAGTTATCTGCTTTTAAATCTTTAGCTCGGATACTAGAAGGACAAAGTCACCTTTGCATAAAGAAATGTTCTTGTTATTCTCACTTTAAAGATAAATAATGCCTCTTTTATAGCCATCACTTTTTATTAAAAAAAATGACAATTACTGTTATATTAGTGATCACCAAAAAATAAATCTCTCCCTCTCTCTCTCTCGCTCTCTCTCTCTCTCTCTCTCTCTCTCTCTCTCTCTCTCTCTCTCTCCCTTTCTCTCTAAACATATGCACACCACTTGGAGATAGCTTCCCCTTCCTTCACTGCTGCTCAAATACTTCTCATTCTACTAATGTATATTCATGTTAATGAAGGGAACACCCTTTCTCCTTGGTGCTCCTTCCTAATCCCAAATATACTTTCCCCAGGACACAAAATTTTCAGGATTCATATAGCCATCTTCAATTAGATGATTGTAAAGGACAACTTAATATTCTCCAAGGATCGGGATGCCTTAAGGTTTGCCTTTTAGATTCTAATTGGAATTAGTCTCTGAGAGAGAGAGAAAAAAAAGATTCATAGGAACTACTCTAAAGGAGAAGATATGGCATAGAATTTTGTTCGTTTTGTTTTGTTTTTATTAGGGCTGTTGGTAAGTAAGAGCTCACACCATTGCTTTAATCTGGGTCCTGGAATGTACTCCTAAGAGATGACCCATTGCTCAAGTAACTTACATAGCCAGAATGTATGAAGAGTGAGTCATTTTTCAGTAGGCATGTTATATTAATATAGCCCCCTCTCATTGTTATCTATGTAAGTAGGATGACACCTTTCAGCTAAGTACAACCAGCATCATGCCTTGAAAACCCCAGATCTTCTCCTTCAACCGACACACACACACACACACACACACACACACACGCACACACGCACGCATACCCATAGGTTGCTACTAAGTGATGGTTCTCTGCCTTTTAGTAGATGCATTCATTTGGTAAGTGAGGAAGGCAAAGCTCACAGAGGTGGAAGGTTACCTTTTAAGTGGTTGAGACAGCTTTTTGAGACTCCAAGTCTAGCATTCTCTTGACTACTCTGTATTTCCCCTCTTCTGTGTACTACATACCAGACAAATCTAGAAGGCTGATAAAATAAGGAAATGTTTTTGTAACTCATTTCTTTTATAATTTCATCTTGAATCTTAATTTGGAATGCTATATGTAGTTCTTTAAGGTTTGTGAAGGACTTTAAAAACACTATCCTGTTTGAGTCTCACAACAATATTGGGAAATAGTGTCTCCAATGTATAGAGGAGGACATGGAGACAAACAGGTTAAGTCACTTGTGCAGGGTCACATTGCCCATAAGCATCTAAGGCCAGATTTGAACTCAGATCTCCTTGACTCCAGGTCCAGTGCTTTATTCACTAGGCCATCTAGCTGCCTTCAGGCTACGGAGTTCTGTAGTGAATATAGACTGCTAAATTTATACCAGGAAACAGTTCTAGACATTTTAGAAATAATCGTTATACTTGCATATACAAAATATTCTTAGAATTCATGAAATTAATTATTTCTAAAAATTTTAATTTTATGTAAGGAGAGGTATTATAGTACAAATAATATAGGACTTGGAGTCTAAAGATGGGCATTCGGACTTGACTTTGATAAACTCTCTAAGTCTCTTCTTTTCCCCTAAGCTACAATTTCTTTGGCCATAAAATCAGAATTATAATGCCTCTTGTATTTGGAGCTGAGCACGGATTTGGAGTTATATGATCATAGATTTAGACGTTAAAGGGTTGTCTGGGGTCATCTTCTCTGGATATTACCATTATGACTCATGACAAAGTAAACTTGAAAAAGTCAGGAGCCTGGGAAACTTGTTATGAACTCTACTGGTGGGATTTAAGGTGGGGAGGACCCTTCATGTTATCAATTCCTCCATGTTTAGATGGTTTTTGTTGTTTGTTCAGTCACTTTTCAGGCTTGCCTGACTCTCCATGACCCCATTTGCTGTTTTCTTGGCAAAGATACTGGAATGGTTTGCCATTTCCCTCTCCAGTAAATCTTACAGATGAAAAGCTGAGGCAAACAGGGTTAAGTGACTTGCCCAGGATCAACCAAGTAGAAAGTATCTAAGGCCAGATTTGAACTCAGGAAAATGAGTCTTCCTGATTTCCATCTTGGCATCCACTTTTATCCACTACTCTGCTTAAATGTCAATGATACTCCCCACTAGTAAAGAGCAAGTCTTTGGAAAATTGGGTAAGAGTCACAACTGAAATACAATCCATTCTGAAAGGACTGAATACAATCCATTCCACAAATTGCAAAACATTACTATACTCCTCCATCTTTTCTTGGGCTAGGGAAGAAAGAATGCTACTGCGAGTTCTAGAATTCTCAGTGAGACTTTTATCAGTCCCCCCTTACCCCAAAATTGTGTATACATGTGGGGTGGGAGTAGGGAAGGAGAATTCGTCCGTTTGTCTCAAAGTGCTGTTACAAGAAGCTTAAAGAAGCAGACCAAATTATTTGGAGGAAATTGTTTATATTTCACATCCAAATTATTCTTTGCATATATTTAAATATTAGTCATTTTTAATTTATTTTTTTATTTTAGTTTTTTTTTCACCAAAGTGCTTATATAACCTTTAAAATATAAGGTATGTGAAAGATGGACATAATATCATAAATTTAGAGTGAGAAGAAACCTTAAATTTATCTAGTCCAATCTCCTTATAGATGACTGAGGCCCAATGAGTCGAATAATTTGGTCATCATCCAATACATTAGGATCTGAATCGGTGTCTTCAGACTCCAAATTCAGTGTTCTTTCCATTATAGTACACTACGGCTTTACTAACTGTAAAGCGCTACACGGAGGTATTATTACTCCAAATAGAGTAGCTAATTAAATGTTCATTTTTGACTCAGCATGTCTCAAGGAAGGCAAAAATAATAGCATACCAACTCCCACTGTTAAAGATAATTAGGCAGCGGAGTGATTGAAGTTGCAAACGAGAAGCAAAAGAAAAGCTCCCGAAAAGGGAAATGACACATTTGCTCTTTTTATCCCCTTGTTTACTGGTATTTTCCACTGTTTCCTGGAATATCTGAGTCAAAGATTTCACAGCAACCTGGGATGTCGGAATTTGATGAAGCCACTAAGTTCTTGAAATCAACATATCAGCTAATGCCTAATATTCCTCGTTTCAAAGGATGGAGGCCCTAGAGAAGGCAATATTCATGAATGTCCAGGTTATTAGAAACCCAAAACATGGATCACATTTTTTTCTGGGGTTATTTAAAGACAGGTGAAAATACATGGCTTTTTGTTTTGTTTTGTTATTTTTGGTATACTGTGGAAAGAAAAGAAATCTAAGCAGGAAAATTAGAGAGGTAAAGCACTAGGTGACATTCTGAGGGATCCTCACTAGTGAGAGGCTGGTTAGCACAATGGAAAACTTGGGCCACATGTCTCTGACATATACTTCCTATATAATCCTGGACTATTCTTTTGACCTCTCATGTGTCTCTTGGAAGCACTCAAAGTGAAAGGCAAGTTCCTATCTGCCTCAATACAGAGAGTTCCTTAAACTGTAGAATTTACAAGTCTAGACTAAATAAATGAATGGATGAGTGGATAAATTGATGGATGAGTGAATAAATAAATATATAAGTAAATAGACAAATAAATGAACAAATAAGTAAATAAATAGATTCATTAATTAATGAGAACATCAAAATCGATAAACACTAAGACCCCAACTACTGGAGTAAAGACTCACTAATTAAAAAAGAAAAAAAACTGCTGGGAAAATTGGGGGAAAAAGCTAATCACCAGTGAGGGACAGCATAGCATAGCAGACAGAGGGGTGGCCTTGGAGTCAATCAATAAGGATTTATTAAAGATTTACCACAAGACGTGTGCTGTGCTAAGCATTGGGAATTTAAAAAAAATATGTTTATGGTCCCTACCTTCAAGGAGCTTAGTCCAATAGGGGAAATAACATTCCCCTAACTCTCTCTATAACTTATGTAGAGTGTAAATAGAAGATAACCTTTGAAGGAAGACACTAGCAACTGAGGCTAGGTAGGGGCCTACAAAAGGTAGGATTTCAGCTGAATCTTGAAGGAAACTGGAAAAGTCAAAAGGCATAGGGGAAGAAGCAGAGAATTCCAGGCATGGGAGACAGCAAGAAGGTCAGTGGACTGGCACAGAGTATGTGGAGAGGGGCAAAACGTAAGAGACTGGAGAGTTAGAAATGGCCATGTTTTTAAGGGCTTCGAAATCAAGCAGTATTTTATCTTTGCTGCTAATGGTATTGGGGGCCACTGATTTTAGATCTACCCTTTAAAAAGACAATTTTGCAGCTGAGCGGAGGGCAGATTAGAGTGGGCAGAGAATTGAGACTCAAAGACTAAGAAAAAGGCTGTTCAAATAGTCCAGGAGCAACATATCCCACGGACATCAAGTTTCAGATATCCAAAAGGCAATTGTTGATTCGAGATTTGACCAAAAAAGAGAAGTTAAAAGCATGTATATATAGATATGGGGATCATTTAGAGAGTTGATAATCAAAGTCTTCAGATATGATAATATTCCCAAATGAGAGAGTGTAGAGGGAGGAAACAAAAGCAATTCAGGGAGACCTAGGTTAAAGTCCTGCTTCTAATAAACAGCAGCTGGGTGAATCATGGGCAAGCCAATTAATGTCTTGGTGACCCAGACAACTCTCTTTAAAAGGTAAATTGTAAGTTGCCTTTATGAATCTTTCCAAGGAGTAACCAAACTGAGATTTCCCTTCACCAATTAAATCACAGGGCAGAATTTAAACAGATAAAAACAATATTTACTAGTCCATTCTTATCCAACATAGCAGGAGAAAAAAGCAAGGGCCCGTAACTGTTGTCATAAGCTTCAGATAGCCAGATTCTCCCTCCATCTCCAAATATATAGATAGTTTTGGGGTGGGAGAAGGGACTGATCTGAATTCTGAGACTTAGAATATCATTCTTTCTTCTTTAGCCTAAGAAAAGATGTGAGGAATAGAAGAACAGTGTGCAATTTGTGGAAAGGATTTTATGAGACTTTGCAACTCCAAGAAAATCTTAAATGAGAGAGTGCTGTGAAGATTCAGTGACAGAGGGGGCTCTTTTTTCCCCTTCCCAAGCATCTGGTAGCTGCAATAGAGATGGTGATGAGAAGTCAGGCAACTGGGGAAAAGGTTGCTTGATTAGTGGTGTTAAAAGCACCAGGGCTGCCTTAGGGAAGTCAGCTTTCACTACACTCAGATGGAATGACAGTAACCACAGTCAAAATAAGCCCAACTGGTGGCTAAGGAAAGGTCTTTTTATTTCCTTCTCCTTTCAGTCCCCTTCTAGAGAGATATTTTAACTCAAAACTTCCTCTGTTTTTATTCAGATCTTGTTCCATGAGTTCCTGTAGTGGACTATTACATCACCAAGTAGCCAGGCTGTTGGTGGTCAGTACTGGGCATAATAAAGTTTAATGACTAAACTATGGAGTATAAAAATGTTCTAAACATGACTGACTTTGGAGGGAATAAAACAGTATTTTTTCACTATATTATCTCAATCATGACTATAAAACATATTCTCAGAACCACATAACACAGATTTCTTTTTTTGTCCCTCCAAATGGTTGCTTTCTGTCATATTCAGCTATCTCTTGCTATTTGTCTTTTGTTCTCAAAGAAGACCATGACATGAGGAAGGTGATGCCCTGGCATGCAAGTAAATTGGATTTAAATAAGGGAGGGCTGTGCAAAGTCACCAGCCTTACTTTCTCCTCTGGGTCCAGTGGCCAGATATGGATCAGGACATCTAGAGATGGCCCAGGATGCAGTGGAGGGCCTCAACTACCTCTAAAAATCTCTTGAAGGTATATACCTGTGGTTTCTGTTACTGGGTGAGACTGAGGCTAACAGATAGCTTCGATTTAGGATGTCTGAGCTATAGTAGGGCTAAAGCTGATTGGATGTCCATGACAAACAAGCCCCTGACAGTGAGCAAAACTAGATTCCCTAATGAAAGGCAAAGGAGGCTAACTCAAAAAAAATGATTCAGTTTAAAACCATCTGGGCTGATAAGTTCTGGGAATAGGGAGGGATGGTGAGGCCTAGTCTAAGAAAAAAAAAACAAAACAAAAGAACAAAAAACCTTAAAAAGATAAAATAAAGCAGCAATCATCAAAACTACTAGGTACTGGCTAAGAAATAGAGTGGTACGCCAGTGGAATAGGTTAGGTACATACGACATAGTAGTCAATCACCATTGTAATCTACTATTTGATAAACCCAAAGACCTCAGCTTCTGCGATAAGATCTCACTGTTTGATAAAAACTACTAGGAAAACTAGAAAACAGTATAGCAGAAATTAGGCATAAACCAATATCTTACATCACATTACCAAAATTGAAGTCAAAATGAGCACAAGATTTAGATATAAAGGCTGATGCTATACGCAAACTGGAAGAGCAGATTTATTTCAGATTTAAGGAGAATAAAAGATAGAGAACATTATGAAATGCAAAATGGATAATTTTGATTACATTAAATTGAAAAGTTTTTGCACAAACATAGCCAATGAAACCAAGATTAGGAAGGAAGCAGAAAACTGGGAAAGAATTTTTACAACCAGTGTCTCTGATAAAGGCCTCATTTTAAAAATATTTGGAGAACTGAGTCAAACTTGTAAGAATACAAATCATTCCCCAATTGACAAATATTCAAAGCATATGAACAGGCAGTTTTCAGAGGGAGAAATTAAAGATATCTATAGTCATGTGAAAAAATGTTCTAAATCACTATTGATTAGAGAAATGCAAATCAAAACTCTTAGGTACCACATCACACTTATTAGATTAGCTAACATGACAATGCACAAAAATTATAAATGCTAGAGAAGATGTGGAAAAATTGGAACACTAATGTATTGTTGGTAGAGTTGTAAACTAATCCAACCATTCTGGAGAGCAATTTAGAACTTCCGTCAAAGGGCTATGAAATGTGCATACCCTTTGACTCAGCAATACCATTTCTAGGGCTATATCCCAAAGAGATCATAAAAACAGGAATAGTGGGGGAAAGGACCCACATGTGCAAAAATATTTATAGCAGCTCTTTTTGTGGTGGGAAAGAATTGGAAATTGATGGGATGTCCATCATTAGGGGAATGGCTGAACAAATTGATATATGAATGTAATGGAATACTATTGTGCTATAAGAAATGATGAGAAGATAGACTTCAGAAAAACCTGAAGAGACTTATATGAACTGATGCTGAGTGAAGTGAGCAGAAGCAGAAGAACATTGTACACAGTAACAGCCACATTGTGTGGTGACTGACTTTAATAGCCTTAGCTCCTCTCAGGAATTCAAGTTTCTAAGACAACTCCAAAAGGTTCCTGATGGAAAATGCTATACACATCCAGAGAAAGAATCACAAGGTCTGAATGCACACTGAAGAATCTTTTTGCTCTCTCTCTTTTTTTTTGTTTTGTTTTGTTTCTTCTTTCTCATGGTTTATTCCACTGGTTACAATTCTTCTTTACAACATGACTAATGTGAATATATGTTTAATATGAATGTATATGTAGAGCCTATAACAGATTGCATGCCATCTTTGGGAAGGGGGAGAGGAGGGAGGGAGAAAGAGAGAAAATTTAAAACTCAAATGCTTGTGGAATTGAATGCTGAAAACTAAAAATAAATTATTTTTTTTAAAAAAAAGATAAAATATAACAGTTTAGACCAGAAGAATTTGAGATAGAACTAGAATGGTCAAATAATCAAACATCATTCCATTCAACCATTAATTTTGAACTTAAAATTTAAAAAGGCTGGAGTAAAGTGCATCTCTAAGGAACTGATTCAAGAAGCTTTTTTCCCCCCAATCCTGTGGTTGTCCTTTATCAGGGTGAGGAGGCGGCAGGATCGAGGAATAATGACATAATTGGATCTGAGAGATCAAATTCAGGAATTAGGAGTCCAAAAATAGAAATACAGACATTCTTAGAAAGCAGTACTGATTTTGTTCCAGGGATGGATGGTAAACACCTGTTAGAAGGATCAAAGTATAGAGATGTGATAGAAGGTATGTTTCATTATTTTGCATCTGAGAAAAAAACGAAAATGATGAATATTTCATATAAAAAGATGTTCTCAAGAATTTCATAGCCCAATTTTGTCAGTCATAAGAGATTCAGATAAAGCCTGTAAAACCATTTAACTATATTCCCAAACTTATCCATCATTACTCCACATTGCCAGCCCTTTACCAAAATGGACTAGTCACTATACCCTGAACACAGGTCATTTTTTCTTAAGCACTGTGAACCATGCATTCTAATATCAGACAGGAATATGTTTGTAAACACAGAGTACCATATCGGAATTAGATCTGAGTAACTCCTCCATAAAGACAGTGTGTATGTTTTAATGTTAAAAACTGCCTTTAAAAATATCTAGAGGCAGCCTGACAAAATCAGAGAAAAGTAGCTCTTTAGTGAAAGGAACTCGGTACAAATACTTTTGATATTTACTATCTGAAACACTTTGTAAAGTCATCTAATCCCGTTGGCCCCTGGTTTCCTCATGGAGGCAGTGAGAGGTTGGACCTAAATGGCCTCTGAAGATGAGCATGCATACAAAAATAGCCAAAGTATGGTGACTAATCTGTATTATGCATTTGACATATTTGATAGATCAAATAGTAAGATAATAGAATAGCATTGATAGATAGATAGATAGATGGATAGATAGATGGAAAAGAACAGAATTTTAAGAGACCTCAGAGACCATTTAGCCCATCTAGATTCAGTTGATATCTTCCAGACAGTATTTCCAGATATCAAAATTATTTCTACCCAGATAGTGCCGTCTCCATTGTACCATAGTGCTTCTAGATTTTGTTAGAGGTATGCTTCAATATCAAACACAGAACCTAGCAAACTGGAAATCTTCACAGAAGAGATACTTAATTCCAATTGCAATATGGTACAAACATCTGCTTGTAAAATTAGAGTCCATATGCTTAAGGGTATGCTGAGTAATCTAGTTTGGTAATGGGCAGTGGTGAGTTAATGATGGACAGGGTCTGTGAAGATAGCGTTGTCCTTTTATTCACTGTTAACGAAAGGAGTTTCCACCCAATGATCTCCCCTCCTCATTCATGAAATCACTGGTCTGGGGCAGCTAGGTGGTTCAGTGAGTAAAGCACCGGCCCTGGAGTCAAGAGGACCTGAGTTCAAATGCGGCCTTAGACACTTGACAAACTTACTAGCTGTGTCACCTTGGGCAAGTTGCTTAACCCCAATTGCCCTGCCATCCCCCTCTCAAAAAAAAAAATCTAAAAAAAAGAAGAAAAGAAATCACTGGTCTAGATTAGCAACTCCCACCTCTCAAAAAATGACTTAAATGGTCCTTTACAGAAGCAGCTAGGTGGCTCAGTGGATAGAGCCTGGGCTTGGAGTCAGGAAGCCCTCCTTTCAAATCTGGACTCAGATACTTACTGGCTATGTGACCTTGGGCAAGTTATTTAACCTGTGTTTACCTTAATCTACTGGACAGGGAAGTGGCAAACCACTCAGTGTCTTTGTCCACAAAACCCCATGGAGAACACTGGCATGCTGTGGTCCATGGGGTCAGGAAGACTCAAACACGATGAACCACTAAACAAAAGTCTTTTACTACTTCCATTCCACGATCCTTTTACTTTATATTATTTTCCAATAAATTAATTTTGTTAGATTTGATTTATCATTATAACCAATCTGAGATATTTTTAATCCTGCTTTTTAAATCCATCATATTAGCTAAACCTCCCAGTATCAGATGATCTGTAAATGTGAAAAGCAAGCCTCTACAACATTTTCCATGTCAATGACAACAATTTTGAATAGTATGGCAAAGCAGACAGATCCTTGGGGCACCTTTCTTCAAATGAATGCAGAAGAATTATCCATTGAATTAAATTTCGGATTTAATTAAATTCCAAATTAACTAAATTAACCAAATTTCAAATTAAATTGAGGTTGGATAATAGAAGTAGCATCAACATAGTATCTTAGATAAATTTTTTTCCAAAAATGAATATAATGTTAATCATTCCTGAAAATGAATACCCACTTGTAGCAAACACATAAACAAAGATGGACTCTAATGTTTGGTCCAGAGAAGTATGCCTTTGGAAACACCTCTTGAGATCCCAGCTGTGCCACACACACGAGATTTTTTCAAGCATGTGGATTGTTATAGCAGATAGCAAGAAAATAATTTTTTATCTCATTATACTATGCAAATGCAATATGTTCCTTTGATTATAGTTGCAATATTTCCTGTATTTCACCTACAGGGAACTTTGAGCCAAGTCTCCTGATAAGATTAACTTAAAGGTCAATCATTGGATAAAGTAGTTGGACATTTTACATGCGCTGAAGAATAATAGAGTTGATTTCCAATACAAACCTCTAACGGCTATAGAATAACAAAAAAGTGGACTTTAAATGATGATTGTGTCTAATAAAAATATTTTTTTTCATTTATTTTTCATTTTTTTTTTACTAATTGAACATCTACCTCTTTTCAATGGAGAGGTGGAGGACAACAGAAGCAGAATGTAGCGTATACTGTCAGAAACATTTTCTGTGTTAGTTGTTTAGGCCAGGGGTTACTGTTTTTCGTTGTTATAACAGAGGATTCAATGGCAAGAGAAGTTATATGCAAATTATTGTGAGAGGAAAATAGAAGGCATTGAAATATTTTTAAGGTAAAGTAAAAAGAGAAAAAGCAATGAGGTAGTGCAGTGGATAGAGTACTGGAATCGGAAAGATTCCTCTTCTTGAGCTCAAATCTGCCCTCAGACACTTACTAGCTGTGTGACCCTGGGCAAGTCACTTAACCCTGTTTACCTCAGTTTCCTCATCTGTAAAATGAGTTGGAGAGGAAATGGCAAATCCCCTCAGTACCTTTGCCAAGCAAACCCCTAATGGGTTTAGGAAAAGTCAGAAGCAACTGAAAAATGATTAAACAACAAAACAAAAAAAAAAACAAATAAAATGATAAAATCATTGCAATATTTCCATCCTCAATATCCAGTCCAATGTCTTGTATATTACAGACTTAGAGATGAAAGGGGTCTTAGAGGTCATATCATCCAATATCATCATTTTTTAAATGAGCAAACCAGGGTCTAGAGAAGCTATAGAATCAGAAAACTTGAATTATAATGGGCGTTAAGGGCTCTCTAGTCATTTTATAGTTGGGAAACTGAGAGCCAGGGGGCTTAAGTGAATTTCCAAATATCATGGTTAGGTCACATAAGTAGTAAATGGCTAAGCCACAGAACACTGAAACTCATTTCCTCTGATCTGACTGAGTAAGAGGAGGTGTCATTGCCAGGGGAATGGCAAACACCATGACTGCCACCTGCCTTTAGATCCTAGAAGATGGACCACAGCAGCAAGGAGGTTAGTGTCATTGGATCAAAGAATATGTGGTGCTGGTGGTGGAGGTGGGGATGTAAGGTCAATTAATCAGTCAATAAACATTTATTAAGTGCCAACCATGTGCCAGGCAAAGCATTGGTGTGATATGTATAGGGGAGGTGGGAGCAGGGAAGGAGAGGTTGCAAAGGGTTTTGAATGCCAAGCAAAGGACTTTTTATTTGATTATGCAAGTGATAAGGAGCCACCAAAATTTATCAAGTAGGAGAATAACAGGGTTGGACCTGTGCTTTAGGACGCTCACTTTAGTAACTGAGTGAAGGACAGAGTAGAGAGAAGAGAGACTTAGGGAAAGAAATCAACTAGCAGAGTATTGCATTACTCCAAGTATGAGGTGATAAGAGCCTGCACCTGGGTTGTGGAAGTGTATGAGGAGGTAAAGAAGCATATATGGGAGATGTTATGAAGGTAAAATTAACAGGCTTTGGCAACAGAATGGATATGGGAGGAGAGAAAAAGCTAACAGTCAATGATAACACTTCAGTTATGAATCTGGAGTGGTGTTTTCAAAAGTAGTTCAAAGTTTAAAAGGACAGGTAAGATTTGAAGTTAAGGTACCTACAAGACATCCAGTTTGAGATGTCCAATAGTCAGTTGGAGATTTAAGACCAAAGGTCAGCAAAGAGGTTAGGGATGGTGTAGTAGCAAGCACCATAGCATACCCAGGATGGGCTGCTAGCATAGGTTCTTAGATTTGCTTTTAAAGGAAAGCAACTTTAACAATCTTCTTTAATTACATTCACTAGTTCAGGGGAAACGTCAGCATCCTGAATGTCAGAGAAAATACAAGCAGGGAAAAATACAGAGAAAATACAAGCAGAGAAATTAGCATAAAGACCAACAGATAGGGATCTTAACTGACTGGACCAAAGCAATGTTGCCATACACTTTACATACACCCCTGGATTGAGAGAGGCTTTACATCTGAGCATTCGTGAGTCTGAACATACAGCTACTCAGAGTCTCGACCAGGAAATCAAAAGATCCTTCTCATAAGTGAACCCCTAAAGCAAAATACCAACTGGAGTATATATAGACTTCTCAGAGCCAGAAGGCATGACAATCCTTGTGACTCAGTGCTAATCAACTTAGTACCAAAAGGTGTAAAAGCCTTCCTACAAGCCGGTTTCTCTTTAGGCAAGTCCCTCCCCCAATGGGTTCTATGTGACTCAGGATGGATTACAGCTGTGAGCTGGGCCAGAGCTCAAAGATCTTCCGATTCCATTAACATTACAGATGGGTAAGTAGATTTAAGAATCATCAGCATAGTGGTAATGATTGAATCCATGGGTAATTCACAAGATAACACATTGAAATATTTTAGAGGAAGACAAGAGGGCCCAGGACAGAACCCTGTGAGATTCCCACAGTTAACAGGCATGACTGTAGAGAAAATCTACCAAAGAGACAGAGAAAGATAACTCAGATAGGTAGGAGGAGAACAAGAATAGAGTAGTATCAGGAAAAGAATAAGGATAGAGTAGTGTCCAGAAAATCTAAAGGGAAGAGAGTATCATAATTTTGGCATTAACCCCATTCTAATTAAATAGGCTTCAAGTTTGTTTCCATCACCTGTAACTTTCATCCATTTCTTTAATTTTTTTTTCCTGACCTTTGACTGGGAAAAAAAATATTTCTAATAATTTCTTAGATTTCTTCCTTATTGAAATTTCTCCCTTTTTCATAATTGATACTGACATTTTTCTTTCTCCTTTTAATGATTCTACCTATCATTTTATTTCAATGTTTTAATAATCTCTAGTTACATTTATTAATTAGATATTCCTTTGTTTTCAATTTGTATATCTATTCTTTGACTTTCAAAATTTCTTTTCTGACTTGTTTTTATTGTTGCACACTCTATTCATTGATGTGTTCTTTCTCTTTTTTGATTACTAAACTGTTTAGAACTATACATTTTCCTCTTTGCATCTGCTTTGGCTGCATCTTAAAATTTTAGCTATGTTGGAACATTCTTATTATTTTCTCTGATGATATTTTCTGTTGTTTCAATGTTTCTTTGGCACACTCAATCTTTTGGATTGACTTATTTAAGCTAGAAAAAAAAATAATCCTATCTTCAAAGATTCTTTATAAATCAAGAAAGAATGTTTAGTATTCCTGCTTTTTTTGTTTGTGAAATTTGATACCCTAATTTAAGGTCACATTTTTAAAGGATGTCATGCACAGCTGAGAATATGCATAATCCTTTTTATTTGTATTCAGTACTTTCCAGAGGTCTATTGTATATAATTTTTCTAAACATATTTTATAGTCTTAATTTTTGTTTATATTTTGTATAGATTTCTCTAGGTCTGAGAGAGGTAAATTGAGATTGGTAATTACTATAGTTATGATGCCTATTTCTTCCTGCAAGTTTATTGTTTCCTTTAAGTATTCAGAAGTTTTGTCATTCAGAGCAGATATAACAATTGTTGCTATCAAATAATTGTCTATGTCGCCTTTGAATATAATATTTTCTCTATGTTTATCTCTCTTAATCATGTCTCTTTTTATTATTATTTTATCTGAGAAAAGTGACAGCTACAAGAGGCAGTGAATAAAGTGATAGGCCTGGAGTCAGGAAAACTCCTAAGTTCAAATCTGGCCTCAAGACACTTACTAGTTGTGTGATCCTTGTCTCAGTTTCCTCATCTGTAAAATGAGCTGCAGAAAACAAGTAATAAACCACTCCCATATCTTTGGCAAGTGTGTTGGTAAGCAAAATGGGCTCCTTAGCACTTAGTTCAACAAGTGCCCTTGAAGAGTTTGGCTTTTGTTTGCTTTGAGTAATTCAGCATATTTCATTGAATCTTACTAAGTGCTAAGCCCCAGGCCCAAACCCCTACTAGGTGTAAAACCTATGTGGGTGTGGATTGGCAACTAAGGTGGGGCCCAAGGTGGGGCTAACTCCAGGGAGGGCCTAGTTTACATGTCTGGGACAGCAGAGGCTCTTAGACCATGTGGGTTTA
>CM053623.1:439676439-439693574 GCA_028646595.1 Phalanger gymnotis
CTGGGGTGGGGCCCTGCTTCCCTCTGCCACTTTGTGGGTTCTGCAGCTCTAGAATTGGTTCAGAGCCATTGTTTTATAGGTTTTTGGAGGAACTTGGTGGGGAGCTCACGCCAGTCACTGCTTCCCAGCCTCCATCTTGGCCATCCAATCTGTTTCTTTCCCCCTCTAGCTCGGTGCTAGAAAATTTGAGGAACAGAAAATTTGTTCCTTTATTCAAGTCATTGATAAAATTTTAAATTGTACAGAACCAAGATCAGATCCAGGGCCATCCCAATAGAGACTTCTTTCCAAGTTGACAAGTATTAATGACTTCTCTTGATTTGTATCTATTTATTCAATTCCAAACAAACCTAACTCTACCATAATAGGCTAGGCTACATTTTTTAATGTTTTCCACAAGAACAGTGCATCACTTTTCTTTTTGGAAATTCTATGATTAAAGCAAGAGAATACCACCTTTGGCAGTATCCTGATCTCTGAGTTCTAACCCCATCAGAAGAAGGAAGGGATCCTTGTCTGGCACAAGTTGGTATTGGGTAAGTTCTGTTGTCTCTTTTCTTCTTTCTTTTCTAGAGGTTCACTTTTTTGTTCATTTTGTTTCATTTTTTAACATTCTCTGCTAAAATGTTATTGGGAATCAAAGCCCCAGTCATTAGATTTTACTTTGCTAATTCAATTTCCTTTCTTTTTGTTTAATTGATACACCATTTGTTCTCCAATATCATAATATTGGATTATGATTCTCCATGATTTTTCAAGGATCACAGATAATGACTCAGCAAGCACAAATATCAGTTGTTTGTTGTAGTGGTACAATTGTTGACTTGGAATCTGTAAAAAGAATTTCTGATGCTTATTTTAGGATGCTCGTAAGTCACTTAAGCTATTTGAACCTTCAGAAATAGTGATTGAACCTACCTCAAAGAATTGCTGTCAGGACCAAATTCGGTAATAAATAAATGAATGAATAAATAAATGAATGAATAAATAAATGAATCAATGAATTAATTAATAAGGGCTTTGCAAATCCAAAAATGTTATATAAATATTATTTGTTATTATGGATCTAGGTTGTGGCTCATGTGATCTATATGACTCAAAGTTAACAAAGTGATTGATCCTTCCTTTACTATACCATGTTAATTTTATCAGTCTTATTTTTGGAGTAAGATATCTGTTGGTCCCAGCTAAAGTGTTGTTTATTTTTCTTAAGTATCAAATTTATCTTAGTTTCTCTCACTTTGACCTTTCCAGGTTGAAGATCATTCCTTAATATTAATCATAACAAAGCATTTCTACTATGTCATTATCTTCCATTACCATAAACCTAACTACCACAGGCAACTATATCTCCTTTCCTTGCACCTGGTCTTTCCTCCAATCTAGATAAATTATCTCCTTTTATTTTCTTTACTTCTCTTTGCCATTCTCATTTTATTGTGGGGTTTAGTGCTTCTGATAGTATCTTATGCATTTATAATCATTCACTGTGAGCTGCCCTCTCTTCCATCTTTTGAATTTGTCTCTTAATAATCTGCATCAGAAAAAGAGAAGAAAAAAGCAAACTGGGAGGCGAAGACCCTCAGGGTTGCTTGTGTTCATCCTTCATTTTCAAAGAGGACCATGACATCAGAAAACTGATGACATGAGTTGCAGTTGACTTTGATTTGACTGAGGGCGGGCTGTGCAAGGTCACCAGCCTCACTTTTTCCTCCAGAGCCATCTGGGTCCAGTGACCTGATACTCATCAGGATGACTGGAGATAGCCCCATGATGCAATGGGAGACCCTGGCCCTTTCAGGCTAAGGCCTTTTCAAGTTCTCATTTTGAGTGAGGTAACTGCTATTCAGTGAATAGGCCTCTTTAAGAAGTGAGTCAAGGGGTGGCCCCTTTAATTAGAAAAAAAAGAGAAAAAAAATCAAACTGGGAGGAGAATATACTCAGGGTTGCTAGTCAAAAGAGAAACAGTGACCTTCTAAGCCAGGAGGGCCTGAAATATAGTTATTAAGTGAAGCTCGGGCAAGGACCTATTGTGGTGCAATTTATTAGCTTCAGAGTGAAATGGGGAGGGAAGCAAGGAAGGAAGGAAGGAAGGGATGGAGAGAAAGAAAGAAAGAAAGAAAGAAAGAAAGAAAGAAAGAAAGAAAGAAAGAAAGAAAGAAAGAAAGAAAGAAAGAAAGAAAGAAAGAAAGAAAGGAAGGAAGGAAGGAAGGAAGGAAGGAAGGAAGGTATCTAGCCAGTAAATCCCAAGTTAACTGGGGATCTTCTGGCCATCAAAATTTGCCTCCCTTTGGAGAGGAGAAGGAGAGAGAGAAGTCAAGCTAAGTTGACCAATTGTCTGGGTCCCCATTCAGGCAGCTTGGACTGCTCAAAGGTTATATTAGTCCTTCATTTTCAAACAGGACCATAACATCAGAACAATGATGACATGACTTGTATTTAGAGTTAGAGTCAGAGGCAGAGTGGGAGGCACACCTTTAAGGTTACTTGATTCACTTCTTAAAGAGGCCTATTCACTGAATGGGCAGTACTTCACTCAAAGTGAGAAGCTGAAAAGGCCTTATCCTGAAAGGGCCAAGGTCTCCCAATGCACCCTGGGCAATCTCCAGTCATTCTGGCAAATATCAGGCCACTGGACCCAGATGGCTCTGGAGAAGAAAGTAAGGCTGGTGTCCTTGCATGGTGCTCCGTCACTCAAATCAAAGTCAACTGCAAGTCATGTCATCAGTTTCCTGATGTCATAGTCCTCTTCAAAAATGAAGGATGAACACAACCACAATAATAATCTACATGTATAAGTTCCCTGTACATGCATACTGGTGTCTTTTAATGGGTTCTTCTTTTCCTCATCAAGATGGTTTCTCTTTATGTCTTCAGTATTTCAATCTCAGGAGCTTCATATCTCTCATAGGATAACTTCCCTAAGTAGAATTTTCAAAGAGTATCACTGGGAAACCTTTGAAATTTGCCCTCTTAAAATCCAGATGGTATATAACACTTGGATGAGCTTTCCTTTACTTTTCCCTTCCTGTTCCAATAAAGAATAGTAATTTCTTCTCAATGATCCCATAATTTCAAATTAGAATACAATCTGCCTTGTTAGTCATTATCAAATCCTGACTAAGTATTCTGCTCAGTATTTCCTCTTTTTAAAAGATATAACTGTTAAAGTTCCAGGGTCCTCCAAACTCCATGCTTTTGAGGAAGAGAATATTAAAATTATTTAGAAAGTTATTTAGATTTACATTGTACTCCATTTCCTCTAGCAATGCAAATTCTGACTCATTCACATTTTATCCTGTGTGATTCTAGTCTAGGTCTTTCCATGAACCCTTCATGGAGGTATACTTCATATGTTGGAAGCCTTCTTTTGGTTCATTTAATATTTTATTGATATCAGTGCACTACCTGGACTGTCTATATGTTATCTCTCATCTTTTCTATGAGACTAGTCCTTTGCCAGTCATAATTTCATAGCACAGGTACAATCTTTGGCAACATACTATAGCACATTCACCTCCACTTTCAAACTTCTTATATTTTTAGTGCATTTCTGATTCTTCTAAGAGCAAATTGTGTTATAGTTTCACAACTTATAACAATTTTGATAATCATGTGTATTTTCTCTCACCACTTTTAGTGTCAAGCATGGAAATACCTACCCTCACCTTCTTAGATGTATGACTAATATTCCTTGTCTAAATCTATATGCTCAGCATTATTATTTTAACTATGTAAAAAGAATCAACATGTAAGAGGTTGTGAGATATATATTTAGTGATATGAAGCTCCTGTGGTTCATATTAATGTTGTTGAGGAATAAGAGTTCCTCACTTGGTTTCTATGTTTTAAGATTTTATTTGGGCACTGAGAATCCTGGTTAAATATTACCTTGGTTTGATAGCTCACCTAAAAATGGAAGGCTCAACTTTGGAAAGAAAGTAAATGGCAAAAGGAGGAAGAGACAGCTTATCATATCCCCTTATGCTACCAAGTTTGCCATTTGGGCACATTTCTTCTCCTGAATATACTAAAAGAAGACGAAGTAAGTTTAAGTGAAGCACAACAGGAATGATACTTTGCTACTTTAAGGATTAGTGAGCTTATCAAAATGGATATTCCCTTCATTGACGAAGATTTTAGTAGACAAACTTTGAGAGTCAATATGGTTGATAAGTTCATTGTCCTGTGGCCGTCCTGTTGGTAAAAATGTGCAAAATTAGATAGGTCAGTCTGTAAACAAGAGACATATAACCATTCTCTCTTCCAATTTATAAGTCAATGTCAATCCATAAAGGTTGTTTATAGTTTGATTTTCCATTTGGTGCTTGAGTTCCATTCTAAAGGAGTCAAATTCAAATGAGGTAGGGTAATTTTGTGAGTTAAATAAGGTTGTGACTTTTTTAAGTTGGGTAGTTTTACTATTTGAAAATGGCAGGAGCAAGGAGAGTTCTGAAAAAAAAAGCCAATAACAACACTGCTAAAGCAGCAAATAGGCAAAAAAAAAAGGCATTCATTCAGAGTATAGGTGGCTAAAGTGTCATATTTGGCAGCATCTAATTAACATATGATGAGATGAAGAAGTTGAGGATGATATCTGGAAAGCCCTGATAGAATTATTTATTGACTATGAGATGATTAAGCTACCTAGCTGTGGTTTGGCTAGCAGAAATATGGAACTTGTCTCATTTACCAGGAGACAGATGTAAATCATTTTACAAAAGAAACCCTTCTTTGAATCAGTATGGTGTCAAGACCATGTGTTAAAGTAAATAAGAACAAAACTTAGAGCAGGGTCTATGAAGAATCCTTAGAACTGGGACTAGAACAGTGGTCTAGATTGATCTGGAAACAGACCTCAGAGATTTCATTGCCACCTGATCCTTAGAAAAGCAAATTTGAAGAACAAGGCTTTGAACTATAATCTGCTTCTTGAAAAAGCAGTTTAGAGTAAGAACAAATTTGATTTTCTTTTCCATGTACTGCCATTGATTGACCAAGAGGTGGAAATCCTTTGCCCAGTCAAGGGTGCAGACCCGGAAAAGCCCTCAATATTCCAACCTCAGTTTTTATTGCTTCTATTGAAAGAATTCAAGACTGCTTCAGCAGGCTAGGAAAAAAAAAAGAGTCACCAATGGATAAGGGGCTCAGGTCACCAAGAAAATAGAGAGGCCAAGAGGTAGAACAGTCCCACCCTCTAGTAAATTGTTTTAAAGATTATCACTTAAGGGAACATCAAGGCCCTCTATCCAGTGTTCTGAGTTACCCAAGACACATAGGTCCTCTACTCATGGGCCTCCATGCAGATTTTCTAAGTTTGTGGCCACTCTCCCTTATGAGCACCACGGACATTGTTGGGAAAGTGTGACCCAAGTTTGCCAGTAGAATATTATGTTAAAATTATTGTTACTTCTCCTTTGGTTCAGTAAATGTTTCTGACTAAGAGTTAAAGGTACAATCTCAATTGATTTGATAAATAAAAAGCTTACTCAAGGAAAGTTAGGACCAACAACATATTCTCCACTAAGTTATCCCCTAGGATCTGAGAGAATGAGGTGTAGTAGTGTGATCATCACCTCTGTGACTCTTGGGCCTGCCCATCAAGAATGTGCTATGGGTCAGCAGGTAGCCTAGAGAGAACCAAGAAAGAAGAAAAGAGAATACAGAGAAAAAGGAATGGGAGCTACGGCAGTGGATGTAACTATGGTAAATCCTGATGAAACTGGTTGGCTTGGATGCCACTTGGGCCTTCACTGTGTAGAGCTTGATAATCACAAATTTCTCCATTGGCATTCAGTTATTATCAACCAGAATATCAACCATAGCAGGAACTGCCTTTTTCATAGAAGTTTAAGATCTGGAAAATGCTTTACCCACACTATTACATCAAATGCAACAAGTATTTCTTAAGTACCTAGTAAATTGCAGGTATTGTACTTGGTAATAGAAATACAATGAAAACCACAAAACAGGCCTTTCTCTTAAAAGAGCTTGCATTCTGTGGGAGTATATGTGGTAGCTGAATTTCAGATGCATTCCAAACAAATACAAAGTTAATTAAGGAAAGAGTGCTAAAAACTTGTGTTGAGGGAGGTAGTTGAAGGCTGTGTAAAAAGGGTCACTTGAGCACAGATTAAGTGGAAGGAGGGATGTCTAGAAGCAGAGGCGAGAAATAAAATCATCCCAAGCCATGAAGAAGAAAGCTTTGATAGTAGAAAACCAGTCAGAGACTTCAGTGGAGGGAAAATTCTGTTTTCTTTTTTTTTGACAATGAAGTTTCTAATTGAGGAATGCACATACACACATGTATATATGTACATATACATATATGTATACATATATATATATATACAGCATTTAAGAAAAATGGTGTTTTAGAATAAACATTTGAATTCTCAATATGAAATCTTGGGAACCTCAGACGTTTCTCAGGAATGTGTGAAATGAGAAGGAAATAAATGTTCTGTCTTCTGGAAAATGAAACAATATTTTTGAGAAAGTCGTCATTACCCAGAACTGGTTCTTTCCAAGCATATCGTTGACTGGAAGTCATAGGGCATCCTTCCTAGAAGAATGGATGGATGGTAAAAAGAAAGACTGCCTTAGAACATCTATGTCCTGATAGCTTTTCTTTCCATCTATGACCTGTTTCTGAAGTGTTGATTTTGCAGTATACACTTTGGGTTGGCATTATGGTCGACAGATGTTACCATGATTTAATGGCTTATATCCTTACAACCATAACAACACTTAGCCAACATGACATGTGCATAGGCATATACTCACTAAAGATGTTTGCAGAGTTCAAGTGAAAGAGTGACTAATCATAATTATAATAGCAGTAATGATGTAATAGTTACTATTTATATAGCATTTTAAGATTTGCAAAGCTCTTTGCAAATATTACTTCATTTTATCTCACAACAATCTTGGGAGGCAAGATTGGTTGCTATTATATCACCATTTTATCCATGAGGTATATAATATAGATAGAAGGTAAATGACTTGCCCAGAGTCACACAGCCTGAGTCAGGATTCAAATTCAGGCCTTCCTGACTCCACGGCCAGAGTTCCAGCAACTGTATTACCTAGCTTCCCTGTTCCAATAGATTATCATCCCTGACCTCTTTATTTGTCCTTATACTTGGCCTTCAGTAAAACTTTCTAGTACCTTTTAATGAGATACATGAAAAGGAATAAATTATAGCATGCCATGCAAATTCACATGAAATATTCATTATTTTTAATAAAAAATGTAATCAATAAGTAACATTATTAGTACCTTAAAGTTGTTTAATGTTGTTTTCCAACAATATTGTTAGTTTTAGAATATTTAAATAGTATAATACAGTTATTTACTCAACAATCTCCATCTACCCTTGACAAAATTTTGATGTGACCTTGCGGTATTCTTATCCCAAATTGGAAACCTTTACTATAGATGTTGAGGTCATTGAAATGTTCATTTGTGAAAGACATTGTATGTCAGGTTCTGTTATAATCAGTGCTTCCTAAATGAAATCTATAGTCACTCAAGATTATTCACCCATACTTTCCACATAGGAAAAATGAAATGTATCTGCAGAATGCCTATGGTCTAGGCTATGGTTCTCAGTTAGATAGCATATAGAGCTAATCGATCAGTTCATAAATATGGATGGACAATGAACTGATCTAGACCTGATTTTTTTTCTTTTGCTTTAGGAATATTATAAAAGACTTCTTCTAATGATTCTAAGTTCCTGAGTGAAACAAAAATACAACTTTAAAACTCCATATTTTTCTAATAATTCTTCATGTTTACAAATAATGGGATAACACAATTTTTTGATAACACAATTTTTTTTTGATAACACAATTTTTAAAGAACGCAAATGCAGGTTTCTGAAAGGTGTATGAGAGACACATGACATTTGTAAGTAGTTGAAAACATAATACCAATGTTGAACTGCATTCACAAAACATTTTAAAAATCATCACCATTATCATTATCCAAAGCATTTCTAGAGAACTTTAAGTTTTCCAAAATGTTTTAAAAACATTTTCTCATTTCATCTTCCCAACAACTCTGGGAGGTAGATATTAGACCCATTTTACAGATGAGCAAACTGTGACAGAGATAGTCAATGACTTGACCAGAGTCATATAGTTAATAAGTGCCTGAGGCCAAATTTGAGCTCAGGTCTACTAGACTCCTGAGTAGAATTCATCACTCTATGATCTCCACCATTTAATGGCTTCAGTGACCAGGAGAAAAACAAACAATGACAAAAAAAACCCCTCATGTGGGTTGTTTGTTGAGTGAGATCAGTGAGATAACCAATGTACATCTAATATGCTGTACTGGTACCCACATAAGTCAAGAGCCCCGGGAGAAGGCACTTAGCACATTGGGTGGACCTCTCCAGGAAGATCCTTGGGAGGGTGTGGATGAGAACAATTTGACCTTCACCTCTGGAGGGAGAACAGCCACTGATTATAAAAGCACATCATTTAAATACAGATAAGAAAATGGAAGTTCCAGATGTTTAATAATGTTCTTTAAGGTTGATATGAAGCAGATTTGGGATTATGCTCAAATATTTTTGTCTTATGTTTCTACTATACTCTCATCAACTTAACATTGCAACAAGAATAGGCCCTGACTAGAGTGTGGGTATATTCTATGATGCTGGTTAATGGAGGTTTGGGGTGTCTATACTAAATTCAGTCCCCAGGACAAACCGTAGAAGCTATTTTTCATGCTCAGAAGGATTGATTAATTAGCGCTATACTAGGTGCTGGGGATACAAGTACAAAGTACAAAGAATGAAACAATTTCTATTTTAAATAACCTTATATTCTAAACAGGAAGAAAACATATACATATCTAAATATATGCAAAAGAAAAACAAAAACGGGGGGAGGGCACAAGTAGTTGGGAAGATGAGGAAAGATTCACGAAAAAGTTGAAACTTGATCTGTGTCTTGAAGAATGATATAAAGATGTGAGGCAGAAGTCAGGAGGGTGCATTGTAAGCATGAGGGGAAGGACAAAGGCAAATGCACAGAGCTAGAGATATAGTACTTTGTAGGAAAGTGAGAAGGGCAGTATGGACTGACTATAGAATGAAGGAAGGAGGGAGAGAATGTATGATGGGGCTGGAAAAAATGGAGAAAGCTCAGGTTATGAAGGACTTTAAAGGACAGATTTATACATTTTATCCTAGTGGTAAGAGGAAGCCAGGGGAGTTTAATGAGTAGGAAAGAACCATTAGATCTCTTCTTAACAAAAATCACTTTGGCAGTTCTGTGGAGGATAGAATAGAATGAGGAGAATCTTGAGGTAGTAAGACCAATTAGGAGGCCATTGCAATAGTATAGACAAGCTGTGATGAGGTCCTGAACACAGGTGATGACTGTATACATAAAAAGAAGGGTATAGTGTAAGACTGGGCAGCTAGGTTCCCCAGGGGATAGAGCACCAAGCCTGGAGTCAGGAAGACCTGAGCTTAAATCCAGCTTCAGACACTTACCAGCTGCATTAACCTGGGCAAGTCACTTAACTCTGTTTGCCTTACTTGTCTCATCTCTAAAATGAGCTGGAGAAAGAAAGGGCAGACCACTCCAGTATCTTTGCCAAGAAAACCCCAGACGGAGTCACGAAGAGTAGGACATGACTGAAACAACTAGACAACAAGGATAACAGAGATGCTGGAAAGGGACAAATATTTGAAAACAAATTGACTATGTGGAGAGAGGGAAATCAGAAGACAACTCTTAGTTGAAGGTGAAGTAATACTAAAAAACAAACAAAACAAAAAAACATTTTTCAAGGCTTCTTGAGAAGGTGCTGACAATTCCCTTTGATCTAAAGACAAATGAGTCCAAGCACTCACTCACAGGGGTGGGAAACCTGCAGTCGCAAGGCCACTTGTGGCCTTCTAGGTCTTTGGGTGGGATCTTTTGACTGAATCCAAGTTTTACAGAACAAATCCTTTTATTAAGGGTATTTATTCTATGAAGTTTGCATTCAGCCAAAGGGCTGCACTTGAGGACCTAGAAGGCCACATGTGGTCTTCATGCAGCAGGTTCCCCACCCCTGTTCTAGAAGCTTGGTATTTGGCATTTGTCTAGGAAAAGGAAACACTACACTGGTGATAATTTAGGTCAGGAAGGATTATGTGAATGCATGTGTTAAGTATGATAACTCCCTAAAGATCTTTTAGAGTTTACTAGAGTTACCAGGATAACAAAATGTATTTGGTAATGAAGGCAACAATTAGCTTTCAAATATCCAGTTGGAAGGCAGAGAAGAGAGAGACTCTGAAGTCAGATCGAAAAGTCTAAAGTACTGAATTATCTAGCTTAGGAACTTTGTGACTTCACAGATTTGGGGAATAGATTCTGGGTCTCACATTGAATTTCACTCTATTTCTTTTTAATTTTAATATTGGAATCATAACATATGCTATTTACACAGAAAATGATGTTTTACATTACATTTGGCAAGCAGAGGTTGTTAATTAAAGTACACCAGCCCTGCATTAGGGGAATTGCCCCAATTGACACAAAATGGGTACATACAGAACCAAAGAATTTGGTTTTTGTTTTTCTTTGGTGATCTAGCCATAACAGCTACAGCATTTATATAACTTTTTTTTTAAAGAGTACTATAGAAGTCTATTTCAATTAAATATGAATTAGTTAAGTACCTACTATGTGAATGGAATTGGGTCAAGTACTGGGCTTAAAAACTAAAAAGCAAGGGCAGCTAGGTGGCACACTGAGTAGAGCACCAGTCCAGGAGTCAGCAGGACCTGAGTTCAAATCCAGCCTCAGGCACTTGACACATTTACTAGCTGTGTGACCTTGGGCAAGTCACTTAACCCCAATTGCCCTGCCAAAAAAAAAAAACCAAAAAGTAAAACAAATAAAATAAAAGATAAAAATTAAAGTCCCTGCTCTCTGCTCTCAAACAGGTTATATCCTACTGGAGCAATATCTATACAAGCAAGCAAATGAAAAATACATAGGAGACTAAATACAAGGTATGTTGAGGATAGATGAGTGAGCACTATCAAGTGAAAGGTATCCTATAGGAAGTAGCACCTAGTCTATGCCTTGAAAGAAGCCAAGCTCACGATCCAACGAAAAATGTTTCACTATAATTAACTCTTACCCACAATCACCTCCAGCACCATTAACGGCCATGAATGAAAAAAAAAATGATTCAAAGATAACAAAGGAAGGAGGGACGGAGAGCGAAAGAAAAGAGAGGATAAAGGCCAGATTACATTATGTAGACCTCAAATTGATCTTAGAGGACTATGAGACCAATCCCCTCATTTTATAAATAAGAAAAATGAGAAAGTCATCGCCCAAGGTCATGTAGGAGATTGAGGTGAGAGTAGGATTCAAACTCCAAGTTCAGTGTACTAGCCAGTGTTCCAAGACAGAAGAAAGGAATAATGGAAAGAGAAGAAAAGCTGGAGAGAAAGGGAGGTAGCGAGAAAAGAGACACAGAGACTGAGTCTACTTAAATAGCATTAGTAATGCTCAGTGACAGCTAAATTCAACTATGGGAAATTGGCACACCATCATTGATTTATTTCTTTTGAGAAACTGAAAATTGATTAGCTCATTTAAATGTCCATCATGTTAGTGAAGCAGAAATTTTAGTTCCATTTAGACTTCTTTTCTCTCTCTAAATATTTGATTTTTAATTGAGTCACCAATAGAAGATGCTTATTTCTAAAACTAAAATCGTTATTGCTGCTGTGAACAACTGTCTTGAAATACATTCTGATAAAATATAATGGTGAGGAAGGAGGGTAGATCTTCAGAGGGTGCCTTGAAATATTCGATGAGTGGTCAAAAAGAACACTGGAGACTTCTGACCATGATGTTTACCTGAGAAGAGCAAACAGATTAACTTCACAACACCTAAACCAAAAGAAACCAAAGGATTAAGAAATCCAATGAGAATTTATGTTAAATGGCTTTTTTATCCCAGAACTGCACACAAACACAGGGTTAGGCAGAAGCCCACTGGCAATGGGAAATGGAGCCATCAGCAAAGCAAGTAAGTGCCACGGCAGACAAACAATCTGACAGCTTTTCAGTATTGCTGGGGATTAATGGGAGATGCAACCTAGAATGGTACAGATCAGTGTCAGATGGGCTGTGCCTGAAGTGGGGTACACTAAGGCAACCTGTCCCCTTCCCTTTCCTCCCTTCCCCCTTCCCTCTCCTTTTTTCTCCTCTGTCTCTATCTCTCTCTCTCTCTCTCTCTCTCTCTCTCACACACACACACACACACACACACACACACACACACACACAGCACTGCAAGCATCCAGAAGGAATAAGTTCATGTATCAAAGAACCACAGAACCATAGTCAGGATCACACACAAGATAGGATAACATCTATTTCCAAAAGCAGAATAGAGATAGACTTACAACCAAAAATAACTGTGAATATAAATATAAAGAACAAAAATAAATCTTCAGTAAAATAGAGGACTTCCAAGCATATCCTTTGAAAAAAAAACACAAAAAACTAGAGCTGAGTAGGAATTTAGAATGCAAACACAAGAGTAAAAATAATCCTAGAAAGGGTAATTTATTTCAATAATTGTAAGGGGCTGTATGGTGATGCTGTGTTAACATTCTCATAGAAAGAGAAGGATCAAATAATCCTTAAAAACCTAAATGTTTTAAAAGGACTTTGAGAGACTTAAATAAGAACAAAAGAGAAATAGAGGGATGGATTGGTTCTATTCTGAGGGTTTGGGGAGCGGAAAAAGAAAGGATGATAGAAGGAATATGTTAGTGTAGGAAGAGGGAAGAAGGAACTGGAACTTGCCATATGTCATAATCGGGATAAATGAGGAATATATAAATAAGAAGAAAATGATAGGAAGAACAAACATCAGGGGAATCTCATTCTGAAATAGACAAAACAATTTATAAATACATAATTTACAAAGACAAAGTAGCTATATTTATATGCAGATTTTGTTATGGAAATGCATAAAAATTAACAGTATGTAAGTAAATGTAGGGAAGGGGCAGGTTAAAAGGGAAGATAATAGTGGAGAGGGCGTAGTTACAATTATAACCTGGGAGAGGAAGGGCTAAAGGGAAAAAATGAAAATAAAGATATGAAATTGAAGGGGGTGCCCATGAATTGGAGCATGACTGTATCAACGATGTTGCTAGCAGCTGCTGTGGAGGTGAAAACTAATGGGGTACAGTCTCTGGGAACCCCCTTGAGTTCTCTGTGAATCTTCTCACTTGATCTGGCCTTCACCTGAGGCCATAAGCCTTCCAGTATCACTAGGCCCAAACGCCAGTTACCTCTGCATTGCCTCTGGCAACTTCCTATGCCTGAGCCCATCAAAATCCCATTCTCTTGTTTCCTGGAGTCTGACCACAAGTCATCCCTGTCCCATCAAGATCCTCCTTAGATTCCTCCTCAAGACCCTCCCTAAACCCCTTCTCTAGTCACCTCAGACTACTTGAACACCCCTCAATCCCTCCCAAAATCTTTCTGTATATGTCTCATCTTGCCTCCATGAATGCACTCAGAGTCAATCTAGCTTAGCTTAGATTCAGTCTGGTCAGTTGGCATTAGCATCACGAATGCTCAGGCTCTCTAAGAGTCTACCCAAAATGGTGAATCTTTAATACACTTTGTTTTTCTCTGGCTGAGAAGGCTTGAGTTAAATTCATTTGTTAGGACACCCCGTGTCACTATTTTGGGGTCTCGAGCACCCCTAAAAACACATGGTTCCTAACCTCATCAAGACCAACAAGCACACAGTAGGGCTGCTAGCACAGGTTCTTTGATCTGCTTTTCTAAGGAAAGCAACTTTAAGGGGTTAACAATCTTATTTTAATTATACATATATCATTCACTTAGTTTAGGGGAAAAAGCACCCTGAACTTCAGAGCAAATGCAAACAGAAAATATAAACAGATTAATAGACAGGCTTTTGTCTGATCAAGATATCACATATATAGTTACCAGAAAAAGAAGCATCAACATTTGGGTTTTCAAAGCAGGGGGGCTCCTTAATGGTTAACCAGAGTCTGCACACCAACACTCTTCCAATGAGTGTGCCCTCAAAAGTAAAATGCCAACTTAAGAGCTAATATACCCTGTTCAAAGCCCTGAGGGATCAGGGCCTACTTAGCAAAAAGGGGTGTGGGAAAGTTCTTTAATCACTAGGATGTCATATACATTGTTTCCAAGCAATGACTCTTGATTCAAACAAAGACAAGACTCAAGGACACCTAATTGCCCCAGTGCTGAGAAACACTCCAGAGTGAAAGACCCCACTTTGCTTGCCATTACATTTGAAAGACAAGACTCATCAAAGGTATTTGATTATCTCAGTGCTGAGAAGTACTCCAAAACAAAAAACAAAAGTTCCTACTTTATCTACCCCTATTCAAACAAAGGCAGGACTCATTAAAGGCACTTATTTGCTTTAGCATTCCAAAAGAGAAACTGGTAAAAAAAAAAAAAAAGTCCAACCTTGATTACCAATACAATGGCTAAAGAAATTATGGTATGGTGATGAGATGTTGTTCTTATTGTATTATTTGAAACTAGACTTCCCTAACTCAGCCAGCACTGGAGTTCATTGGCCACTTGTGATTCAGATCCCACTATTAATTGAAACAGCAGCATGCATTTATTCTAATTCTGACCTGGGCTGCTTTGCCTATCAGGGAGCCCAGCAGCACTCTTCCTTCTCCTCCTCTAGGAGCTCAGCATATTGATTCTGGATTCAGCTTTGGCTTAGCCTACTATAGCTCAGACCTCCTGAACTCAAGCACTTGACCATCATCACCCTTTCTGGTAGCAGAGATTGTAAACATACAATGCCTAAACTGTAAGAAATTATGAAAGAAATAATTTTTAGAAAATACTGGAAAGTATGAAGTGATGCATTATAAAGTGAGTAGAACAGTGAGGAGAAACTGGCAGAGCAATTTATACAATGATAGAATTGTAAAGAAGATGAAAATAAAACAAGGAAAACAACTCTTAAGGACCTAAAGATTCTGATCAAAGTAATGACCAGCCATATCTCCAGAGAACCTGACCGTGATGAAGCATGTTACTCATGTCTTCACAGAGAGAGATGAGGGATCCAAGGTGCGTAATGAGATATTTTTAACATGACCAATGTGTGGATTTCTTTTACTTGACTATGCTTGTTTGGTCATGTGTTTTGTTGTTTGTTTGCTTTTGTTTTTCCCTCTTTTAGTTAGGAGGGAGTTGGCAGAAAAGAGAATTTAGAAATAATGATGGAAAAAAATAAGCCATTAATTTAATTTTCAACATAGAGAAGAAAACAAGAGGAATTTCAGAAGGAAACACAAAGGACAGTTTTGAAAGTAATCAATGGAAAGTGTCGCATATTTTTAAAACAAGTGACATTAATGGAGACACAGTTTCCTTTCTATTTTATTGTGTTTTATGTTATATATGGAAATCATTTTTGGTTAACTTCAGAATAAAAAGAAAATTATTAATTTTAAAGAGTCAAAGCATGGAAAGGATGATGGTTGACTTTGAGTTAAGATTAAGAGTAGTATTCTTAGTACTGAGATGTTTATAAATAAGATTATTTCTGGGCACATCAGAAGACAAAATTGTCATGGCTCCCTTCCCTATGTCACTAAATATTAAAGAACTCATTATCTCTCCAATCTGTGGCGGCAAAAAGTGAAACAAGAACATTAGAATGTGGGGCCACACCTAGTAGTGTAAAGAAGTTAACTATAGGACAGATAAAAATTACCCTATATCCCAAAGGTTGTAAATTTATGGAAATCATTATTCCAGCGGATAATGTAAACATCAGATATACATAAAAACAAGAATGGTTTAACTTGTTCTAAGTGACAACTACAAGTTTTGGTACCTAGAACAAATGGTATAAATCAGTGTTCAGAACAAACAGCACTGAATGCACTCAAGTCAAGATACCTGAAATTAGAAGAATCAATTAACATTTATTAAATGCTTTATGCAATTGTTGATATGATAACCACTAGGAAAATAGAGTAAAAAACAAACAATCCTTGCCCTCAAGGAGCTTAACTGCACAATTAAATAAAAAAAAAGTAGCATTTTAAACTTCTGTGCCCTCTAAATCATGGTGCCTTTCTCTAGGCCCCTATCCTAGTTATATATGTATATGTATGTGTGCATACGTATACACATATATACATAAATATACATATACATGTGTGTGTAGTTCCAGGGTGGAATATTTCAAAATATACAGATACCATGGTCAATGATGGTGATGATGTAACATTAACAATAATGATGATAATAATATTAAAAATAATTAATATTTATTTAGTACTTTAAGTTTGGTAAAGCACTTAACAAATATTAACTTATTTCATTTTCATAGCAACCCTGGGAGGTAGATACTATTCTTATCCTCCTTTAACAAGCAAGAAAACTGAGGCATCCAAGGATTAAATGACCTGCCTAGGCTTACACATCTACTAAGAAGTGTCTGAGAATCATTTTGAAGTCAGATATTCATGACGGCGGTCCAGTGAGCTATCCAATGGACTATATATTGCCTATCTATCAAATCTTCCTTTTAGACACAGATATTTAAATGGATGAATGTTGTTATGCCAAAGCACTGATTGAAAGCATCACTTATTTGGTTCATATTAGTCTTAGCGTTGTCTTCCATAGTCCACCTGGTTTAAAATGGTGCAATCAGATATTCCATTTACAGTATCTGAATAAAACTTAGAAAAAAAAATAAATAAATGAAGAAGCTAGAGGTCAGGGATTCCCATAGCATCAAACATAGTGCCATGTATATAATAGTGGCCAAACATTCATAGGATCATGGATTTTGTGCTAGAAGCAATATAAGACATCACCTAGCTCTACCTCCTTATACTAGAGATAAGAAAACCCAGGAGAAGGGAGGGACTACAACATACCCAAGGCCATGCAAGTAGGAAATAGCAAAGTTAAGAGAATTCAAATCCATGCCCTTAGTCTAATCCCTTGCTTTTGCCACCAGAAAGAAGATTCTTAAGCTGAGGTCCATGAACAGTTTTAAAAACATTTTTATGGGGGCGGAGCCAAGATGG
>CM053623.1:439694074-439723444 GCA_028646595.1 Phalanger gymnotis
AAAAAAAACATTTTTATAATTGTATATCAACATAATTGTGTTCCTTTTAAATCTTAGTGTTTTATTTTATGCATTTAAAAAACATTGTTTTGAAAATGTATCTATAGCTTTCACTAGATAACCAAAGGGTTGCATGACATAAAACATTTTAAGAACATCTGTATTAGAGAATAAATAACATAATCAGAATGATACTTAGAGGTCATCTAATCCAATCATTTTGCTTAAGTATATCCCCTACAACTAACATGACAAGTGACAGTCCAACCTCTCCTTGAAAACTATCATTCATCTCTTCAAAAGATAATTGATAATAAGGGTATAAAAACCTTACAAACAGATGTAGAAAAGCAAAAATGTTAAATGTATCTCTTATAGATCACAATACAACAATAATTACATTTAATAAAGGACTGTTGAAATGATTAAAATTTAATTGGAAACTAAATCATTTAATGATAATGAATGGGTTAACCCAACAACAGATCAGAGAAATAATCAATAATTTCATTAAAAGTAATTACAGCAATGAGACAACATGCCAAAATTTCTGGAATATAGCCAAAGCAATTGTTAGGGGAAATTTTATATCCCTACCAACTTTCATCAACAAAAGAGAAATACAATAATGAATTGGGAATGCAACTTAAAGAAGAAACAAAAAATAACACTAGAAACCACCAAATTAAAAACCTTAAGCTAAATACAAAAATAGAAATCTTGAATATGAAAGAAGAGCTTAACAAAATTAAAGGCAAAAACCCTGAAATAATAAATAAAGGTAGAAACTGTTTTATAAAAATGTAAAATCAATAAAATCAATAAGCCATTAGCTAATGATGACAGAAATAAAGAAAGAAGAAAACCAAATTACTAGCCTCAAAAATGACTGGGGTTGGGGGCAGAAAGTGAGTCAACCAACAAAGAAGAAATTAAAGAAATTATTAAGGAACTATTTCAATGAATTATATGCTAATAAAATTGACAGTCAAAATCAAATGGATAAGTATTTACAAAAAATAGAAAATGTTCAGATTACAAGAAGAAACAGGAGACATAAAAACGTTTGGATGGCCAGGAGATGAAAAAGTCAGATATAAACTCCCAAAGTGGGAAAATAGAACATGTGGATTTATAAGTGAAATATATGAAATAATTAAAAAATATTTAGTGTTAATACCACATAAATTGTTGGAGGGGTACCAGACAATCTCTAGTATGACTTCCAATTTAAAAATACAAACCCTTGAGAAGGAAAACCAGTCACCAATCTAAAAATAATTTTTAAAAAATATATCTAGAGCTGAAAGGGCCAAAAAGGTATCTAGTCCATTTCTTTTATTTTACAGATGAGGAAATTGAAGTCCAGGGTGGTTAAGCCCAAAGCCATATAAGTAGGCAGCATCACAAGCGGGATCTGAGCCAGGTTCTCTCACTCTAGGGTCAATGTTCTTTCCCCATACCCTGCTAGAATAACATGAATAACCATAACATGATAGAATTAGACATTTCAAGCTGGATCACCCTAATGATCTAACAGGAAAGAGAAAACCATTTTAATTCAATTTAATAATAATTTGTTAAGCACATACTACATGTCCAGTGCTGGAGATACAAAGCACTGGAGATAGAAAGACAAAAATAAAACTTTCCCTCACCTGAAGAAGCCAGCATTCCATTATAACGGAAACAGTATATACATGGGGTCGATACAAAATGAACCCTAATGAACCATATTTATGGGGGTGGGCAGAATTCTAACAATTACTGAAATTGGGAAAGGCTTCTTTGTTTCACCTTTTCCATACCGCTTTCACTTTGTTTTTTTGTTTTTTTTTTTTTTTAATAGGAGTTTAGGGTAGTTTACCTCAGACAGTTGTGTAACTCCAACCTTGTGATATAAGAATAGATGAAAATTACCTAGGATTAAAACCATGGCTAGATTGCTATTGGTGAGTATTAGGCGTAGGATTATTAAAAAAAAAGAATATATATGTTAGAGATAGATTATAGACAGATTTATTGATGGATAGACAGACTTGGGAGAAATAGAAATCTACTCATTAAACTGATTTAATTGTAGCCAATTTGTTAGAAGAGATAAGTTTGATATCTCCCAGACGTTCGAAACTTCTAGAGTTTATTTCCTTTTATGAATTAGAGTCTCTTAGGAGTTACAATTTCTTCTGATTAAAAAAAGACAGCAATTTCCAGATGCACACTGTGCAAGGCACATTTTTGCTGATTTAAAGTTTAACATCATTCAAATCATCCAGTTGATTTTATTACGGTGGATGATGCTGTTGTCGTCTGACATGTCAGGGTACCACAGCCGCCTCCCCGTTTCCCCCTCCCCACCCCAGTTAACCAGCTGATCAGGCTGGTGGCTGCTCCCTATCATTCAGCATGCCAAAGCCTAAATGCTATTACCTATAAATTAATCCCTAGCAATTATAAAAAAAGAATAATTAATGCTTTCCAAATGTGTCATATGACCTGAAATCACACTGCTTCTAGAGCTGAAAAGCTGCATTCAATGAAAGTATTTCCATAGGAAAGCTTCACGTGTGGTCCCAGCTGCTGTCTGCCAGTGGATCATAACCATTATGACTACAAAATAGTAGGACTATGTTCAAGTCTACTTAATGGAAAGCAGTTTCCCTAATTTATAATCAGAGTCTACACATTTAAATGGAGTAAACTGGTGCCTGTAGAAAGGGAACACTCCATTGCTTTCCCCCATCCCCTTTTATTTCTAGATGTAATGAGTCATTAGTATGAAATTCTACAAAGTCCCTCTTTTTCCTCAATACATCTTTGGCTGCCATGCCCTTGAAGATATGTCTGCCTGTAACCTCACTCTAATGCAGAGGTCCTTAACCTGGGATCTGTAGATAAAACTATGAACTTAGATGGACAAAAAATACATTCTCATTTTCACAAACCCCAGAAAGAAATTTAGTTTTCCCTTCAATCGTTCGAATATTATTCTGAGAAAGGGTCTCTAGGCTTCCCCAGACTGCTAAAGTGGTCCATGAAATAATAACAAAAGTCTAAGAACTCTTGTTCTAAGAAAACAAAGTATCAGATGAATATTTCAACCAATCCATTGACAAACAAATCAACAAAGGTACTTTATTAAGCACCTCTTGCATGCTAGGCCTTTTCCTAGGTTCTATGGATACAAAGACAAGAGTGAAATATTTCCTGTCCTTGAGAAAAAATACATTCTATTTAAGGAACAGTGCATACACACGGAAGGAAGGAAGGAAGGAAGGAAGGAAGGAAGGAAGGAAGGAAGGAAGGAAGGAAGGAAGGAAGGAAAGAAGGAAGGAAAGAAAAGAGAGAAAAAAAGAAAGAAATGAGGGAAGGAAGAAGGAAAGGAGGGAAGGAAATATAAATAAAGGATGATAAATGACAGTTGAGAGACTAAAATAAAGCAATCTAGATTCTAACATAAAGGGGAGAAGGAAAGGAGGGGAGGATACCATGGTAAGGATAAGGGAACTGGGAATTTACATAAGAGATAGAAAATTTAGAAAGTGTGAGAGAAGGCAGCAGCGATCTGGCCTAGGAATTCACCAATCGGGAAAGTAGCCCTCAAAGTATAGGTTTCTCCAAGATATAAAATGGTGGCTGCTAAAGGATGGTTGATAAGGAGACCAGGTCCTAATTCTTAGGAACTTTATCCTGATATCAAACTTAAATTCATGCAAGCAATTCACACCTAGTGCTGCAAGTTCTTCCTTCTAAAACCAAATAGAACAAATCTAATCCCTCTTCCATATAAATGTCTTTCAAGTACTTGAAGACAGCTATCATCTGTCTCCTGACATTTCTTGTCCTTGAGTCTACAGCATAAGGACCAGCCAGCCTTGGGGTAAAAAGGCTCATTAGGAAAATGCTAACAATGACTATTTTTTTTCCAGGTCACAGCAATTCATGAAGACTCTCACATTTCACATTCTACAGCAATATTTTCCTGTGCCCTTTCTCTCTGTTGAGCTTTTAGAATGTTGAGGTTTAGGGGTGCTCAGAACCCCAAAATACCGAGACACTGCGTCCTACCTACCCAAAGGAATTTGACCCAAGCCTTCTTACAGACAAAGGAAAACAAAGTTTGTTAAAGATTTGGCATATTGGGTAGACTCACAAGAAACCTGAGCATTTGTGATACTTGTATTGACAAGCAGGCCAGATAGAATCTAAGCTAGATTGAATCTGAGAACTTTCATGGAGGAAAGATGGATCTTATAAACAGAAAGGCTGTGGGAGGGATCTAGGGGTAGTCAAGTAGTCTGGGGTCATGGGAGGGGGGATTTTGGGAAGATCTTGATGGAACTGGGTGATTAGGGGGTGTGGGATGAGGTCAGACTCCAAGAATTGGATTAAGAAATAGCTGAAGACTACCTGGAGATGACAGACAATGGAGGTCTAGAATAATAGATTTAGGTATAGATATTTTGATAGGATCAAGGGTGGGAAGTAGCCTGATAATGGAGGGCTAGGCTGGATTAAGAGTAATAGAGACTTGGGCATAGGGATAATGAAAGGCTTATGGTCTCAGAGGAATGCCTCATGGAGTGGGAAGATTCCAGGAGAGTTCAAGGGGGCTCCAAGAACCTATACCCCATCACCTCCACCGCTGGTGCCTTTGATTTGAGATTATCTCCTATTTACCCTGGAAATATATGTATACATGCCTGCATGCATGCATGCATGTGTGTATGTATGTATACATACATATATATCCATATATCTACATCCATCCATCTGTCTATTTCCCTGTTTGTTCTTCCCTACTAAAATGCCAGCTCCTTTAGGGCAGTGCCTATTTTGTTTTGTTTTTACTTTCTTTTTATTCTTTGGTACTTAACACAGTGTCTGGCACATCGTAATTACTTAATACGTGCTTGTTGACAGATTGCTGCTAAGTTAAGGAAAAGTTGTGATCAGCATTGATGAAGGGTGTGGCCATCTCAATGAAATCATAGATCTTTGAAAGATAAACATAATATCTTACAATACTTCTTATTAAATTAATGTATTAGCTGTTTCTGAAAGATGCAATAGGCAATTATGTTCATGTCAATTATCTTGTGCATGGAATCAGTAATGGGCAGATTCTGTTTCTAACTTCTGACGTGATTTTGGGAAAATTCTCTGACATATCTAACTTGATTGATTTCTTTAAAGTGGGGAGCAAAAACTCAACCATGCAATCTTCCTCTGTTGATTATTCTGAGGATAGAATTCTAATAAAGCATTTTGATGTACCAGGAAGTTGGCTTCCAAAAAGAAAGAAAGAAAGAAAAAAAAGAAAGAAAGAAAGAAAGAAAGAAAGAAAGAAAGAAAGAAAGAAAGAAAGAAAGAAAGAAAGAAAGAAAGAAAGGAAGAAAGGACAGAAATGACAGAAATGACAGAAAAGCAATAAGGTAAAAACAGAAAGATCCTGGGATTTGATAGTCAATGAACTGGATTCAAATCTCAGCTTTACCATTTCCTTCCTTTGTGGCCTCAGGCAGGTCACATTATCTCTTGGGGTTTAGTTTTCATCCGAAAAATGAGGGAATCTGACTAGAAATCTTCTAAGGTCCCCTTTTAGATTTAAATGCTCTGATCTTACAATTTCATTAGCATAATGATTGGGACAAATAGTCATTATGCTTTCTTGGAGGAGAATAGGTTTTATGCTCAGATTTAAGTATCTATAATTATAAATGTTTTATTCATGATCTTTTCTTTAATTTCACTGTACTTTCCAGCGACTCCCCCAATAAATCCCCCAATAGAAGCCCCACCACCACCACCACCACTTATAAGGAATTATAGTTAAGTAAAACAGATCATCAAATTGTTCACGTTTGACAGCATATGCCTTATTCTGCACCTCGAGGCCTCCTGCACTAAGCCAAAATGTGAGAGACATGTTCCACTCTACCCCAAAGCAAGGAATTCCAAAAAGTAAAGTCCTCAAAACTAATTAAGAGGCAAGACATCCAGGACAATATAGGTCATGGAGTCATTCTATTTAAGTCATTGTCAGACCACTTCTATAGTATCATTGCCATTTCTTGGCACCAAGTTTTACAACATCATCGATAATTCAGTGTCCAGCAGCGGGTGACCTCCATTGTCTGTCATCTCCAGGTAGTCTTCAGCTATTTCTTAATCCAATTCTTGGAGTCTGACCTCATCTATCTATTGTAGGCATTATCTAAACTGTCCTCCTGAATCTGATTAATATATTCTATATCTGTTCATAAAAGCTGGCACAATAATATTCTATTGTGCCATACATGCATATATATGTATGTATAGATGTATTCATATATATGTAGGTATACATATGTATATTTGTATACATGCATAAATATATTTCTAATCTCTATTTCCACAACTAGACTCTTTCCTGAGTTCCGACCCTGCATCACTAACAGTCTATTACACAGTTGATTCATTCATTTAATAATAATAATAAAGACATAGACAAAGGGAAATACATAATCATGTTTCAAAATGTTTAGTTTCCTTTTAAATCTTCTGTATTTTATTTTTATTCATTTTAAAAACATTCTGAGAAGGAAGTCCATAGGTTTCAGCAGGATGTCAAAGGCATCACACAGACACACACATACACACATTAAGAATTTCTATATTACATTTATCATATTCATTATATACCATATACTATAATTTTTTCTTCTCCAATGGGGGGCATCCAATTGCTTCAAATCCTTTTCATGTTCAAATATTATTATTTTTTTCATTAAATGGCTAGCAAAAATGTTTTATATCTGTATTTGTCATAAGTTCATTAATAAAATAGATCACATTGTATACAATCTTATAAATTCTACAAGAACTAAAAAAAGTCTTTAAAAGCTAACTATAAGTGCCTTCACAGGCTAATTTAGAAACCAAACTCTATCCCTTTGGCATATCCTGTATCCTCCAGTCGTGATATGAGAATTAACTTCTTAGCCGCTGAATTAAATTACTGCGTTAACTCAACATAAACTGAACTAGTGAGAACCTGGTGACATATGGAGACTACTCTAATAATTTGGAAAGGTACTATGTCACAATTCAGTATTTGCCATGATTTAAAGGAAAAAAAAATAATTAATGGAGTAATGGGTCAGAATGTACAATGAGGGAGGAAATGGGGTAGAGCAAGGAGAAGAGGAGATAGACGGAATTTGTTTCATTTCATCATTCAAATGACGTTTCTCTTTACCATTTTACCTACAATCTTGTTGGTCATACCCAAATATGGACATTTTTTTCAGTTTCCTTCTTGATCTCTCAGCAGTATTAGACGTTGTTGTTCATCTTCTCATGCTATATACTCTCTCCTGCCTGAGTATTCATAACATTGCTTTCTCCTGTTTCTCCAATGGCCTAACCATACTTCAGTCTTTGTTGACTGACCATCATCCACCACCACCTGTTTAACAGTATATTTACCTGAAGACTTCGTCTGGACCCTCTTCTCTTCTCTCTTCCAGAGATATCATCAACTCTCATTGGCACAAATGATGTCTCTCAATCCGTATTTTCAAAACCAGACTCTTTCCTAAATTCTAATTTTGCATGACTAACAGCCTATGGGAGAGTTGATTCATCCATTTAATAATCACTTATTAAATACCTAAATTTCTGAATGCACAAATACAGCACACAATCCCTGCCTTCAAGGAGCTTCTATTCTATAGTGTAACGACATGCGTATACAAATAAGTAAACATAAAGCGTAAATGATCTTTATTTTAGGGAAGACAGGAGAAAATTAGCATCCGAGTACAAATATGGGCACAATGGAATTTTGGAAAGACAATAGCCTTAGGAGTCAGTGCCCAGATTCAAATGCTATGTCTGGCCCTCATTAATTGTGCAATCATGAGACTCAGTTCCCACATCTGTAAATAAAGGAGTTGTATGAGACAGCCTCTAAGGTTTCTTCTGTGTCCAAATCTATGATCCTATGAAATAAAAGGTGGGAGATGACTAACTAGGCATAAGAAGATGAGCGGGGAAAGATATGGTGGTCAGAGTTTACTACAAACTTAACAAGTCATCACTGATACGATATTGTTTTAAAAAATAATAATAATAATTTAAAAAACTATACAGAGTCCAATAATGTTAAAGGTGATAATGACTTTCCAGGTCAACTAATTTAAATCCCTGGGTTTTACAAATAAGGAAACATGTCTACACAAGTGGCTCTGAATAAACCTTTTGCTCTGTTTGAATTATATTACTATTACAAGTATAAGCCATATTTCTGGGTACAAGTCTTAAAAAAACATACAAAAACCTGGAAATCATATAGAGAACCATAAAGATGATAAGAATATTAAGTCTTATGATCACTTAAACATAAGTTTAACTATACTGGCAAACTTCCTCAGATCCTTATTGAACCCTAGGTATTATGGACATGCAACTCAAGTTCATGAGAAATAAGTGGCAGTCATACTTGTGTGTGTACACACAAATATATGTACATACAAAGTTATATAGAGATACATGTACATATATGATTGTATAGCTATCTCTATGAGTTGTAATAGTATGTATTACAAACTCAGTCTACTAGTATTATATGTCACTTACTAAATAAAAGATTACATATTTATTATTGCATTTCAATATATACATTTGATATAAACCTAGTATTAGACATTTAAATATATTATATATTAATATATTAGCCAATATGTAATAAATATTACCTGTCTATACATGCTAGTTGAATGACAGTTTAGAAAGGGTTGAAAATCTCTAGTATGCTCCAACATATTGACTTTGTAAACACACACACACATAGAGAGCAGAAATAGGAGAAATAGGAAGAAATTTAAGTGAAGTCAATATGTTTTTTGATAAGAAATTTCTGAATATAGGTATGTATACACATACACAGGCATACACACATGTAATACATGACCTATAATTGTATTCTTCACAAAAATGCTACATTAAAAAAAATCCATTTTCTATCCTAAGTTCCCAGAAAAATCTTAAATGAACCTGTAGAAAGGCTGTCATTAGGCTAATATTATTAATAATGACATATTTACACAAAACTTTTGGTTTTGTTTTGTTTTTGTTTCATCTAGGACTGCAATTTCACTGTAGGTGGGAGCATGGCAGCTTTTGTTCAACTTATAATCTTTGCAAATTGTCTCTGGGTCAATACGAAATTAACTGATTTGCCCTGAGCCAGAGAGAAGACTCTTGAAACTTTGGTTTAAGTTAACACTCCCTGTTTCGTTGGACAACTCATCACCCAACCTGACCCCTTGCCTTTTTACATTGTGTCTATTTATTTGTTTTCTGAATAGAGCCTCTGAGGATTTGTAAAAGTACCTTCCTTATAAAATTCCAATGATTTTGAAGCATAAGAGGAGCTGTAAGAGATGAATGACTTGTCCATAATTATAGACCTAGTAGGTGGTTTAGGCAGGATTAATATCCAGGTCTCCGGGCTCCGAGTCCAATTTTCTTCTCTGTTATACCATGACATAAATAGCAAAATCCATCCATATAACTGTTGATCACAATTCAACTGTGAAAGGAAAAGTACTGTTAGAACAAGATTTTTTTTTAAAAAAATTGCATTAAATTCTACACGTAATATGAATTTCTTAAATCATGTTTCTCTTTCCAAATTGTGGAATGCTTAATAATTAAATGCTGATTTTTGTTCAGGTTCATCTCTGATCTCTTGAATTATAGAGCTGTTCCTGAATATTCATCTCTGATATAAACTATTCCTGCTACTCAAAAATTCTGATTGGTGGAAGGAACAATCTGTTATTGTTTATTATATGTGTAAAGGTTTTTTTTTTCTTCTATTGTGAATTCTAATTGGAGTGGAATGAAATAGGAGGAAATCTACCACCAAAGGAAGAAAGGAAGGATGGAATGAGGGTGGTATCTGATGGCATATTATCTAAGGTTGGAAAAGAGATTCAAGAATGGCTTACAAATCTTGTACCCTTACCAAACAATCTAGAAATCAAAGAGCTTGGTGTAGTATTCACACCACTAAAACTAGGAAAGACAGACTTGCAATCCTCAGAGATAATTTCTCACTCAAGATACTAGTTGCGAAGAGGAAGAAACTAAGATTGGTGCCTGCTCTACTGGGTTAACTTCTAAAATTTCTATAATTTCACAACTGCATTAATATGTTTTTTAATTAAGCCTGAGTATTCTTTCAGTTACTAGCAGTAAAAATAAATACATTTTAATATTTAAGAACATTTTCAGGGTGGTAAATGATATCAGTAGTCACCTACTCTCATCTATGCCTATATAGAAGTCTCTTCTAAAGCATCTCAAGGAATTCTCCCTCAAGAATTCATACCTTACATATCAAGTCATTCCACATAAACAATCACTTTCATTATCTTCCTATTGCTCCTCATTATTCATAGAGATAGAGATGTGGGTGCATACACATACACATACACATATACATATATATATGTAAACATACATATACATGCAGGTACACATATATAACCATATATGCAAATATACACATACATGCATATGTGCAGGTATATTGTGTGCGGGTGCACACACACACATGCTCGCAAAGATATTACACAGGAAACAAATAGAGACTTCCATCTCTTTCTATACTCAGTCATCTTGCATTTATTAAGCACTTGCTACTTGCCAAGATCCATGGTAAGTGCTAGAGATACAAATAAAGATAAAAGACAGTCCAGGCTTTCAAGGAACTTGCAGTTGAGTGGGAACTATACCATGTAAATTATTATGTACAAACAACCTATGTATAGCATACATTGGTGGTAGTCTCAGAGGGAAGGCATTAAGATTATGAAGGACTAGGAAAGAATTGTTGAAGAAGACATGACTTTAGCTGAGACTTGAAAGAAGTCAAGCAAGGTAGGTGGGAGGGGAAGAGGGGGGAGGGTAAGCATTCCAGTTGTGGGGGATAGCCAGTGAACAAGCTCAGATTCTAAAGCCAGAGTATTTTTTATTTAATCTGGAGGTAATAAGGAGTCACCAGAGTTTAGTGAATTAAAGGGGATGGAGTATGATCAGACCTTTATTTTCAGGAAATCCATTCGACTGCTGAATGGAGGATGGATCATTGTGGGTAAAGACTTGAGGCAGAGACAACAGCCAGCAGACTATTGCAATAGATCAGGCATGGGGAAATTAAGTCCTGAATCAGAGCAGTGACAAAGTCAGAGGAGAGAATGGGGCATTATTGAGGGTATAAACTACAGGGCTTTGTAACTAGTTATAGGGAGGGAGGGGACAGCGAGTGAAGATTCCAGAACAATACCTAGACTGTAGACCTGGCTGAATGGAAGGATGGCTGTACCACGGATAGCAACAGGGAAGTTAGAAAGAGGGAAAGGTTTGGGAGGAAAGAATGATTACAGTTTCAGACAAGTTGAATTTAAGATGTCTATGGGACAACCAGCTTGAGATGTTTAATGGGCAGTTGGGAATTAGAGATTGGAGGTTGGAAGAGAGATTTGGAATGGCCAGATAGCTCCAAGAGTTATCTGAACAGAGGTGATAAATCAAACCATGAGAGTCAATGAGATCACCATGTGAAATAGTATAGAGAACCAGCAAGACACACTAGACATATATCTTCCTGTATGCTCTCTGAAAGAAGACAGTGTGATCTAGCAGATGGAAATCCAGAAACATGTCATCTCTTCATTGAACAAGAATGTATCAAACTACAAATTATTTGCATCTTTTTACATCAGGCATCGTTTATCGTCTTAACTTTGAGACCAGTCCCTGGCCTCAAGGAAATTATCTTCTAGCAAGGGAGATCACTCAGATGATACATACACACATAACATATACACAACATAAACACATATATGTATATATAAGTACATACATATATGACCATGTGCGTTATATATGATAAGTATAGTTGGGGAAAGAATAAGCAGCTGGGATGCATCAGAAAAATTCTCATTTGGTGGTATAGTGGGAGATGGAACAAGCGTTTGTTAAGTGCCTACAATATGTCAGACACTTGTTAAGTGACTTTCAAATATTATCTCTTTTAATTCACATAACAACCCATTGAGGAAGGTGCCGTTATTACCCTCATTTTATAGATAAGAAAATTGAGACTGAGGTTATTGAGACACAGTTACGTAAAATTCACACAGCTAGTCAATGTCTGAGTTTGGATTTCAACTTAAGTCTTCCTGACTTCAAGCATAGCCCTCTATCCACCGTTCCACTTAGCTGCTCATAATACCATGATATGCGCTTCTTCTTGGCTATGTGGATTGAGTTCAATAAGGGTAACTCACATGACAGAAGAGAGTAGACAGGTGGGTAGTTTAAAAACATGCTTGCCTAAAGACTGGAGACTGAAGCATATACTTTTTCAAGGCTAATTCCATCTCTCCAGTCCAAGGCGTATGGAGACATCAACAATGTAATAAAATATTCCCTATTTCTTTCAGTACAACTCTCATATTTGTAAGACTATAGGTCTGTAAACGTGTCTTTAATCAGTCATAATATACTACCTTGAGGAGCAATTTCTACAGCAACCAACTGTGCAGTTATTAACCCGAGATTATGGCAACATGCTAGAATTTAATAAGAAATATCACCTAAGTCAAGGGGGAAAACATTCCTTTAAAAGATAATAGCTCTGCTGAAATTAGAGGAAGCAACTTAACTACAATGGCAAGAAAAACTGACTTTGACCTAAATGTTTATCTTACTCACATCCACAGACATAAAGATATGAATATGCTCCTTTATGTATCTACCTATCAGGCAGCTAGGTGGTGTAGTAGATAGAGCAACAGGCCTGGAGGCAGGAAGACCTGTGTTCAAATCTGGCCTCAGGCACTTACTAGCTGTGTGACCCTGGGCAAGTCGTTTAATCCTTTTTTGCCTCAGTTTCCTCATCTGTAAAATGAGCTAGAGAAGGAAATGGCAAACCATTCCAGTGTCTTTGTCAAGAAAACCTCAAATGGGATAACAAAGAATAAGACATGACTGAAACAACTGAAGAACAAGAAATATCTCCCTATCATTTATTTATCTATCTATCTTTAGTGCACATTTAATTCCTTTTTAGAAAAGATTTGGATAGCCATCTCCCATGGTAGTAAACGATGGTTTATTCCACTACAAAGAATTCATTGATCACAGACCTTAAGAACAAAATAAACCATGCATTCCATTTTTCTGGAGGAAGAGATTATCTCCCTTCCTACATTATATCCTCTGGTGTTTTTCCTAGACCATTTTAAAACACTGTGAATGATTGAGCATCCACACACTCCCTTGAGAGCCAAGTCCACAATCAATAGAGCTGTATGTTAAATCATAGTATGGCTCCAAGCATTTCAATAAGTAGGTATTGATGTATCTTTACCTCTTTAGTATAGAAACATATATTAGATAAACTTAGTGCTCTATGGCCAGGTTGACAGGCAAAGTGCAGTCTTAAGCATTTCATTGGAAAACTCGGGCAACTGCATGAATCCAATCTGTATAGTTTACTTACAGTATACTTATAGTATATTTTCCTTAAAGGGAATTATCTACATCCTTTTATGTTCACAGATGGCAAGGGGAATCAAGACTATCATCAAAAATGAAACTACATCTTGAAAACAACTGGGTTAGCTGGACATATTTAACTCAATTTAAATAAGCATCAACTGATTAAATTTCTGATACAAATAAACTGTGCTAAGAACTACAGATACAAAGATAAAGATGAAAAAATATTCCCAATTCTCAAGGAGTCTGTACTCCTCATATAAGGTGTGGGGGGGGGGACAGAGAGGGGAGAATAATACCATGTGCAAATATAAGTAAACCCAGGCAATTTGAGGAATGAGAGAGTAATAAAAACCAGTAGTGGGTTGGGGTGGGAATTAAGGCAGAGAATGGGAAAACTGGGTAGGAGTGGTCCTGGAGAAGAGTAGGGCTGATCATAATAGAACTACAGTTTGATAAGGCATAATTATAGTAGAAGGAATACTTCCTCAAAATGAGAGATTTATAAAAGGAAGTGGACAAGGGTCACATAAGGCAGTGAAGTACAAATTGATTTCTATTTGAATCATTTAAGAGTTCACACATCAGAGAGATTAAAGAATCATCAGAATCTAAGGTCATTGGATTATAGAATCATAGACTTAGAAACGGAAGGAGCCAGAGGTCAGCTTGGTCAACCGTCATGTTACAAGAGAGGAAACTGAGGCACAAAGAACCTGTCCCTCTGGACCTCTGTCTCTGTATTTCATTCTCTTCTTCACTTAGTGCTGTTTCAAGATCACCAAAGAAGAGGGGAGGATATTATTACTTCGTTTTTCATTAGTTATTTATTTTTCATATTAGAAGTAATTTGTGAATACACAACAGGTTGTGGGGGTCACAGGTTTGCATGTTTCTCACCCTTAAATATATATAAAATAATAAGTCCCTTATGTCTGGGATGCTGTCCCTTTTCAACTCTGTCTATTGACCTGACTTTTTTTAAGTCTCAAGAAAATCCAATCTTTTACAGGAAGCCTTTCCCAACTCTTCTTAATTCTAGTGCCTTCCCTCTGCTAATTAGTTCCCATTTACTCCATTTATAGCTTGTTTGTATATATTTGGTTGTCATCTCCCACATTGGAATGTAAGTTCTTTGAAATCAAATACTGTATTTTGCCCTTTTTTTTGTATCCCCAGTACTTAGGACACTTTCTAGCACATAGTATTTACCTAATAAATTTCTGTTTATTGATAAGGAAGACAAGATTAATAAACATTTAATCACTATAATAAATACATACACATCGGTGCAATGCAAGAATGCCTTAGTAGGTATACTTTTGAACAAGATTTTAAGTAAAATTAAGCCCTGACTTTAATTAACTAACTAAGGGAATGATAGATATCTGAAGGAAAGTTTTAGGGGAAAGTTCAAATTGAGACGACTCATTGGTTGACAATGGTAACAAGGAGATGGTTTAAATGTTCTGAGTCTCAAAAACAAAAGATAGACACTATACTATGAATCAAAAAAAGGAATAGTTGATCTAAGAATATGTAGAAGACAATTTCTCCTTAACAGATAATGATATGCATATCACAGTGTTTTTCAAAGGACTTTTTAGAAATCATCTCACTCAATCCTCAGAAAATGCCTGTGTATCAGGTACTCGATTTTAGAAAAGAAGAAATTGACACTTGGAGAGATAAAGGGATTTGCCCATGCTTAGAAAGCTAGTGTCAATCTTTTGTTTTTGTTTCTTTTCTTTTTTGGTTTTGTTTCTTCTTTCTCATGATTCATTCCATTGGTCATAATTCTTCTTTACAACTTCACTATTGTGTAAATAAGCTCAATGCAAAGTTATACATAGAAGATATACTGGATTCCATACCATCTTGGGGAGGGAGGGGGAGAGAGGGTGAAGAAAATCTGGAACTCAAAATTATGTGGAACTGAGTGTTGTAAACCAAAAATAAAAAATCTCAACAAAAGAAAGCTAGTGTCAGGCACAAACTTATAATTATTTCCTTTATATAAAGTATTTCATTCAATCTGCCACACCTCTTCCCAAGAGAGGAGTGAGAAACCAGAATGGAATCAGTTGGTAGAAAGGTCTAAAGATAAAGTAGAGAAGTTCATTTTAGTAGAAAATCAGTGGCATGGTGTGAGTATCAGTATTAAACATAGATTCTAGCTGATATAAAAGGAATGTTGATAATTTGGAAGGAAGTTGGGAGTTTTGAAGAAGAAAAAACATACTTTTAGTAAAGGCAGCACTTCATTAAACATTGATCCCCTCCTCCCCTCAGCCCTCACTCTAGTGGATGTAATTGCAGATAAGTAAGAAGTAATGTGTCAATAAGTTATTCACTCAGTGATCACTTTAGGGACTGTGAGTTCCCTTCTGTGACAGAAGTAGAAGCAGCATCCTTAACATGACATCTAGTCCATTCTAAACAAGTGTCTGAACAAATCTGTACCTTAAATCATTTCAAACTTATATATAAAAAAGTATACCTACCATTTTTTTTAATTCTCCAGGAAAAGAGAACTTAGAGCTTCCATTAGTAATAGTCTTGAAAGAAATGATTATTTCTAGCTCGTATTAATAATCCAATATTGAATCAGGAGCAGGGTTGTTTTTTTTTTTTTTTTCAGAAGCCTGCGAGCTATTCAGTCTCTGGAAGGACATTGCTGATAATTGAGATTGAATTAACTTATTCTTCCTTCTTGTTCAGACCTCATGCTGGTTGGGAAGCCCATTGTGTTCTACTCAGGTTTGGGTGGGGATAAATTCTTTGATTAGATTGCCCAAGGCCGCACAATTTGGAAGTACTGACATAAACAAAGTTACTTTGCCTCAGCCCCTTATTAGAACAGATCTACCTCTCATTGTAATATTCATCTGTCATTAATTGCTAACCAATCAGAGTTGATTGCCACCCTCAGGAACACCCATTCTATAAACTGTGAGCCCGCTGCCGTGATTTTTCTTTGGTATCCAAGAGTGTCACTTGCCCATTTTGTGGGTAATATGCTAGCATTATCAATAAAATGATTAATTACCCAGGAATTATGTTTCTCAAACTTTTTTAATTTCATAGTCTTAAGTAATCCTTATAGAAAATTATCCATCCTTATGTGTAATTCAACTATCTCTTGACTTAATACAGTCCTCCACTTGATCCCTGGGCTACCCTCTTCCACAGCAACCACTAACCACTAAAGGTTCAGAGAATTGAAGATCACAAAAATAAAACAAAATAAATTTTAGAAGATGCTACATTGCTCACATAAGCCAACCTATACCTGAACACCAATCAACATACTTGAGAAACAACCAGTAATTCAGAAATAATCAGTAATTCTAGGTGATGCAGTGAGTGGAGCCCTGGCCCTGGAGTCAGGAGGACCTAAGTTCAAATGCGGCTTCAGACGCTTGACACACTTACCAGCTGTGCGACCATGGGCAAGTCACTTAACTGCAATTGCCCTGCCTTCCCCTCTTCAAAAAGAAAAAAAAAAAAAGAAAAAAAAAAGAAATAACCAATAATTCTTTTCCTGAACATGTGGACTAAAGGAGAACCTATTTACCTCTTGAGGCAACTCATTCCATTTTCAGATGTATCTAATTGGTCTCTTTGATTCTCTATAACTTCAATCTATGCTTCCTAGTTTTACCTACTGGGGCCAAGAAAGATTGATTTATAACCTCTAACATATGAGAGCCCTTCAAACACACACAAACACACACACAGTTATTATCTCCACCATGTACTCTATTTTCAAGGCTAAGCATATCCAGTTCTTTTAAGCAATTTTCATTTGACATGAACTCCAGGACTTTGAACATGTTGGTCACAATCCTATGGAGCCCTCTCCACTTCTCACTGTGATGTTCTGAAATCAACACAATACTGCACACATGGTCTTACCTCCCTGGCAATAGTATTCTGTTTTGTTTCATCTTTGAATTCCTAGTGCTTAGCTCAGTATCTTATACCTAATGGATACTTCATAAATCTATGGTCTTTAAACCATGTCATCTTTAGCTGGCATGAGGCATTTCATAAATAATTACCCTAGTTTCATCTCATTTGATAATAGTTAGGAGGAGGCAGGAGTCTTTCCCCAACATGGAGCAGTGGTAAGACCACTCTCTATAAACTTGGAGGAATTGAATTCAAATTCCATCCCTAATACTTCTTATCCCCATGAGTTTGAACAAGTCACCCAACTCCCCTGCATTCAATCTCCTCATCTATAAAAAGAGGGGTTTTAACTAGATGGCTTCCTAGGTCTCTTTGGGCTCTAGAGCTACAATCCTATATTCAAATGGGCCAGAATTGTGAGGCATTCTGCCATTGTTAAGGGACAGTCAAACAACCAACTGCTGTAAACAGGCTCTTGGATACAACTTGATAGTCACTGAGGCTGTTAAATTGGTCTTTCATCAGAAGAGCATTCAATTCATTTCACACAAAGAGAGAAAAATGCTTTCAGACATTACAAATAGTCCTAAAATTAAAACAAAAATAAAAACCTCTTCACTTAACTTTCCAGTTAATGGAGTGGAGTGAAAGGCATCAAGGAGCCTACCAGCCATTGGTTGTGTGGCCTGAGCTGTCAGTTGCAGGATCAGAACTAGATCCTGCCTTGGAGTGACAAATACACAGAAAAATAATGGGAAACATTGGTGAGAGCCCTTTATGAAGCTGGTTTGTTTAGCTCCATTAACTGTGAGTGGCATGTTAACCTCAGATGGCTGAGAGAGATGACCCACCTTCCTGTATGAGCTGAGAACATACTATTCAGGGATAGATGAAGAGGCCGGTCATAAATCAAGTGCTTTACAGAAGAGAAAGGAGTGTGCTTTGGATGGTTGCTTCATCTGCCTTCCTTTGATTACAAATCAAAAATACCTGAGACTATTCAAATTAGGCTGCAATTTTCTAAAAAGGTAATAAATAAATAAATAAATAAGTAAAATTAAATAAAAACAGCCTGACCAATTTCTCCTGGTTAGGGTGGAAACACGGAGGCCCTGCATTTCTTCCCTGGGTTTTCCCTCCCTTGCCGATGCGTTATTTAACACAGCTGGGGCTATATAACCCTGGAACATGTTAAAGGTGAGATCTAAAGGTTACCATGGTAACTCCCCAGGGTACATTCTTTTTCAGTGATGGGGGATGCCAGGTGCCTGGAAGAGGCTGGAAATTGATCAATTACATGAGATTGATCAGAGGGAAGGTAAAGTCTCTGCCCTCACCGCTAAGGATGCTAAAACCATTGGTAGTCAAGTAGGGCTCCAAACCCTGAAGTCATTCGTTCCATCGATAGGTCAACAAATTTTAAGTGTTCATTATGTATTAGTCACTTTGTTAACTATAGAAAAGGGGAGAAATGTCACTGTACTCATATCATCCTAAAAGTGCTTGAAGGACCCAATAATGAGAAAAAAAAAACTGTTGGAGAAATAACTTAAGCATAAGGACTATTGAATAAGTAGTATTTCTAGTGGGTAAAGTTTGTTCTAATAATAAAGACATAAAATTCATATCATAGCAGTGGAGACAACTCCTTTTTAAAATTTTATAATTTTTTACCCAATTACATGTAAAAACATTTAGCATTCATTTTTTTGGGGGGGGGTTTGAGTTCTAAATTCTATCCCTCCTTCCCTGCCCTCCCGCCACTGATGGTAAGCAATCTGATATAGGTTATATATGTGCCAACATGTAAAATATGTCCATATTATTCATGGTAGAAGAAAACACACACACACACACACAAAGAAAGGAAAAAAAATAATATGTTTTGTTCTGTATTCAGATGCCTTCAGTTCTTTCTCTGGAAGCTGATGGCATGTTTCATCATCAGTCCTTTGGGATTGTTTGGATCATTGTATTATTGGGAATAACGCAGTTATTCAAAGCCGTTCACCGTACAACATTGCTGTTACTGGGTGTCCTGGTTTTGCTCACTTCACTTTGTTTCAGTTTATGTAAATCTTTCCAAGTTTTTCTGAAATCATCCTGCTTGTCATTTCTTATAACACAATTATATTCCATTACAATCATATACCACATGTTCAGACATTCCCCAACTGATGGGCAACACAATTTTTAATTCTTAGTCCCTACAAAAAGAGCTTCTATAAATATTTTTTTTTGTTTTTAAATCTATTTGGGACAAATATCTAGTAGCAATACTAGGGTATGCATAGTTTGATAGCCCTTTGGGCTCAGTTCCAAATTGCTCTTCTGAATAGTTGGATCAGTTCACAACTCCACCAACAGTGTATTAGTGTCCTAGTTTTCCTACATTCCCTCCAACATTAATCATTTTCCTTTTTGTCATATTAACCAAACCAATAGGTGTGAGATGGTACCTTTGAGTTGTTTTAATTTGCATTTTTCTAATCAGTAGTGCCTTGGAATATTTTTTTCATATGATTGGAGATAGCTTTAATTTCTTTGTCTGAAAACTGCCTGTTCATATCCTTTGACCACTTATCAACTGGGGGAATGACTTGTATTTTTATAAATTTGACTTAGTTCTCTATATACTTGAGAAATGAGGACTTTATCAGAGACACTTGCTGTAAAATTTTTTAGTCAGGTTTCTGCTTTCCTTTTGGTTGCATTGGTTTTGTTTGTATAAAAACTTTTATTTTAATCTTATATAATCAAAATTATCTATTTTAAATTTTAAAATACTCTCTTTATCTTGTTTGGTTCAAATTCTTCCCTTCTCCATAGAGGGGAAATGGCAGGTAAATTATTTGATGCTCTCCTAATCTGCTTGACTGTGGACAACTCTTGAAAAAGATGGGAAGTATGTAGGGTATGCTTTGCTCTTCTCTTGTTTCAATATCCCTCTTCCCTTTGTTTTGGGTAGTATGTTCCTCACGCCCTATCTGTCCTTCTTACTCTCCAGGTTCATTTTTCCTAGGTGAGCATACTACATTCTTAACCAAAGTATCCAAGGTCATCTCCTAAAAAAATATATCATGAACAAACTTTCAAGTGAACTCCACAAATACTATGAAACATCTATACTAGTTTTGAGTGCTACAAAGATAGAAATATGAAACTCTCCCTACCTTTGAGATGATTATGTTCTACTGGAAGATAACTTTTATACCTTTTTTCTTTTACTATTTTTATTTTATTTTTCTGCAAATGTCATCACTGGCCAAGTATTGCGAAGCACTCCCTTGCCCTTCAGTTAATTTGAAAGTTTGATTATTTGGCAGATTGCATCCCAAAGATTGTGGCTTGGATATTACTGATCTTAAAATGAAAAGTCTTTCATTGACTCAAGTGCAATCTATCTCACTCTCTCCTATTTAATGTGGAACCCATCTATTGTTTAACTATAATGGCTGCCCAAGATATACGAGCTGATAGAACAACTCACAGGATCATCATGAGGCTCCAAAGAGTTCATGTGCATAAAGTATTTTGAGCCTCCTCCCCAAATTCCATGTGTCAATTATTATTATATTTTCCTTAAAAAAGTACATAAAATAAATTATTATTCCAACGAATGGTGTTCCACGCTATAGGCACTAGAGGAATTCTGATATGTACTTCAATTGTGTCAGACTACATAGTGCCGGGTAAGGAATTGGACTAGGTAAGCTGAGGAGGTCAGATTTAGGCTGTTGGAGAAGGAGGATCGTTTTGAACGCTCACTAAGAAATGGCCCTTGCAAATTGAGAAGTCAAGTGTGTAGCAGTTAGATGATGTTGGAGGCCTTGTTGGGTGATTTTTTAGCTGGCTCTAGGCAGCCCACAGGGAGAGCAGATGAAGCACAGTGCACTGAAAAGGATAATGGAAAGAAAGCAAGTGGGTGGAGGCAAGATGGCGGAGTAGAAGCAGGGACTTGCTTGAGTTCTCCCTGTAAACCCCTCCAAATACCTGTGAAAAATGACTTTTAACAAATTCTGGAGCTACAGAACCCACAAAATGACAGAGTGAAAGAAATCTCCAGTCCAAAACAGCCTAGAAGATAACAGGATGGGTCTATCACACTGGGCTGGAAACGGAGTACCGTCCAGCACAGCTCATGCTGGCACAGATGCCACTAGAAGCTGTGGCACTTTCCAGAGTTCTCAACCCACAAACTCCTCTATAAAATAATAATGTATATAGGTTTGCAAAATGCTTTCCATTTATCACATAATTTCCATTTATCATTTTTTCATTTATCATTTCCTCACAATAACCCTTAGAAATAGATGCTATTATTACCCCCACTTTACATATGAGGAAAATAAAGCCCAGAGAATATAAGTGATTGTCCAAGGTCACAATACTAAGTAAGGTTCTGAGGAAGGCTTTGCACTCAGGTCTTCCAGACCCTAAGTCTAGCATTCTAACTACTTTGCCAACTTGCTTCTGCTGATGTTGGATTATATGATCTCAAAGGTGACTTGCACCTATAAATATCTGATCCTATGATCTGACAAGAGACCTTGCAAACTCCCCCAAAAAAACACACGTGTAGTGGATTAGCCATGTGACCAACACAAGAAAAGACTGCATCCTGTTTTGTGTTGTGCTTAACAGTCATTCCCATACATACAGATAATAACACTGTCAACAGTGTCATCTTTGACTCTGAAAAACAATAGAATTCTTTGAATCTATGATTTTAGAAAAGGAAGCTGCTTAAAGCAATGTTAAATGGGATCCATTGGTAATGACTCACCTTGCATTCAAAGTTAATTGGATAGTTAAAATCCCAGCTTACATTTAATACATATCATTTTTCAAATGTCCCAAGATAAATCTGCGAATTTAAAAACAAAAAGAGAGAGAGGGAGATAGAACAAGATACAAAATGATACATTTTCTGAGTTTCGGATTTGGATTTCCTTCATCCTAGCAATAAAGCTTTCCTTTTAACCCATTTTCTCCCCAATTGTGCTTACGTACAAATGGTGTTTTTTTTTTTGTCATCTAATCTACTTAAGCATGACACCATTTATCTCATCCACTATTTCAATTCATACACTCTATGGTACAAATAATATTCATAAAGCTATTCAGATTGGTCATCTAAGTCCATGTGTAAATAAATAGAAATCATTCATAGCCTAATTTTATGTGGCTTCCCATTTTTTTCATGATCTACATTATTTTTTTTTACATTATAACTTAAGACATTAGGATGACAATTCAAAAGTGGAATATAGAGTCTAAACAGCCTGTACAAAACAAAATAGGCCAGGTTGTATGGTGGATAGAGCTCTGGAATTGAAGTCAGGAAATGTATATCCAAATACCAGGCAACTCACCTCATCTTTCTGAACAATAGTTTCCTCCTCCATAAAACAAGCAATATAAGTTTTAGGGAATGAAAAGCAGCAAGATGGAGTGGATAGGGGCCAAGCTTGAAATTCACAAGATTTGGGTTCCCAACCTGTTCTGATACATACTGTGTGACTATGGGCATATCACTTAATCTCTCAGTGCCCTAAGACTAAATTGCAGATAACTTACTGATTGGCTTTGGTGGAAAGAGTTTCTACACCCGACGTTTCCTTCATAGATGACATCACATAACAGGCAGTTTAAAACTAACTAAAAATAAATAAGTAAAAGTAACAGGAACAAAGATACATTGCCTACCTTGGAGTTTGGGGGTGAAAATGCATTGAACTTCTAAAACATTATAGAAATGAGTTGTTTTTCTTATTAATGAAGATAACTGAAAAACATTTTCTTAAGTCCTTTTCAAACGCCATATTTCTTGTACCCGATATCAACCGTCCCTCCCATACTCCCCTCAGATCCATAATGTAGCTTTTCTTTTGTTGGAAAAATGTAGATCAGGAAACAAACTAGTGGGTTTTTCAGTAGATAGAGCTCGAGGAAATAGGGTCGAATTTTATCTTTGGTTTTTACTATTTCATGACTTGGGGTGAATCATTTGCTCTTCGTGGGTCTGAAGTTTCTTCTCTTTGAAATGAAGGGGTTGTACTAGATGGTCTCTGAGATTTCTTCTACCTCTACCTCTAATCTTTATTTGATGTTATGACATTCATACATAAATTTTCAAGTGATGGAAAGATTGGGATTTTAACGTAATACAACTACCCACCTCCAAAATAAGAATATACTGTTTAGAAAATAACTAAGAGGTATGTTATAGGTTATTGAGGGGAAATGTGGTACAAGGGAAAGAATACTTATTTTGAAGTTAGATGACTTTGAATTTGAATTCTTATTATATTATTTTTTTTTCCTTTGTAATCTTTGGCTCAATTCCCTTCTGTGGATTCTGTTTATAAAATGAAAAAAAAAACTGGATGAGGGGTTATGTAAAGTTGTTCTTGACTATAGTATTATTCATTCGGTCAGTCATATGCTAAAGAGGAGATTTTTGTTCAGGTTGGACGAGAATGAATTTGAAATCTCTCCTAGTAATGGAATTCTATAACTCTGTGATATGTCATTTCTATATTATAGCATGAGGACTCTATATAATACACGATGACCAGTCTTTTCTTTTTTAAAATCATATTTTTATTGATCATTCTTTATGTCAGTTACATATTAATTGTACCCTTCCTTTCTTTTTTAAAGGCACAATCAACTACTGTCAGAATTTGAAGGGCTCTTAAACCATGAAACATTGCTTTGAATTCTGATACCTCTTACTGTATGAGTTTGAGCAAGCTGCTTATACCTCTGAGCTTCAGTTTCCTCATTTGAAAATGAGAAGCCTTTAATTTTTAAATATACAGAGAACTGAGTCAAATTTATAAGAATACAAGTTATTCCCCAATTGATAAATGGTCAAAGGATATGAACAGGCAGTTTTCAGAGGAAGAAATTAAAGATATCTATAGTCACAAGAAAAAATGCTCTAAATCACTATTGATTAGAGAAATGCAAATCAAAACAACTCCTAGGTACCACATCTCTCCTGTCAGATTGTCTAACATGACAAAACAGGAAAATGATAAATGTTGGAGAAGATGTAGGAAAATTGGAACACTAATGCATTGTTAGTGGAGTTATGAACTGATCCAACCATTCTGGAGAGCAATTTGGAACTTTGCCCAATGGGCTATAAAAATGTATGTACCCTTTGACCCACCAATACCACTTCTAGGGCTGTATCACAAAGAGATCATATGAGTGGGGAAAGGACTTTTACATTTAAAATATTTATAGCATTTCTTTTTGTGGTGGCAAAGAATTGGAAATCAAGGGGATGCCCATCAATTGGGGAATAGCTATACATGTTGTGGTATATGAATATAAAGGAATACTCTTGTGCTATAAGAGGTGAGGAGGTGACAGACTTCATAATAACCTGGAAAGACTTACATGAACTGATGCTGAGTGAAGGGAACAGAAGCAAGAGAATATTATACAAGATTACAGACACACGGTATCTCTGATGACTAACTTTGATAGACTTGGCTCCTCTCAGAAATGCAAGGGTCTAAGACAGCTCCAAAAGACTCATGATGGAGAAAGCAATTCACATCCAGAGAAAGAATGATAGAGTCTGAATGCAGTTTGAAGCAAACTATGTGCTCTCTTTTTTTTTTTTGTTTGTTTTTGTTTCTCCTTTGTTTCTTCTTTCTCATGGTTCATTCCATTGATTACAATTCTTCTTTACAACCTGACTACTGTGAAAATCTGTTTAGTGTGAAGGTATATGTAGAGCCTATATCAGATTGCATGCCTTCTCGGGTGGGGAGGGAGGAGGAGAGGGAGGGGGAGAGAATTTGAAACTCAAAAACTTGAGGAACTGAATATTGTAAATTAAATGTAAATAAATAAATTTTAAAAAAGAAAATGAGAGGCCTTGAGCAAATAATACTGCATTTTGTGATCATGTGCATAAGAAAAGAGGATTGTTAAAGCTAGAACTTTTAGACAAAAGTATATTAGAGGTAGAAGAAAGAAAATTCAATGTCAGAGTCTGAACTTGGAGTCAGGTTAGAGCTGAGTTCAAATTCCTCCTTTGTCTCTATAAGTGACCTGGTGTAAGTTTCTTAATCTTTCTGTGCCTCACTTTCTTCATCTATAAAATGAGAATTATAAATTCTGTAGTACCTGCCTCAGATGGTTGCCAGGTTGAAATGAGATAAAATGGTAAAATACTTTAAGTCCACCATAAGTGCTAGGAATCATTATTATAATTATCATTAGCACAGAATAGAATTTAGAGCTGAGAGAGACATAAGAACATAGAACATTAGAGTTAGAGGGGAATTTTAGAGGTCATCAAATCCAAACCCCTCTTTTACAGATGAAAAAGTTGTCCCAGAAAGTTAAAATGACAACCACGAGGTCACAGAGACTGAAGACGGAGCAGAGACTAGAATGTATTGTGTATTAAATTGTCTCTGACAACAAGTATAGACCCACACCGGAGGGAAATCTGGGCTAATTATTGTGATGATTTTAAAATATCGATAGCCTTTCTATGACTATTTTACCTTTAGATACAATTAAGATTTAGAAACATCTCTCAGCTAGACCTGTGCTCTGACCATTCTAGTATCTGTTCCTTGCCTAACAGTATATCACTAGTTAGCAGCGATATGGCCTTTAGAATGTGAACTTCAAAAGGTTGAACACAGGCAGAGTTTCTTCTCTGTTTAAAAGAAAGTTCACACATGCCAAGAAAGCAACGGCCCAATACAAACCCTGGCAATTTCCACCTGAAACAGTGAATATTAGAAGTTGTTAATGTGATCTAGGGAACTTAAAAGATGGTCATGAAAATGAATGAATGAATGAATGAGTGAATGAATAAACAAACGAATAAATGAATGAATGAAATTTTTAAAAAAATTAAAATTAAAATTAAAAAAATTTAAAAATTTTTTAAAAAGATATAAATGATAACTTATATTCCTAGGGGAATTTAAGGTTTACAACAAACTTTCTTCACAATGCTGGGAGATAGGAAGCACTCTGTTTTATAAGTGGGGAATCTATGATTCAGAGTACTGAAGTATTTCCCTGTGATATTACCTTAGAATAAGTGGAATTCAATCCCAGGACTCCCGAGTCTAAGTTCACTGCTCTTGTCACCAGATGGTGCTGTCAATGACAGGTTCAAAAGCTTAGGACCCATCCAAAATAAAGATTTGCATTATTTGAGATGGGCACTTTGAGCAAATCAACAAACATCAGAATCCAACTAATCTAACTATTGATATGAAAGTTAATCTCACAGCTTTTCAGTCATTTCAGTCATACCCAACTGTTCCTAACCCCAAAGATACTGGAGCACATTGCCATTTCCTTGTCCAGCTCAATTTACAGATGAGGAACTGAGTCAAACAGGATTAAGTGACTTGTCCAGGGTCACATAGCTGGTTAGTGTCTGGGGCAAGTCCCATGGACCACATACCAAAAGAGTGATTATCCAGACTTTGACTAAAGGCCACTCACGATGATGGGTAAATCCCATTAGAAAGGCAGTTCTTTCTACTTTAGGGTATTTTACTTTTTGTCAGAAGCATTTCTTTACATTAAAAAGGTATCTCTGCTACTTCTACTCACTGTTTCTAGTTCTCCCTTCTAGGGCCAAATAAACAAGTCTAATCTCTTTTCCACATGACAGCTACGCAGACCTTTCAGATAGCAAGCATTTCTTCCTAAATCTCTTTTCTGGGCTAAATATCGTTTGTTCTTTTAAGTGGTCCTTATATAACAGTTCTTCGGTTTGAGTTGGCTGCCTGGGGGAGCAGGAAGGTCCTAAGTCAAAAAAAATAGTTGCAGACATGGTAGAGAGGGAAAAAAAGTGATCATGGGATTGGAACTGCAGGGTAGAGTTATCTGTAGATTTTTTTGTTTGTTTTTGAGAAGAAAAAGAAAGCAAGACAGAAAGAGACACACACAAGAGAGTGGGGGAGGGGGAGAGGGAGGAGGAGAGGGAGAAGGAGAGGGTGAGAAAGAGAGAGAGAGGGAGAGGGGGAGCAGAAGGGAAAAGGGAGAAAGGGGGAGAGGGGGAGAGGGAGGGAGGAAAAGAGGGAGGGAGGGAGGGAGAGAAGGAGGAGGAATGGAGAGAGAGAGAGAGAGAGAGAGAGAGAGAGAGAGAGAGAGAGAGAGAGAGAGAGCCAGCCAAGTATTTTAGCCAAGACTCCCCTAAAATCTCTATTACAGCAATTTGGGGATAGAGAAATGATGGAGACCGCTATCTCCTCAGATGACAGGTAGCACAGTGGCTGGAGAGCCAAGCCTTGAGTCAGGAAGACTCACCTTCCTGAATTAAGCCTCAGATACTTACTAGCTGTATGACCCTGGACAAGTCACTTAACCTTGTTTTTCCTCATCTATAAAATTTGTTGGAGAAAGAAACGGCAAATGACTCCAGTATATCTTCTAAGAAAAACACAAACTGGGTCATGAAGAGTCTGATATGATTTTAAAAATGACTGACCAACAATAATAACAAAGAGACTGCTTAAGAATGAGGCAACATGCCAGGCTTTAGGGGACATTTTTGTAAGCCATCCTCAGAGGAAAATGTATAGTTCTTAAAGCTTATATTAATAAAATGGGAGGGTGGCAGAAGCAAGGCTAAGTGCTAAGCATGCAATTAAAAAAGGGAGAAAGTAAGCAATTTAGCTAATCCAAAACAAGTAAAAATAATGATAATCAATAGACAAGTAGAGATATTTGAAATAAGTTTAAATGATTACATGGTAGCTTAAAACTAAAAGTGTTACATTTAAAAGATGAATGTCAACAAATTATTAGCTGAGTAGAGACAGGGAAACAAAAAAAACCAACTGAAAGACATAGACAGAATGAAGGAAAAATTCAAGGTAATAGTCCTCTTGGAAAGACTTAGGCTCAAGGTAAAGACTATAAGAGCTGGATTCTTCATAGCCTTAGAAAGAGAGTTAGCCTTAGCTAACTAGAGATCGGGATCTATACACATACACATACAAACACACACACACACACATGCTCACACACATGCTCACATGCATACACACACACTCATACACACACATACACACACACACAAACATACTGATATACCCTCTGCAAAGGGAGGTATGGCATCCTCACAGCTAGAAGGAATTTTAGTGACTATAGTCCAATTCTTTTAGTTTGCAGATGAGGTAACTAGGGTACAGAGAAGATGTATTACCCTGCTTTGTAGCATCACGGTCATGGATCCAGAGATGGAGAGGACCTTAGAAGTAACCCAGTCTAACTCCCTCATCTCATAGTAGAGGAAACTAAGACCCAGAAAGGTTAAATGTCTTCTCCAATTAAGTGTCATGTCATAAATCAGGAAGACTCATGTTCCTGAGTTCAAATCTAACCTCAGACACTACCTGCGTGACCCTAGGAGAGTCATTTAATCCTATTTGCCTCAGTTTCATCATCCTTAAAATGAACTGGAGAGGGAAATTGCAAACCACTTCAATATCTCTGCCAAGAAAATCTCAAATGGAGCCACGAAGAGCCAGACACGACTGAATCTACTGGACAATAAGCTGAGTTTCTAATGTAGGTCCTTTGACTCCAAATCTATGTCACTCACTGCTTTAAATTCATGTAATAATGAAACAGAGCAGAATACTCATCAAAGTACAGTTTGCTAACCATTGCTTCATAAAGACTTGACAGTATGTTTTCTTGAACAATGGAGTGTTTCAATAGTAAATAAATTGCATTTGGCAAAGAAATGAAATGTTTTGTTTGTTTTTGTTTTCTTTTTTTACTGAGTTGTATTTATAGTCCAAGGAAAGGAAGATCAGAGGCAATAAGAAAAAAACTGGACACAAGAGATAGCAATAAAAACATAGAGGTGGGGAGAATAAT